>JACJUY010000456.1:58173-89356 GCA_014220935.1 Platorchestia sp. MABIK | reverse complement strand
GTCGAGACACCCGCCAAGTTATAACACCCGCCAAGTCGAGACACCCGCCAAGTTAAAACACACGCCAAGTCTAGACACCCGCCAAGTTGAAACACCCGCCAAGTCGAGACACCCGCCAGCTCGAGACACTCACCGTCAGCCCCTGCGCCATGAGCTCCTCCGGCACGAGCTCAGGACGGAAGGTGGCGGGTGTGATCCACGCGAACTGCGTGTTCTGGGGCAGCAGCGTCACGATCACGTCGCCGTTTGCTGCAAATGGGAATTTTCCAATCAATAAAAGCTGTCAACCTGAGTGTAAGAAAATGGAAACGTAAATTCACGAGTCAATCGGAGCGGCATGAGAGTGTGAAGAAGAAAACATGAAGCATTAATTTCCAAATCAATACAAGCCGTTGACCCTAGCATGAGAAAGTGAATAAAACAGGAAACGTGAATTCACAAATCAATTCGATCCGTAGACATTAGCACAAGCAAATAAAAACGCAGGAAACGGGAATCCAGAATTTAATAAAACTCATCTACATGATGCTTGAGAATAGACAAAAAAACGGATTAAAGAATAAAGATACATGACCAAATTTTGCTACGCGACAGCGCTCATCCTCACACCACCTCGCAAGCTGCAGATAAAAAGTTTCAAGCTTGATGTGTGAAGAATAGTTAGTGCAAATCATCGGCTGAATAAATTAAAAGTTCTTTGAGTGCAGTGATGAATCTTAACTAAATCATTTAAGAAGCACGATATCGAAATACAATACATATCTTAAATTATTACGTCTCCTTTGTTACATCCATTTTAGATGAAGTGAATTTACGTTCCACAATTTTTTTTTCACGCGCAATAAATATGGTCAAAATAATCAAACCAAAATTAATTCGTAAAAACGTCATCCAATGTCCCTTCCATCGTTTTGAGATCACCACACAAATATTACTACTGGATTCACTATGCATGAACTTAAGCATAAATCCTCAGTATAAATCTCACAGGAGTAAATGGAAGACTTCGCTTCTTCAAGGCATCTATACGTCCTTCATTGAATGAGATTCGAACTTATGTGTCTGTCAAGTGCGTTAAGCGTCAAGAAGCATTGCTTCCTCATTTCATGTTATGAGATAAACATCATGAACGTAATTTAAAATCAATTACATTTGAATCACAGCTGGTTGTGTTTTTTTTTTTAATTATTATAAACTGCTGAACTAAAACATTTAAGGGATGACTCACAGGAGATGAAGTCTTTTGGAACCTTTCAAACAAAGTTGATTCAGCAGTCATCCCGTGATGGCTGTGGTTCACATTGTTAGATTTTTTTCTACTAATCCCAACACACACGGTGAAAACGAGAAAGATGACAGCAGCCAAATTAACACCAAAACGATTCTTGACTGTCATGACAAATTCTGCTACGGAGATCTGAACGCCATAATTCCCTTCTGGCCCGGCATTTTTTTCCTTCCTCTTTTTCTCTACTGCAAGAAATTTTGAGGCAAAAATCAACTTTTGGCCAACCATGTTTTGCCTTTTTTCTGGACCTTTTCTTTTTCTATGTTGCCAGATATTTTGAGGCCATTAACAATTTTTGGCCAGCCATATTTTTGCCTATTTATTTTCCTCTACTACTGAGGAGAACCAGAACTAACCGAAGCCTTGTCTGATGGAGGAGCCACCTCCACCTCCTGCAGGCGGCGCAGGTGGGGACTGAGAGAGCGGCACGTTGTGCAGGGGGGCCGGGCTGGGGGACAGTCCGCTCAGCGGGCTCGTGATTGGCTGCGGGAGGAGTCATGTGACCACAATGTCTCAAATTAGGGATGACTTTTCCCTCAATAGTGATAAGTATTCGAAGCACAACTGGATTATGGGAACTATTAACAAAGCAAATTCCAGCAGATTTTTAGCATTGTGTAGAAGCGCTGCGCCATCGAGCTTGTGCTGTTATGCAATCGTGCTGCTGGATCATTTTGTTAGTTTCTTAGTGAGAAAATTAAAATAACTCATTCATAAATATCAATTGACACTATGATGCGTAAAATATAAAATAAACATCATTATGATGCGTAAAATCAATCTCCCAATGAATAAAAAATGTCTAACAAATAAGTTTTTTACAGGTTACAGAGCAAGTTTTTATTTATGATCTCATTAATTATTTCCTTTTTAGACTCAAAATTAGAACGATTCATGCCATTTCCAGTAGTAATTTCAACCAATCATACGCTTTAAGAAAATTCCACGGATAATTTCAAGAATATAGAGAATTATCACAAAGAATCTTGAATGGAGAGAACAAAATCCTGCGCAAACTAGCCTGCGCAGACTGACCTGCGCATTCCCGTTTCTGGAGAGCGGCACGGACGTCGCCCTCGTTACTGCATCGCTGGGCCTCCCCGAGCCAAGCGACACCTGCGCATGCGCACCGTCAGGCGTGAAAGATAAGACTAACAGTTTATTTCTAATAAAGGTGACACTGAAAACTGCATTGGTTTTTAGAACATAGCGATCGTTAGTGTGTAAGCATACTGTACATGAGTATCATAATACCCATGTACCCATGTCAATTGTCGAACGACGAATGATTGAGAGGAAAACATGATAGTGAATTCCCGTCGTTAAGTTATTCTGACCTAAAAATACATATAAATGCGAGTTATAAGAAACGAATTTGACCAAAAACAGAAATTGAGCACAAGTGCCTGAAAAGTTTTTAACTTGAAACGCCTTTGACGTGTTTATAAGGTCAAAGTATCGTGAGAGACGGTGTAGAGAAGGAAAGCGGGACCCAACTCTCAATACACATCACATCGTTTTAGCGGTACAACCAGCAGCGCAAGTTCCTCAAAACCGACTAGGCTACGCTACGTACTAAAAACACGTAATATTACCAAGTCACCTCGGAAGAACTTACGCTGCTTACGCTTACGACGTGAAATGCGTTGAAAATGCAACGCCTGCTGAGATTTGCATTATCACCTGGACGGAGTGAGCGTCGATGACGGCCGGGGCTGCAGCTGCCGCCATCACCGCAGCTTTGGATGGGGGAGGGGGCAGAGCTCCCGCACTGGGGGAGCTGGGAGCTGCAGAGACAGAAAGAAAAGAAAAACAGTTTATTTCCGACAAAGTTCACACAAACAGCTCATCTTTGGTTTTTAACTTAAAGTGAGGATCCTTATACGATACACACACATGAGCATCGTAATACCCATGTCACTAGTCTATTGAAAAGAAAGAAAAGAAAAACAGTTTATTTCCAATAAAGTTCATGCATGAAATCAACGACATTGGTTTTAAAAATACCTCAACATTAAGATCCTTAGTTGATAGTCACACATGGGTATCGTAATACCCATGTCAATTGTCGAAACAAAAAATGATTGGAAGATGTCCTCTTAATTTAAGGCTTCCAGGGAATTTTCAAAATAATTCAAACAAACGTTTTACATTTGAAACTAGTAATATTCAAGTATTTCTGACCTATCGTTTGTCTTATTCCCATCACGTGAAATGTACCAAAAAAAGCGCCAGGTTTTATAAACCAAATGATTCTAGATACTACATGGGTTTCATAATTTTCTGTACATGAAGTATTGTTCTTACTCACAGTATATCGAAAGTAACTGTACGTTCTACGTGTCCCCTAAATTGCTTTCTACGCAGAACAGGCGAGCATAAATGTACATAATAACCCAGCACGCAAACTGTTACGAAGTTCGTGAGGATCAAGAAATGCTGACCCACAGTACCCTCTCAGCGTCCCCCTGCTCGTGATAATCATAAAAGATGATTGGTTTTCCTCTCGGGTTCATGGAGTAAGGAACAGAAATCTTGTGTGTGGAGTGAATATATTACAAATTAACTTAGATAATTAAGGGCTTCTCAGACACTAGCATATTTGTTCATGATTGCTAAAGAGAACAGTTTTTAAGATGTTCTCTGCTGATATTCCGCAAATGAATTCTGAACGTTATTAAAACAGAGCAGCCGGAATTCATCTCTGGGCATCACCATTTAGTCAATATACAAACAGAGCACAATTCTAAATCCCTTAATAAAAGTGTCTTAATATCTTTGAACAGAAAAATATTCGTCGCATGTGCTGCCCATTTTTACGCCATAAAATCCATTGAGGATACGTTTCTCCCGAGCTTGAGCATATTTGAATTGTTTTTCAATTTAATTTTATTCGCCTACTTGCGACTTTGTCCTCATAAGTGCAAACGAATGGAGGGCGATGTACTCGAACTGCTAACGGATTGTATCGCACATACAAAGGCCAAGCAAAGCATCCAAAAACAAAGAAGCCCAAGTCATGTTCTGTAAAGGAACAGGAATTGCCGGCTAGCAGGCGGATTTCAAACAAGTGTTGCGGACGCCCATTGATAACAAAACGGATATTCAGAATAAATCGATACGTATAGTCAAGCTCGAGCTCGGTATCGAAGTTAAATTAATCGATCTAGTAGCCAAATAATGAATATCTGACTTCCTGCTAAGTTGTTCTTGCAAGTTGAGTGAAGTAGATCTATCTAGTTTGACGCTGGCTTTACTAATACATCCCTGACATTGTGCATGGGTGAGGCTATCCCATTTACTTTGACCAAATTGTTCCTACTAGTTCGTCATTATTTTAGTAAATATAACCTAATTAGCTAAACTGAGTATAACTGAAACTCTAAATGAATGAAAGCTCTTCCCGTTGTACAAAGAGAAAGAGAAGCGATAAACCTTCTACGCATTGAAACAAAGCTACATAATTTGGTGTCTCCAGTGGCAAAATTCCTCATATAATAACCATACAGCTGTAAAAACCATGAAGTTGTTCCCACTGAGGAAGCTACCACGCGCTGCATTACCCTACCTGTGGGGAGGTCTTGCTGGGGCTGCCTCTCATCGTTGTCAAACTGGACCCAGGACTGGGGAGGCGAGGCGGAAGGGGAGAGGGGATGCGGGCCGCTGGGGTTGCCTTCTTCGCTCATTGCTGGTCAGAAGGACGCAGAGCTGCAGGACAAGGTCAGGACTTGAAAACAGTTTAGAAAAAGTTTATTTTCATTGAAAATGATACAAAAAGTTTAAAAATAGGTGGTTGATAGGTTGGTGTTTAAAATATCTTAGAGTAAGAATCCTTAGTTAATATAAGTGAGTGTGAGTAATACACATGTCACTTGTCGAAACAAATGATTGAGAGCAATGTATTCCTATTGTTGCTTAATCTATATATGATAATATATGTAACTACAATTAGAAAGGAAGACATTCTGTGCCACGACATGTGTGAAAGAAGAAGACATGTTCGTGTCGCGTCAGTTCACGTGACGCTTGATAAGATATGTGGCACTTGGCACCTCACGAAATTTATGAAAATTTGGAAAATGAAAAAAGGAACGAAATAAACACTGTGAAATGCGCTTTGTGATCAGAAAATCTTTGCTTTCGTGTGATGAACTAGTATAATGTGCCACGAGTAATGTGTTAAGTACCCCGAATGCACAAAAATTCACAGAAAAAGACACAAAGATACAATAGAACCGTTCGATTTGATTCAAAAACCTAGTAAGCCATTCATGAGTTTTTTGATAGTCATTGAGACACAGATGCGACGTTTAGCATTGATACCTTCTGAGGAATGTAGGAAAAATTGTCCATTCAATGAAGTGAGTTCAGCACAAAAGAAACCCAGCACCTTATGACAGATATTTAATGTGTACACTGAGTTGGTTCAGAGGCAAGGGAATCCGCTTTGTTTCTCGTGAGCTTCCTTTAGCACTTTGACTGCGGCAGGTAAAACTGAATTTGAATATTCAACTCAAATTTAAAGTCAATTGCCGTAAATAATGTTGATAATAGCAAAAATTAATTGTATCATGCCTTCATTTAGTTTTTATTGCGTATTCATGAAATTTGAGTTTTTGACTGCAGGTCGACGATCAGCATTAAGAAAATTCCCTCCGTGTACCACCGGTGACTCACGTTGATGTCAAAGTGTTAGAATTGTTAATGGCCCCTCATGAAGTGAAAGGCACCGGCACCTCCGGCAGCAAATAGTGACGCCGCTCGTTACCTACACTCCACATGCCATAGCACGCCCAGGTCGCTATGTGGCGATCTGGGCGGTGAAGCAAAAGAAGCACTCGGAAACAACGAGAATATATACAAAGCTAAAGCTGTTCTCTGAATGGACGTAGCAAATTTAATAACCATAGCTTTTATCACACGTTTTTAAAATCTTGGAATGAGTCCCTCGATTAGGAATTATTGTGTTCTAAGAAGTGATCGGGCTGAAAGCATTTATGCAGAGCAGTGGGCTTGTTATACCGATTTGGGAAAAACGTCCGCAAGCATGAAGTCGTATACAAGTTCCGCTTGTGTTCGGCGCTAGCCTCTACCCGAGCGTATCTCAGTTACAGGAAGTTAGGAGACCTTTGTGACGAAATGATCCGGCGTATGACAACTCTATTGTGTCCGTAATTGTTGACGCTGCTTTTTGTCCTCTTTGAGGGGCTCTTGTTGGTCTTCTCCGTTAAACTATAGAACCGAAACTGAACGATTTATCGAAAATAGTTAAAATACTCGAGTATTTGTAACGCCATTGTTAATGTGTTCGGTCAATCAAGCAATAGCATTAAAAAAATGCAGTCACAATAACTTCGAAAGCATCAAAAGCATTTGATGTTTTTCCAGGCTGCCTGATTTCGGTTATTATTTTTGTTCATTCTATTCTTCAACACTTTGTTTCATAACATGAAACCTAAACATGGCTACTGGATGTATTCCCAAAATTTGTATCATATTTCCAATAGAAAATTCTAACAAGATTACTTGTGTTAGATAGGCGACATTTTCCTTTCAGTATTTGAATTCATATCAAGAGATATAGGAAAAATCCAATTTAGTGCGCTCTGTATTTGTAGGACTAGTGCGGGAACATTCCGTAGAGAGCGCGATTATCACTATTATAATTCACAAAATTATGATAAATTTTCATTTATCGTTGTCAGATTGGCTTTTTCTGGACAAAATGACCAGTTTTGCTCAGATTTTCAAGTACAATTTAGCGCAAAAAAATAACCCAGCACGTAGCAACGTTACCAAATGCTGAAGGATTTATAGGAACAAATGGTAGTGAATAAAGGTCAAATTTGACAATTTTGACAAGAAAAGGCCGATCTGGCAACGCTGATCACGCGCCAGCGCCCGCCAAGGCGGCGGGAACAGGAAACAGCAGCAGGAGCAACAGCATCAGCAGCAGCAGCAAAAGCAGCAGCAACAACATCAGCAACAACAACAGCAACAACAGCAGCCGGAAGGTCCACGGGCTTACCTCCCCTACACTGCCTCTTACAACCCAGCCTACTGACAGACATCGAGTCTGTTTGTTCCCTTTCTGGGAACCGTTTGTCTCGTTTTTACGGTGGTGTAATTCTAAACGCCATCAAGTATGCTAACTTGACGGTTTCCTGAGCTTAAAACGATATCATAGATGTTCCAATGTTAGTCAAACTCAGTTACACTGTGAGGAAAGTCTTCAAATAACCCTGCACGCCCTCGACAGTCGTTGACACTGTATGTAGCAACGCTCGAATTAGAAAACAGTATGCAACAGAACTCTTATCAATCTTACCACATAACTTGAAATGTTTTATTGTCACTTGAACGACATCGCTTCTTGACACCAAAACAGAGGTGCGAGAAGACTCTCACTTCCGAACGTTAGAATGTAAGAGGGCCAGCGACCGGCAAACAGGGTCACCCTGACGTGCAGTACATTTCACCGAGAAAGAATGTCATTTTTTCGTTTGGCAGTTCAGGAACTGAAAGATTTGTCAAAAATTTGTAGTTGAGCCTTAGGAACACAAATGTCGTAAGATCTCTATTTGCCTATCCCTCTCGACATGTATAACTGCAAAATTCATAGCCATAGATGTCTTACAGTAGATTGTTATAATTAAAACTTCATTTGAAACATGCAGGGCTATAAAACATTGCGGAGATATGTACTGATATTCCTCTGCGTCTTACGGATCTCAGTACGTCTCTCCGCTTCCACCGCCGACAAATATTCAGCACAACAAAGTAACAAAGACGAAGTAACACGTTTGCTCCGGAACAGAGACAGAGTCCACGTCTGATGCATGATCATGTGACGAGTCTGTTGGTGGTGCGGCTGAGGCATACTAATGACCCTGGCGCGAGCCCTACGTGCCGCTCTCTTCTGTAGGACTAATTAGGAAACCTTCATAGGCTTTCTTCGTAAATAGCTTCCGTTGTTGCGCACTTGAATATCATAGAGATCATAAGTTTCGATTCATGTTTTTATCCCGATGTTTTGGATAAGTAATCATCAACTTTTCATTTGCAGGCTTTTAAATTGCTTGTCCTGGTAACTGATGTTTCATCGACGGCAGACGTGTGATCCTTAAAACATGCAAAAAAATGGTAATAAACTGCGCTGTCGAAAAGCACATTTAAACCCTCAGAAAAGTTTTATCTAAAACCCTCGAATGTTCATGGTCGTATAGATTCTTCCTGTTACCGAGGCAGCTAGGTTTTGCTTACAATTTTGAATGCAAAGGTACTTTGTGATAAAGACATTCAAAATTCAAGCAGAATGCTATTCTAGCATGTATTGTTTTCTACATTACTCACAAATTTGATAGGCCTGATTTAATAATGAAAAGCGTTGACCACCATAAATGCGAAGACTTGACGAAATTTCCTTAGATAAAACGGGCATGAATCCCCTTGGTTTTCATTTACTGCACATTTACCGAGTAAATTATAAGATGTTAGAGGAAAAATAGAATATGGATCAAAATAATCCAAAGTAGCTAATAGGGTCTAAATTACACACAAACAAAAAAGATGCCCAGGCTTGTACGGGTACTAAGATACCCATATACATCAACTAAGGATCTTAATGTTAAGATATTTTAAAAACCAACGTTGAACATTTCATGTAACAACTTTATTAAAAATAATCTGTTTTTCTTTTCTTGTAATAAATACCCTGTATTATTCGATTATTAATGACTTCCAGGCCATTGTGGATGTTTCTTTTTACTTATATTTCATAAATTTCTGAAGAACGCATCGACATCGATCGCTCTTGTAGTTTACTGAAGCTCTGTGATGCTAATAAGGCTTAGTGAGTTGCTACACATATAATTGTCCTGCATATTATCATTCGGCGGCTGGAACCGACTCAAAGAAGAAGAATTTGCAGTGTACAAATGCACTCTTTTAAGACATTCAATTAAGCTGTCTCTAGACATAAAATTAAATTCAAATTGGCAGCATGTTGCCCATCTGTTGCATCGTAAAATTAACGTAAGAATTTTTAAATTTATTTTCTAGTGACTTTAAACTACTTGGCATTGCAGTTTCATGTTTATCTTAGCTAAAATTGTATTACTTCATTAAATGTCTAACTGTGGCGCCAATGATCATAAACTCTTTGCTCAAGCACGACGATTTCGGTGGCGATGTACATAGTAATAATTCCAAGCTTAAAATCACATCGGAACATCGCTACGTGTGAGTAGATCATTGTGCATTAATTTTCTAAATTATCTTTATTTTAACTGTAAAAGACGTATCATTTAAAGTTCAAGGTTAACTTTTGGATCGGCGTTCCAGCAGCGCGTCTAGAGCCCTCAGCGATTGACAGCAAGTTTATTTTGACTCACTTGATCATCACTTGAAGACCATGTGCAGATTATTTTCTCATTGATTTTAAAGGCGTTATTGCTTAAGTATAATTTTTATACTGCTAATATGAACTACTATACACTGATCTAAAAATATAACATAAAGTGTAGGATACGTTTAAGGCACTTTCGAGCACACCTGCCACCAGTCACTGGAATTACAGGTGAGAGTATAGACGTTCCAGAGTAATAGATACCGCCATAAGGAATTCAAACATACATAAACCGCATGTAATATCGAAATTAAAACTATGTCATCATAAGCAACTCATCATTTTAATTTAACATTTATCAGATAGTAATCCTTTCATGAACTATAAAAACCGCACTATTAAATATCTCGAATTATTTGTACGATCAGATAGCACTAATTTGTTGTGGGCTTCAGGTATGTTTACCCCTGCCTCGCGTTTGAAGCGTGTTTGAGTTGAATTACTTGAGTATGCCGCAGATGGAAATATTTGCATAACCACTTAATTGATGGCTAGCTATTTGCCTGTTTTTCGATACAAATATGCTGGAACCGAGCAAAATGTACTCTTTTACTCATGTTGCAATTTTGATGACTCTCATGGTTCTCTAATGTTGCAGTGTTGATGATTTTGATGAAATTTTTTACCATCCTAATTGATTCAAGCTTTTGAATGATCTTATTCAGCTACTTGATTTAAAATAGTAAAATGGTTGAAATTGTATTTCTTTTTAATCAAATTTTGGTTTATTTGTATTTATTTTGGCATTTCAGTTGTATATTTGAGCAAGATTATTTTAAACTTATAAAGATGTTTAATGATTAATTAGTAGGAAATTTACAATGAAAAATTACTCTTCAGATTTAAGGAACTTGTTTTTGATAAAGGGTATGATGCATAATTTTTTAGCTGCTTGAAAAAATGGGAAAAGTTTTCTAGTAAGGCTATATAAGCTTGGAAAATATAAGCTTCAGAGTTTATTTTCTTGTATGATTAACAGTGCTGGTTCAAAACTCAGGTTGATAACCACATTTGCCTATAATTTTTCTTTCTATTCCTACTAGTAATGCCAACTGGATTCATAGATGAGGAGCTTAGTCTGAATGATCTAATCAATATGTTCTAATTGCCTCTATCTATTGACAAGAATAATTTATGTATTTAATAAAATGAAATTTTTGCTTGTGGTATTTCTTTTTGAGCTTTATTTTCACTGAATTTACTTGTAAAAATTGCTTTAAATTGATAGAAATGGAAATTTGCCATGTTTTTCTGATGTATAAATTTGCTTGGCCATTTTGAGAGCTGTATGAAGAACATTTTATTTTGCTGTTCTCAATTTTGTTCTTACTCAGCCCATGACTTTATGGTAATGTATTATTTATAACTTGTGCAAATTTATTTTGTTTCAGTATAAATTCCACAATGTCTGTAACCCTAGCAGAATGCAACAAATTGGCAGCCACTTTAGAAAGCCAAGAACTTGATGTAAGTTTACAATTTGTTTTTATTTTGAATATTTAGTTTATTCAATTTCATATATGTATATCTATAATTTTAGTCAGTATTTTGAATTTATTTTTTTCACAAACAATATTTTAGTATAGCAGTAGCCTTTTTATATTGAATTTTTCATTTCACATGTATTTTATTTTTGAAATGTTATTGTTGTCTTGATATTTCTTAGGGTATTAAAAATGATGTCATTTTCCTGGTTATGTTTGGTTTTTGTGTCAAAATGAAAAATTTTTGCTACTTTGTATTCAAATGTTATCTTGAAATCATGTCTTGTTTACAATTAATTAGAAATATCAAAAAAGTCTGTTGAATGAGATGCAGGGATTGTGTTACAGAAATTTGTTTTATAGTCTCATTTTTAAGCTCTCCTATTTATTTTGCATCTTTGAAATCATACAAATTAGTTCATTTACGTACTATATGTTGAAAATACAAGTTATTCTAAATGTATTTCTCAATTGATTTTTGATATGCTTGGAAAACTGAAATTTTGGTAGTTTGTCTAATATGAATGCTTTATTCAGGCTCCAAATGGTGTTCCTCCTGATGCTGTTTATGAGAAGCTGCTCGCCATATACTTGCTGCAGAATGACACGTGAGTGAAAAGTTCTCTTGGGTCCTTCATCAACTAACACGAGATATTTTACCAAAGATTTTTGAGAAATACTCAAAATTTTTTGTGAGATAACTAATGGTCAACCCAGGGGTAGTAATGTAATTCAACCAATTACACAATTATTTGAGTTAGGTACTAATAGTTAAACTTCTAAGTTTCTTCAATCGTATTAATGAAAAATGGTTGAAGTAAGAACATACATTACCTTACTTTCAGTTGGGAAAATTGTTCTGTAAGAGGTTAATGTTGTTTTGTAGTTCATTGCCATATAATTGTGATTTTTAATGCAAATTGATTGTGGTTGGTTGACTTTTTACAAATAATCTTGCCTTTCATAAACAACATGCACAGAATCATTTTATTGTCAAGTGTTTGTAAATGTCAGAGGGTAGAATGGCAGGGATTCTCATGTATTTTGTTCTAGTATACAGGCTTATGAAGTCTACTAAAACAGTTCAATTGCTCATTTCAAATGGCATTTGGTCTTTGAGTTGGATGGTAGTTGCTTGCAACGTGTGGAGATGAGACTATACTGGCCTTCATGATACAAATTGCATGCTAATTCCTGTACTGTTTAGTAAAGTATTTCATGCAACCCCATAAGACATTTGCAGGTGATAGAATTATAAAATTCTACTTTTTTCATTATAGATGATCTGATGCTGCTTGTATATAATGCATCTACTGACAGCCATGTTCAGTGTGTGCTGCAATAATTATTTAACTGTCGTTGGTTAAACTGAAGTTCAATATTCAACTCCAATTTTGAGTAAATTGTAGCAAGTAACGTTAAAAAAGGCAAAAATTAACTGGATCATGCCTTCATTTAGCTTTAATTAAGTATTCTTAGAAATTGAGTTTGCAACTACTGGTCAGTCAGCAGCATTGTGAAAATCCCCTCTGTGGCTGTCAGGGGAGCATGTTGTGGTCAAAGTGTTAAAGTGACGTGCCCAAATCTAAATTAGGTTCTATTGATTCACATTTCCAAAAAATTAACGTTGATCCAATGTGTGCTCATCAAAAAAATATCCGCATAGTCATTTACAGGTCCAAATCCTCTAATGCTTATCAATATAAGTATGGAGTAAGAATACTTGAATGTGATTATTCTTGCAATGTACAAAAATTTCAGGCATCTTATTTGTGCTTCATTGTTGCCTTTCTCTTTAATGGATGTTGCAACTGGCCAACCTCAAAAGCCACTAAATGCATATTATTTGTATTTTCATCCTACATGTGGCATTAGAATTATTATTTTTGAATCATTATCATTGCAATAGAATCATTATTATTTTCATTTTTTAATTTCCACTACTGTAAAGCTATATGATGAAAGGAACAAATGACTAACTCTAAAATGCCCGAACAAATGTAAAAATTCTTCGCAATGGTATTAAAGAGACATTGTAATTCAGATAAATAGTCTCTGAGTTTTTTCTGTAATGTTTGTCTGCATTTTCAGTAATTGCTTTAATGCTATTCTGTCTAATTTCAGAAATGATTCAAATATTCAAATTGAAACTCTATCACAGTTTCATTTTATTATTTTATTTGCTATCATTATTTTATTTTCCATCATTATTTAATTTTCACTATTTGCTTAAATGATGGAAGCTACATCTATTTCAAATTTCCATTTTCATGCAGAATTCATCTTAGTATTGAGTTCAAGCATTTCTTGCAAGCTAAGCCTCCAAAATTTGCAGTTGTCATCAAAATTTCCCAATTTTTAAGAACAGCAAAGCTGCTGTGGAGTAAAAATTTCTGCATTTTTCAGAATTTTAGCAAAGCTTCTCTGGCAGTGCATCCTTGTATTGAAATTTTTGTATTTTTCAGAATTTCAGCAAAGCTGCTATGGAAGCGCATCCCTGTGGTGGTGAAGCAGCGGTGCCCCGAGCTGGGGCGCCTGTGGGCGGTGGGGCGGGAGCTGTACACCAGGGACCGAGCTGCTGCCTTCACTGTCCTTAACTCCACGCAGTGGGGCCCCAATGTCGCGCCTATCATGGCTGCTGTCACTGGTGCGGTCTGCTATTTTATTTTCTAAGAGTAGGAAATATTTTCTACTCCTAATTTTCTCAGAGCGGGAAATATTTTCTATTTCTAATTTTCTAAGAGCAGTTGAGAAGGATTTAGAGGCTCTGTTCTTGTCGTAGTTGCCATCACCAGTCATGTCTATACTGTTCTCATTGCCAATCCTGTCCCTACTTCTACTGTTGCCATCACAACCGCTGTTCTTTGTGTTGTTCTCTTAATATCCAAGAGCAGTTCTGGATGTTTCCAGGGCTTTTGTTCTTGTGACAATTGTCATCTCTAGTCCTGTTCCTCGTGCTGCCGTCACCAGTCCTGCATCTCTCTATACACGTTTTCTGCCTGTTAGTGTATGTATCAATACACATACGCCATAAAACATATAAACCTTAGTGAATTGGGTTGGTTGTCACCATCCACGTTTTGCTTTTGTAATCAACATTTGAAATTGTTTTGAATTCCTACATGCTGCGCTGTAGATACAGTCTGTTACAAGTACTCCTTTGAAGATATGGATTTCTTAGAAGTTAGTTGAAAATAATCTGATCCAACGAGTGACATGTGGTCTAGTGTACCGCTAAATATTAGAGGCAATTGTGGGATACGTTCAGTGTTACACAGTTGTAAAAGTGATACCTATGTGCAAGAATATTCTTTCAACACCCAATTCAATTGAAGTGCTCCCGTTTCCTTCCCTTGACACATTGATTATCTTTCAAGCAGATACGGTCCGTTGACTTGCATAGTTAGAAATCGATTACGTTGACTACGTATTGGTGCACGTGTGTACCACTAGGTATATTGCTCATTGAAGTACCGATATAGTATTGTAGCATTTCAATTATTTAACTACTTTTTTCAAAATGGATTTCAGCACACATGGTAAAATATCACGCAAATAGATCTTGCACATTGTTTAAAAAGGATAGGAATGTATTCGAGCAGTAGTCGACATCTGAATTTTGCAGCTTGTAACCTGACAACCGTATCAGCCGTGCAAATTTAATCGTGTTAACAGAAGACTCTGGGAGGTTGATATGGTGCATTTTTTTCGCCCAATCGTTTCAGTTTGAAACCAAATACTTTATCTAATAAGTGTGACGACCGTCCTCCTTTACAGAAACCTACCGAGAGCGGACCATCGAGTTGATAGCTAACGCCTATTCCTCGATTGGCGTAGACGACGTCAGCAGACTGCTGGGGCTGGAGCGGACAGCAGTTTTACAAAAAGCGCAGGCACTTGGCTGGAAAATAGATGAAGTCACCCAAATGATTATGCCCAAGCCTTTCTCGAAAGATAGAGTACAACATATGCCCTCTGAGAAACAATTAGAAAGACTTACCGAGTATATTTCGTTTCTGGAAAAAGGGCTCTAACGTTGTCAGATTCTTAGAGCCCTCACCTAGGGTTTGAATTATATCGTCACTCTAGAAATCTAAAGCTTAGATCTGTAAGGGAATAGAAATGTCTTCAAGTTTGTGGCAAGGATCGCATGTGTCGATAGGTTTTTGTTATTTATGTTCTTACGCTGGAAACCGCTTAAATGCGAATGTTTTGCAGTGCATAAGACTTTTCTTTGCCGATAAAGATTCGTTCCCAACAACTGATGGTTACCGTGCTGTGAAATCTATATGAAAAATTTTGGTATTTTTTGGTTACTTCTGATGTACTTCGTGATTTTATTTTACGTCAATTAACGCACGTGAATGCTACCGATTCCTTAAAATTTATGGAGAAATTAAACCATGAAAAAGATTCTGTAAAAACCGTATGCGAATTTAATTTCAAATACCTTATCACATACTTCGCTGAGCGAAAGTTTGCCGCCAAATTTGAGAAAATTTAACTTTTGACACTAATGTTCGCTCTTGCTGCATGGCGAAAATTCAAACCTTTAAAATTTGTGGTTCGTACAGAGTAAAGATACCGCTAGTATTGCAGTTCAAGTACATTCCGAGTTAGTTAACTTCATCTCCGAAAATGCGGATCGTGTAAAAAAATTTGAATCCAAGTAAACAAAAATTTTTGTAAAGCCCGTTCCAAAATAAAAAATTACTTCTCACAGCGGCAAAACTTGATCTCAACAAGTTTGAACCACCAAGATTGCTTCAAGAAATCCTTTGAAATACTTAGTTTTTTCTAGTCTAGTGTCATCACTTCGCACTGAAAACGTTCAGTATTGACCTCAACGAAGATAAATCGCCCTCTAATCAATCTACAAGATTTAACTCCCTAAATGTGGCGTTGAAGTTCTATTTGTGTGCCGAATTGAGAAAAATTACTTGTTTCTCTGCGTATTAGTCGACTCGCTTGATGAGCTTGTAACAAACCGAATAAGCAAACAAGGCATCTATGTAGGTCTTCCGCTGAAGATTGTGTTCACGTACAAGCATCAAAAGTCTGCTACACTTACGTAATTGACAGCTGCCTTCTCGTACCGGAACTAAAAATCTGTACCAGATAGCTGAAATAATTTGCGTGAGCTAGATTCAGTACGATCTAGGTTAAATTATGAATTTCCAAACCGGCTTATTCACGACTCGATTCTGGGTTGACTTTAAATTTAAAGGTTTGTGATGCATTAGAAGTTGCGACTAGTAACGCAACTGTACTTGTTCAGCTGAATTTCTATGAACGGTTCAAGGCTCACTTACCGCTTTAAGACTTGAGGTGTCCTACGATTCAAGTAGTGCCTTTACGCGATTGTCCGCAAATTTTCATCGACTCCTATGTTGAATTTTTTCTCAAGATTATACTATGTACTAAAACTATATGCAAGTTTATCTTTCTTTGCGTTTAGTGCCACGCTTTTAAAAAAAAAAAAAATCGGCATCTTAGGATGCTTTATTTCCAATCAAGCCTGATACATATGATCTTGAGCATTGGTTTTTCAAATGTCTTATTAACTAACACTATATATAGGACACCATGACGGCTCCCCCGTGGTGCCGGTACCCATTTCCGACACCTGGGTTGAGTGGGGCATTGTGCTTGAGCTTTCCCTTATACCCAACGGGGAAAATCGCCGTGCCAGCGCCGGGATACGAACCCTCGTCTCCAACATGCAAGGCCGATCCCTCAACCACTGTGCCACTGAAAATTTGCCTCGTCCTGTATTAGCTTATGAGGTTTTGCAGGCTGAATTCAATTTTTTGCCGATTTTCAACTTTAAACAAAAAAGTCTGGAAATTAAAGAAAAACAGACAGGAAAATATTTATTGAGCTCTGTACAAAAACTACGTTTTTTATGGTTCGGTTAATGACGCTAAAACTATTTCTTACATAAGAGCGGAACTTCTTAATACGCTACGAACAGGTCTACTTTCATTAACCGCATTTTGTGACTATGTACATGGCTGCTTATCATTGTTCCTAGATATTTATTTATTTTAAATTTAAGCCAAGTTATCCTGAAGCATCCCTCGCAAGGCTAAGTAAGAAAACGATTTCAATTTTAAAAATCTGAACTATTCATTTCGAGGAGCTTCAGCGCGGAGCTGCTCCAGGAAGATGCCCAGTAACCTCAGCCCATACAGGACGCAGCTGAAGAACAGACCCTGCGCTCTGCAGGCAGAATTCCAAACGCAATTCAAAATCTTACGCAGAAGACCCTGTTCACTGGGACCTGAACCTCCAACGCTGTCCGAGTTCTGCGTAAACCCGGTGAGACAGATCAACAAAAACTTCAATGAGCTCTCCCACACTTGATAGGAACCTTTAATTATCGAGGAAATCAAAGTTCGTTCGTTTGCAGGTATGTCAATGAAGTTTACGAAGGAGCAAAAGTTCAAGCACCACTTCAGGAATCTTGCCGAGCACATGATGCAGTACTCGATAAATCCTTCAGGTGGAATTTCTGTTGGCTTTAGATTACCTTGACAATTTCGACAAAGTGAGCGGGACTCGGGCAACAGCCCAGCAAATGATAGCAGAGATGTTCGGGACTCGAAAAAGTAAAATTTAGCTGCTTGCTTCATCTTTTCAGTACATTTTAGTATACTTCTCACGAAACGAGCCCAAATACTCAGAATGAAAATAAATCCATAACCTACCAGTAAGAAAATCGTCAATCCTACCTGCACGAGCTGGAAGCAGCGTTTTAGAGCCGTTAACCAAAACGCAACCCATGAGTAAACAACCAATGCTGTCGCCGACCTCACAATTGAGAATTTAACGTCTTTTATAGCGCTTCTCGCTTCTAATGCCTGTTCGCAATGCTCTGCATTACTTGCATCGCTACCCTGCTGATTTTCTTCATCATCACTGTTCGGTTGGCCACTGCAGATACTGCAACACACGTCCACGTCACACGGTATGCAGCTCTCACACCAGTCTTCACAAGCTGGTTCCTCATCCCCTTGCATGCCCTTTAATGGTTTTTCAGGCGTCCGAGAACCTGCGTGACGAGTACGGGAGGACGCCCTCGTTTCCAGGCCTCTGCTTCGTGAGTTTGAACAAGAATACGAGACCAAGGAAGAGAATTACCAAACCCAAGCTCAGGAAGACGAACGCTGCGGTCGCGTCTCCGCTGCCTGCACAGAAGAAAATTTTGTAGTTTCGTGCCGACGCGAAGCAAGATTTATCAAACATCTACCATGATTGATCACTTCAACTACTTACAAAAACCCCTTGACACCATCATTTGCGCAAAACGCATTTTTTTCAGTTCCCTATCTGTTCTTTTCCGCTTCACCTCTTATCTTCCGAACACACTGTAACTCTTTCCGTATTTCCTATGAGCATCGTTCGTTCGTTTGATCACAAGCTCTTCTCGTCAAATACGATAGCTTGAAAAAATTCCCTTTGACTGGAGATTAGAGTGTTAATTCAAGCCTCCCTAACTGCTAAAAAATGCGTTCGCGTTCCAAAGAGAAGAAGGAGGAAAGCGCTATTTAGTATGGAGATAAGGTAACGCTGAATCTGTGCTAAAGGGACCTAGAAACGGTAAGTTAAGAACTAATGAAACGAGATTAATGATGAGGAAAATAGTAGGTGCTGAAAAGCAGGACAGCAATGAACTAAAAAAATGGTCCTTAATTAACGTAACAAAAAACCTTTCGTTTCAACGAAAAAAGGCCTACCGAACTCTCAGCTCGGGCTCGTCACACATTTCCCTCCTGGGAGCGCTGATTCCCATAGATACAGTAGTTGCATCCCCTCAGGGGACTGACTAGAGCTGTCACCTGAATCTAACTACGGTTGGCGGAAGACAGAGTGCCTGCCCATAGGTTCATTGCTGGATAGTTTTCATTGGGAAAAATTTACGATTCCGCACGATACTTTGGGATTGGAAAATAGCTTTCGGAATTAATTCGGTGATCCTGAAATAAAGATAGTGTGATAACGTGGGCAAAAGTTATTTCATTGTACCGGACATTTCAAATGGAATTTAGTCGATTATTAAAGTCCTTGGGCGGGATTAGATAAGTTTAGATTAGTCATTAGCTATAGCCTCCCTAACCGCAGCAACAAATGCGATCCAAAGCGAGGAAGGAGGAAGGCACCATTTGGTATGGAGTGTAGGAAACGCGGAATCTACGCAGAAAGGGCATATAAACAGTTGGGAAACAGTTGGGAAAGAAGATTGTGAAACAAGATCAAAGTTGCAGAAGGAAGTAGTAGGTGCTGAAAAACAGGACGGCAGTGAATCGAAAAAAGGGTGGTCCGTAACGAACCAAAATCCTATTCTACTGCAACAAAAAGAAAGCCTACCTAACCTCTAGCTCGGACCCTCACGTAGTCCCCCTGGGAGCGCCAATTCCCATAGATACAATAGTTGTATCCCTCCGAGGGGAGTCCTTGGGCGGGAATCTACCTTCAACGTTTGATGGTAAACAATTGGTTATAGGATAATTAAATTCCAGCTGAACAAGGATGAAATGAAAAAACTACTAAAGCTTCAAGATTGAGATCAGTAATTTGTTTAAGCCTCTTTAACCATAGAAATGTTCACAGTAGAGGAAGGCATCATGCAAGTGAGGAATTATGAAAACTTTAAAAGGCATGTAACCATGTTCCCCACACATGATCCTCATGCGGATAGAAACGAGCTAGGAAAGAAGTTTTTTTTTCAAACGAGAAGTTGAGAAAAGAACTGGGCGCTGGGAAACAGGACAGATCCTCAAAAAAATGGTCAGTAACAGAAGCCTATTTCAATAAAAAAATGCCCTACCTAACCCTCAGCTCAGGACCTTTACTTTTCCTTGTGAAAATGCTAGTTGCCATCCAATCTTATCCCCCAATTTCATCCCCCTGACGAATACGAAAACTCAGGTACTGTCAAGAGTCAGTTCAACACGTTGACTGCGATGGGTTAAAGTGAAGTTAACCATTCAAATCAAATTTAAATTCGAAAGTTAGAAATTTTAGAAATACCAAACATTAACTGGGTCCATTAAATACCATCGATTTCAAAGGACTTGAAACTTTCTAAAACCACCTATCAATAGGTCATTTCGCAGCAGGGAAAACTTGAGCACGACCCACCGGTGGGTCGTATCGCAGTCAATGTTTTGAGCCTCCCTAACCGCAACATAGGCGTTCCAAAGAGGAAGGAGGAAGGTACCATTTAGGATAGGTTCAATGGAAAGCCGAATTTATCGAAGAGCACTAAAACGGTAAGCTGAAAAGTTTATGAAACATGATAGAAGTTAAAAAAATAGGCTCTGAAAAACAGACAGCAGTAAACCGGAAAAACGTTGGTCCGAAACAAAAACACTATTCTATCTCAACAAAAGGACGGCCTACCTAACCTTAAGCTCGGTATTTCGTGTTCCCGCTGGGAGCGCTAATTCCCATAGATACAAAGGCTGTCTCCTCTTAAGAAAACTTTATGTCTAATAGATTGAAGTGCGTTGATTGCCGATTTACTAGCCTGTAGAGAAAGCTTGGATGTCTCCATGTAAGATATAAAAATTGTTGCGACGTTAGCACAGCACGGAAGAATGGATATGAAATTATAGAGCAAGAAAATCATTCTGGCGAAAAAACTTCCGAGCGTTTTCGAAAATCTTGAAAAATATGAAAAGCCAGGAGGACACCTTGGCTGTGTGCCAAGACGAGACGAGACGATGCATAACTGCTCAATAAATTTCGCTGGAGTGAAAGATACAGAATAGCAATTAAACGAGTCGCTCACTGCAACTCGCACGTTTTTGGGCCTTGGCTATTCGTCACGTGGTCTACTCAAAATTATCCGTAATTGAGCAATTTTGATTTTAAGAAATAGGCGAACAAGGAACTTCTCTGCTGAAGAATCTCACGGGTGATTCTAATGTACCTAAATCACAGTCACGGTTGATATGTTACGATTGAAGTGGTTTTTAGGCCATTTTATGTGCATAATTGCTTGTTCAAGTATTGGCAATTTTGCTATCCAGAAATCTCAACCAAAGTGAAATGCGAAACCTGGGTGGGGAGGGTTACCGCTCTAAATATTCGCTGGAGAGCGAAAGCAGACTTCCTTTATCAACTTTAGTTACTATGGTGAGACATCTCGTCCATCAGTGACGATTGTAACAGCGCAATTCATTTACGCAGAGCAGCACGTTTGAAAACATGGGAAATTTAGTTTAGCTTTGAAATCTCTGCCCAGTCTTTTTCAAACTTCCCTACGCATTCCTCAAAAAGGTACGCTTTCTCAATTGAAGTTTGAAGAAACTTAATTTCCATTAGCGTGCTCACGTTATAGATTGAATTTCGGGGCTCAATTCTCCCTTCATTCTTCGCTGCTGGTGAAATGTGATGTTAAAAAAATTTCAAACAGAAGAAAAGATTAGTTAGATGCCTCAAGAGTTAGAACGCACGAAACACTCACCCGCGGTGTTGATAGGTTTTTTCAGAACCTTTTCTTTCACTGGTAAACCTGAAGAAAAATGAGAAAATCGTAATCAACAGCTGCAGAATTGTTTAACGTACGCTATATATCATGTATATACAGTAATGACCAGAAGAAAATTTGATTCAGAGATTTATTTAAATTACCGTTGAGAGCATCCTCTGATGTGAATTCATTTACTTGCACAGTGGTTTCAGATGACTGATCAGTTTCATCAGCCGCCGAAACATTCAGGTTTTTATTTTGATCTTCAGCAGTGGGCAACCCAGATGTGCTGGTCACAAAAACTACGACACTTGGCTTTTCAGTACTGGATGACGCCGACTGATCTGTCGGTTGTACATTTGAAGTTGGGCCGGTGGTGGTAGGTCTAGCACTGCTAGTAGAAGTGCGAGGGCTGCTGGTGGAGGAAGAGCTGCTGGTGGAGGTAGATGAAGAGGTTGTGGAAGAAGCTGAAGTGATTCTCGTCGTGGTTGCGAAACTGCTTGGAAAAGTTTTATCGGACTCGTCAGCAATAGGCGTGCTGCTGGAAGTGGAGGAAACGCTGTTAGCAGAGCTACTCTGGGAGCTCCTGTTTCGTTGCTCGAAGTCGTTCTTCTGTTCCAAAATTGATGGTACTGTCAGATCAATGGAAGTTTCAATTTTCTCAGTTACTGGAAAGGTTGGTTCCGTAGATTTCAATTTGACTGCAGGAGTTAAAATTCCATCAACTTTTGTGCTTTTTGTATCAAGAGTTGAAAAACGACCGGGTGTGGAAAGTACAACTTCCGAGCCATTTCCTTCATCAACGCCAGAGCGAGCCTCCACGGAGCTGAACGATGGCGGCGGGAGCGTAAAATTTTCGTCTGCTCGCGACGCGACTTTGACGTTAATGAACGACACTGCGCTGGACGAGTCACCGTGTAAACGCCGACTCTCTGGGGAATCAACTTCCCTATACAAATTCGGGTCTCCTGGCGGGTAATTTGGTGGAATTGTGAACTTTTTGGAATGCTTAATATACTCAAATGCTCTGGCATGTTTCTCCAAATCGCTCATCTGGTCATCTTCATTTGGCGAGCTGCTTCTGGCGGAGAAATCTTGGCTCGCGAGAGAATCGTTGACATTTGTAGAAGTCTGGCTCTGTTTTGACTTCGTCGTCGGAACAGAGGTAGTTAAGTCTTCTAGAGATAATTTTGTGAACTTTTTATTTTCTTTGATAACCGATAAAATCTTTTCCGAGTCTGCGGAAGAAGATGATCGGGCTTCCGCTGTATTGCTCCAGAAACGACTGTTCGATGCAGTTCTCTCGAGACGTGAGCTCAGCAATTCTCGCTCTTCATCACTGAGCCCTTCCAGCAATTTATTTTTGTACTTCAAACGTATTAGTGGATGGTTTTCGTTCAGTTCCTGTATCGTGACAGACCTTTTTTGCAACCGCAGCTCACGAGGCGGACCGACTGTGTCCTTGGTACTTGGACCCACTCTGGCGTCAAATCCTTGTTCCAAGTTCGTTTTGGAATTCTGTCGTGTGGAGGCTGCTATTGAAGATGAAGGCTGTTGAAAACTCGCGGTAGACACTCCTGCTCATGAAGTTAAGGAGAGATGTACAAGCAATTTAACATTAAGTTGTCATTTTTTTCCGACTCGCTAACCACAACGAAGACTATCTCAAGATTAATAAACCATTTAACGTGACCAAGTCTAGAATCTACGCTGAATGTTCTCTCGCGATACCCGGTCCATAGAATCAGCAAGGGAAAAATAAGAAGCGACAACAGAGAAGGTATGAAGACGAAGAAGCAAAGCGGACACCAAGGATTCCTAGTCCCGTTAGCCTATATGTAACAGAGGTTACAATGGTTACCCCCTTTGAAGCGCGAGGTGACAGGATCGACTTTACCTACATCGATTTCTCGACCTATACCTCTATTAACGCGATATTCACCATAAAGCATTATGAACCTCTTTCAATCTCGTGATTCTGAAAATTTTGATCGAAAGTCATTCAAGGTAACAGGAAAACCCGTTCCCCTCGAGTACAGGAGAATTTTTTCCTGATCTGTGTAGACGTCAGGTCGAATATTAGTTTGAACTTGTAAATTAGTTTTAGCCTCCCTTTACCACAACAAAGATGCCCAAAGAGGAAGGATGAAGGCCCCATTTAGTATGGAGTTAAGGAAACGTGAAATCTATGCACAAAGGGTATTCCCGCAAAGGATCCCGGACACAGACGATGAGACAAGAAGGAAGGTGATGAGAAAAGAAAACAATTTTTTAAACAATTTATTTACCACAGGTGATACAGAGGTAGAATGTTTCTTAAGGCTAATACAATGGTCAAACTAGAGTATAGCTACCTGTGGGCCCGAATAAGTTCAGCGACTTCTAGGGCATCCTACCATCACATTATTCTAAGGTATACAATATCTTTAGCCTAATTTACTTAACCTAGTTTCGCAATAGACCGATCAATGAGATAATTGGCTTGATATTTGATGCTGTATTTTACAATGTAGGTCAAATCTGTTATATTTAATATATTCGATAAAACGATTATGAGCAGACTGAAGATCGTTATGTTACCTATGGCAAATCACATTATTAGGACTAGTATTTTGATAGGAAGTGAGATTCAAGATGTCTTTTGAATACTTTGTAAGAATTACTTTCACGAATCTCCGCAGGGATTGAGTTCCAAGTTTTAGTTCCAACGAAGAGGATACTGTGTTGCGACCGGGCCTTTGAATAGTAGGGAAGCATGAATTTATTTCTATTTCGGGTTAAATGGTCGTGATGACGAGTTTGCGCACTAAATAGTTGTTTTAGGCTATTGTCGCCATCATTTCTTAGTGTTTTGTAAATGAAATTGCAAATGGAGATATTGTAGAGATCCGAAAGTTTGAGTATTTCTAAATTTTTGAATGAATCATTTGTGTGAGCATTACATTCTAGGTTCTTTACTGCTCTGATAGCTCTTTTTTGCAGAGTAAAAATTTTGTTAGTTTTATTTTTATCAGTTCCGTGCCATGCTGCTATTCCGTATTGTAAGTATGGAAGAAAAGTTGAGGAAGAAAAAAGCCCGAGGGGCTGAAAAACGGGATTGTAGTAAATCTAAAAGAAAGATGGTCCTTAAAAAAAAATGATTTCAACAAAAAAGGCCTACCTAACTCATCTCAGGATTTCAGTTTGAAAGAGAATGCAAACCTATTCTACCGTAGAGAATTAATTTAAGGTGGCGACACATGCATTCGCTGCCACAGGACAGCTAGCTTCTCTTTGCACATTAGGACATTGCATACGAAGTATGGCTTCCTGAATATTTTAACCTCATAACAAGTATAGAATAAAACAAGTTAGGCTCACATTTATCAGTAAATTTTCAAGTTGAGCTCAAATGCCTTTCATGATAAACCGAAGATCAAATAATGGAGACGGATGAAAGATTCAATAGTTCAGTTCATCAATGTCCTAGCCAAGCAATAGCTCGTTTTCGCATGATCCGGAAATAACTAAGCAGTAGGTGCAATGACGGAGGTCCATATGAATCAAGTTGAACATTGACATTTTCAATGACCGATTCATTGTTAAGAAGAAAGTACCAAATTCTCGCTTTCGATTTATTACAGTAATTCCTTATTGTTTCGACTGACAATGATGAAAGCCTTGGCGGAAAGGCTTTATCAACGGTTTAGTTGAAGTTCGCGAATTTCAACCCCATTAAATATGTAGAGACATTCATCCTCGCACCATTCGTGCTCGCGCCACGCATCAGTTAGAAAATTACAAAAAAAAAAGGATCTTAGAGGCTTGTAATTGTCTCGCTGTTGCTCTGCAGTAACCAATTCTTTGCTCACGAAGTTGAATGCTGAATTTGCCTACTAGACTCTTAACCTACATTCATTCGACCTCATACCAACCACAGATTCAAGTTTGAGATCTACCAAACTAGTAAAATTACGTACATACGGTTCAAATTACTTTCCTTCACTGCACAATTAGAAACTCACCAGAGCTGATATGTAGAGCGACAGACCCCAAAATAAATGCGAACACGCCGAAGAGAGGACAGAGTTTGAGCACGCGTCCCAGTTTAGAACTTCGCAAAATAACATCCATCATATCAATGTTTGACTTTTGGAATGTTTCACAGAACTGTAGTACCACATACCGACTGCACGCAACCTCACACTAGTGAAATGTGGAAAAGTGGCAAAATGTAGCTGGCCATTAGCCATGGCAAAACGGTTGACGTGTTCAACGAAACATGAGGTCTAGTGTGGCCCAAATTATTGTAGGATGAACTCGAAAGAGCCTGTCATGGATATCTGCTGTGACAGCGGTTCCTTGGCAAATTTAATAAAAAGACACCTGGCCGGCTATTGTGTACAAAGAAGATTATGTTTCTATATTACAGGTATTACTATTCCTGGAAAGTTATTATTTTTCCAGCCAAATACGCCGAAGGAAGCCGTTGAGGAGTCGGAAAATTTTGGGAGGAGTATCGAGAAGTGTAAAGTCACAGATATTGTGTAGCTAAGCAGTCGAGCACAAGAGATGAAATTATTGGCAAGAAGCTCGTGTTTTGTAGTAGTTACTTGAGGGAAATGGGGTACTGAAAATCAACTCTCACAAATAAGTTTCATTTATTAGGTTAATAATACTGGAAAATTTAGTATCAGTCCACATAATACAACATCAAACTCAATCAAATTGGGCAGTAAATAATTACGAAATCGATACCTAATCTAACAGTTTTAAAAATGGAACATCTCTGCAGCAGTTGCTGACGCACCTTAGTTGTTGAAATGGAAACATCTGTGGCTAAGCGGCGGGACCAAGCCAACAATAAGTAAAACATCCTTCTAGACGAACAAATTTCTATTATCTATATTATCTAGTACGTGTATGGACTCGAGTCTCAGTTCACCAAGTGACCTGAAGCTTATGAGTCGAACCAATGTCTCCTATGTCTCGTATACGAGACAATGGTGAAACTCCCTCTTGTTTTGGCAAATGAAGAACAGGCATATTAAAGTTTAATATTAATGGTACTGAGAAACTTCAATTTTTCTAAAAGGATGTATCATGAACTGTTTCCTATGACGTATTGTATGCATATTTACATTTCGAAATGAGTTGAAGATGTAATAATATTTAGGGGATGCTTCCTTGCACAACTGCTGTTCAATGGCAAAATCATTCCAAGAACACAGATACGAAGAGAATTAAGTTTTTTCAAGTACTTTAACATGTGAGAAATGATTTTTGGTTATTTTCATGAATGTTCTTAAAATGATTTTTCTTCTGCGTCATCTTAGATCGTACTGGTGATAGGCTAAATGACTGATTCAAATGAGAATAATTTTGAACGCACTAGTATTTTAAGTGATGAAAAATAAATTCTCACATCGTTTATCACTATATTGCAATTTGAATTGAAAAGTACTGTTGAACTTTATGGGGTATACTTCGGATCAAAACTTGTTCACCAAAAAACTCGTTGCGTCGGCACTCAGGCGCCGAGCTCTATGGTCTGAAATTCTCAGAGATAAATAGTAGTAAAATTAATAGCTTCTAAAATTTTTTGTTCATATTAATTCTTTCGACGGCTTGTTGTGTTCTTATAACGCTAAACAACGAAAAACATCGCCACACACAAAAATTAAGGTACTCACATTTCTCGAACCGCATTAGTTATGTGTGCTCTGCTCGCTATAGTTCCAACTGCTCTTCTGTATATTCTGTACAAGACTATAAATTATACCCACGTAACTCCAAGAGAAACCGCAACAAAAACTTGAGAAACATCTCATAGATTTACGTCATACACATGTTAAACTGTGTTGCTATCCCATTTTAAACGAATTCTATTTTGACTTATCCGTTAGTAGGGAGATTAATTTAACAAACCATATCCATTTTCATCCTTTTCCTCCTATGAGGGTATTTTAGCTAAAACCGAACACTGCTGCTTCGTACAGGATCGCGACCAGGCGCGTTTGCACTCGGTGCGCAGGTGAACACGCAGTGCTTACAAATGACTAGGCCGTTCAAGTTCAGGAAGTGAGTAAAAAGTGTATTTCAAAAAGATACAAGTGCCCAAAATATGTTTATGCCAGGTCAAATATATGTATGCGTGCTAAAAATATATGTATGTGTATGTAAAATGTACATATAACAAGTGAGAATAATTAAAAACTGTAATCAAATGCTCATTTTTTAGGAGTAAATGTGTGTGTATATGTAAAATATACATGTAAAAAGTGTAAGCAATTAATAATAGTGATCACTTATTCATGTCTCAATACTAAAGTCTAACTCCAAAGTTAGAAAACTTTTTAACTGATTTTTTATCAGTCCTAAACCTACAACACTTAAAATCAATTAAATAGTTTTTATTAAATATTTACCGTGCAACTGCAAGCAGTGTGAGAAAAATTGAGAAAAAACTTAAAATAACAGCACTTTCCCATGGTCAGTCATGTTAGCAATTTTAACCGAGATCTAATAGAAAAATTGTTTTGTTGCGTTGTTCATTTCTGAACAATGAAAAAAGATTTGTGCTTTAATTTGCGGAAAACTATAATTCACAAGTGAACTACTGCAGAAACTGCTTCAATAATCTTCATTTATCCTGAAATTCAACTAAGGAAATTATTTTAGAGTGAGCTTTCACTACCCGAAGAGAACAAAGCTCCAGTAAATAATATTAAAGAGCACAAGCACAAGGAAGATGAATACGCGTGCGGCGACAATCAAAGTTCTACTTAGAACCCTTTTATTATTTTGCGACTGGGGAGCTTCGGGAGCTCGAGCCTCGGCATGGAACTGCTTCAGCGCATTAAAATCTGGTCCGTCGGCCGGGGCCGCGCCAACAGGGTCAGAGACGACCCAGGAGTTCGAAGGTTCGGAAGCCTTGAGTTCTTGCGCTGGCCTGATCGAGTGGGAGTGGTGCTTCACGGTGGAGATCTGCGACTCTTTGTTTGGAGTGGGCGGATTCACGGGATCCAGCTCCAAGGATCGGTCAATGAGTGTGTGGAGAACGATGATCGTGAAGATAATCAGTATGCTCGACAACAGCCACACGTCCACTAACTTGAAGTAGCTTGTTTTCGGCAGACTTGAAGACGCCTGTGCACAGAATGTTGATTGCAATCCATGAAAAATACAAAGTGCCTTTACTTTCATGAACATAACAACGTCATAACTGTTCTGCTTTTTGCTTATTCAGGTGATGCTAGTGGCGAAGTTGTTAACGAGGCAACTGATTCATAATTGAGTAGTTGAGCAATGTTCAGCTTTGATTTTGTGCTCATCTTGCTTATGATATTCTTTGCTATTGCTATTTTGCACGAGAAAAAATGGAGGAATTTGTTAATCTAGTGACCAATGTTTGCTAACAAAAAATGAACTTGCCGGAGTTGCGAAAAAGTTGATGGTGAAATGGTATTAATGTTCAGAGCAACTGAAATCTCTTACTAAAGCAATTAAATAAGACAGACCTTGAATATTTAAGAAGAGAAACTAAATTACAATTCTCTGTGCATTGGTTACTCAACTTAAGAGTTATAACTAAGTCTACGCTATCAATCTTTCGGCCTAATCTCGTGTTTTTCGGCAGTCCGCGAACACGAACACTGACGGAAAACTGCCAGATTTCGGAGTGATCGTGTTTTCGAAGCTGTTGGAAAACTCCGAACATAAACTTTCTTAGAAACAGCGAACACTCGCTTGTTTATGATTATGGATGGTGTTTTTATTCGTGAATCACTTGGTGTCTTCGTCCTTTTTTCCTATTTTATCGAATTAATTGTGTCTTTTTCGCGAATGCAGTAAATTGTAGGACTGCGTGGATATTGTATTTACCGCAATTAACTACGTAACCTGCACAATATTTATCCAGTAATAGCGTAAATAGGTTTAGATTTAATTGATGTTAGTTTAATTGAAATAAGAACTAACTGAATACAACTTCACGCCGCCGAAAACAGTCTGGACACGATTCAGAAAAGTTTGTGATTTTTGTTCGCGTTTTGGTGTGTTTGTGATTGACGAAGAGTTAGATAATGTAAACGGGTCTTAACTCAGACTTGTAAAAAAGGAAACACGGAAATCCCTCCAAGCTTATGCTTCTAGTAACAATTTGTACGGCTATTGTAATACTCATAATGACTTCAGCACCAATTAAGGACTTTTATTTTTCGAATGATTTAAAAACCAATGTCGAAACGTATTTGAGTCAACTTAACGATGGGTTAAACTGACATTCGATATTCAACTTAAGTTTAAAGTCACAAGTTGCTAGCAACTTTATAAATATCAAACATTAAATGGGTCTATTAAATATCATTAATTTTAAAAAATTGCCAACAATTTTCAAATGACCCATCGATGGGTCGTCTCGCAAGCAATGTGTTAAGTAGAAATAATCTACTTTTCTTTCTTTCCTTCCCGCGAACATTGGGAGTTAGCTAGTTGTCTGACCTGTGTGAACAGCGTCGCCATCACCAGCAGCGTAGTCAGGGATCCCAAGACGCGCACCTGGCCGCACCGAAGATAAAATGATGTTAAATTTAACCCATATTCTTATATTCTGCATCTCGTCACACAAAACGCCTCAATACCGTAGATGTGCCGAGTTTTGAGAAGGTAAGAAGAGGGTGACCATTTCCTATCCGGTGGAAGCTCGGCTAAGCTCTTCCCGCTGCGTGCATGCACTAGGAAAAATTGAGACTAGAACGCGTTGCTAGACTATTGTTTATGACAGAAGCTATCATAATAGATACAAAATATAGCCTCTGCCTTTATAATTTTTATTTGGTTGTTGAGATAGTTAATCAGTGTTGAGTCACCTAATAATATCCTCATTGTCTTGAAATTTTTACGTCATTGTAAATGGTTGACGAATTTGATGGGAAGAGAGTATGTAACTTCAATAAAATCAATAAAATCTAAATCTAACCTAATCGTAATAATGAAGAGAGACGGTTAATGGACTACGGCCGGGTATTCTTAGCCGATTTCACTTATAAAACAATAATATTCAGTTCATAAATAACGAAATCTAAAACGTTTTCCCTATCTGCTTTCTGGAAACAATTTTTTCCTGAACTACGAATATCAAACATATTTTAATTTCCAACAACAAAAACCACAAGCCCATAAGCATCCCAAAATTCCCCATTGTGTCACGAAGACTTATTTTTTACTTCGACAACACAGAGATTCATTCTTCCTTATTCAAGCTTAGAGAAATAGAGTAGATCACCTGGAAGATGGAATCCTTGAAGTAGAGGGAGAGGTAGCTGATGAACAGCAGACACAGCGAGGGGATGTAGACGTTCATGAGGATGAAGCCAGACCGACGCTCCAGCACCACTGCCGGCAATCACAATTTAAACAATTTAAACAATTTAAACAATTTATTTACCACAGGTGATAAAGAGGTAGAATGATTCTTAAGGCTAGTACAATGGTCAAACTAGAGTATAGCTACCTGTGGGCCCGAACAAGTTCAGCGACTTCTA
>JACJUY010000456.1:0-57963 GCA_014220935.1 Platorchestia sp. MABIK | reverse complement strand
AGGTCAGATGTTTATCTATTATGATGCCTAGAAATCTACATGAGTTGGTTTCTTCGATTTCACCTTAGCCAATTTTAATGCGTGGGAGAGATACATTTTTCTTGTATGAGAATGTAATATATTTTGTTTTATCTATATTAAGGATAATTTTATTAGCTTTATGCCACAATGAAACCTTATGAAGTTCATTATTTATACTCTCCGCAATCATAGCGGGATTTTGATTCGGAAGGACAGCAACATTGCAGCGCTACTTGGCTTCGCTTTCGAGGGTTTAAAAACGTAAAAAAAACCCTAGCACTAAGCTGCTAAGTGATTGTAGATTAAATTTATCTTATGCATCGAAATTCTTCAGTGCTTGTCTCTGTAGGAATAAGTCTGATTTCTTGGTAATGAAATCATTTTGGAAAAGAACCATGAGGTCAGCTTAAATCACAGTAATAAATATCGTATAGATACAATTTTTTAATTTTGCAACGCATTCTTGTGTATGAAAGTAAATTTATTTTAGGTGAGTGAAGAACGTAAATAACTGCTGCAACTGCCTTGAGAAACTTGGGTTCTTCCTGCATAAATTTCAAAAATTACATCTACATATTTTGTAAACGTGACATAACTCCAACCGGCCTCACCCTCGACATAGATTCTAGTAAACTCCAGCTCGTTGTCGAAGGAGACGGAGACGTTGTCGATCGAGTACTCGATGAGTTGAGGGTTGCCCAGATACTCAACTCGAGTTTGGCTGCCAAAGGTCAGCAACTCCGACGATGCTGACAACATCGTCAGCTGCATTGCACAGCCCTGAAATATGTGCATTAACTTTTCATGCTCATTAATTAATTAATTTTAACAGTTATACGTGCGTCACTAATTTTGCCAACTATTTGTGTCTCAGTTCGCCTTATAGTACTCGGAAGATTCTTGTATTATTGTTGCATGATATTAATGAGCCCATTTTTTCCTTTAGCTCAGTTGTCCATGCATGTCGACGCATTGCTATAAGAAAAGACTACTTCAACTGTCGTGGATATTTTTACATAAGTGCCTTATAGAGCATTTTCATATCATTTTTACTAATATTTCTATTCTCTGTCCTTAAGTTCGAGTCAGTAACTTTTATGCTCAGTTTCGAGTCAATACAATGAAATAAGTATCAATGGACCGCACCTGGACATCAAACGGGTATCTTGCGAGGTAGAACTTGCACTGGAAAGTCTTGCTGTACTTGCGACTCACGAAAATTTCGTTCTCAGCTCCCAGGTAAACTTCCACTGCAGGAACAAAAGTTCATTACTGACGGTAGAGTTGGTTAAATCCCCGAAGGAACGAAAGCAATTGATTTATACAGGATCTTGAATTGGTTTTCAATAACTTCCAACACTACAAATTCCATGAGGCACGTTATTTCAAGAAGTATAGCACTGGTTTACTGCACTTGCAAAATATATGGAATAGATATTTACACAGGTCTATGGTAGAAATTCGTATTTGCCTATCCGAAGTCACATATATTTCGAAACAATCTCGGTCTCAGCGTTAATTATTTTTTATAAAATCTGAGTCATGCAAATTATATACTTTTGAATCTTGAAACCATGAAAGTAGTTAAAAATTTACTCATTCGATCAGGCTTGTTCTTAAACAAACATCGGCTTCTACGGATGCTTTATTTCTAATTCAAGCTTGATACATATCACCTTGTACATTGGTTTTTCAAATGCCTTATAACTAACACCAGGACGCCATGACGCTTTCCCCCGGTCAAGACCGTTACCCATTTCAGACACCTGGGTAGAGTGGGGTATTGTGCATATAATTTTTTCTCCTATACCCAACGGAGAAAACCGCCACCAGCGCCGGGACTCGAACCCTCGTTGCCCTCACGGAGGCAGGTCCTAAAGCCACACGGCTATGACGAGCAAAAAAAGTAGTAAAAAGAAGCACATTGGAAACGAAAAAACTTGATGGCTCCAGATGAAACAGAAATATTTTTCTTTCATAAACTACTATCCCGGCTACAGGAAAATGCCACAGTATTTATTGTTTCTACGATAGTACTGATCTGAAGAAAAAAACCATACCCGACTTGGGTGCTCCCTTTAACTGAATTTACTTCACCTTCTTCCGGCCTGATGTCGTCCGCTCCTCGTTGTTTGCCCTTCATCTTAATCATCATGGTTGCCTCCGAGTCTACTAGAGTGAAATGATTGCCTTTTGTGTTCGTGAAGTCCACCACAGGAGCCCACAATTTCTTCTTGGTTTCATCAGGAATCCTGGAAAAATTTTAATTTTTCTAACATTGTGAACCGTAATGACATAAACACCAGAAATTTTAATTTAGAAAACATAAATTATGAATGATTAAGAGAAGTTTGAAAAAATAATAGAAGACAGGATGCATCTTACATGTTCTGTCGCATCTCACGGTTGAGGTTGAGATAGGAGACCCGCTTGTCCGTCCAAGCCATACTCAAGTTGAAGTTGACGTGAAGAAGCATATCCGTAGTGTCCACACTCGCCGACTCAATCAAGATGTAGAGGGTCACTGGGAGACTCCCCTCGTTTGAAAGACCTTGAGGAGGAATATCTGATCGATAAGATGGCGGGAAGACGACAATTTGACACTCGGTTTCGTCGCTGCCGTCCGAACATTCTGGTTTGAGGTCACACCGATCACTGAGAGGAACGCACGAGGCATCGTCGCAGGTGTACTGGTCGTTGGAGCATGGACTGAGAAGGAGAGTGATGTCATCACCGATGTTTTTACCGCACAATGGTTGGCTTAAGAGCCATTTCCTTCTGCCCATGGGCCAGTTCCTTCCGAACGAATCTCTCACTAGAGTGGCAATAGTTGTGTTGTCATTCTGGGCGCGCCATGTCCACGTGCTGTTCTCGAGCTTTATGACATGGTCTGCGTAGCCCCGAAACACAAGCTCTCCGGGGGCTGGCTGCAGGGCCACAAATTTCTTATTATTTTCTGACACCTCGCACGTCCCCTTGAAGGTCCACACAGGAAGGTACCGCTGCTCACACACCACGCAGTTGGTCATGAGACAATCTCTGTCTCTGAATCCCGTGATGTCGTCTAGAACTACAGCAGCGCAGTTCTGAATAATATCTCCATCAGGTTGTCCCCTCTTCCATGTGATATTTTCTACAGGCTCTTCACTAAAATAATTTCGCCACGTTCCTTCTGTATTCTTATCAGTCAAGTCCACCCATAATGCGTCACACGTCAAGTTTGAGTCTTCTATGTGACTCAAAGTTTTGTCAACGAGCTCATGCATCTGAGTCATGTTGCCTGGCAGAGGCAAGCTCGCCCCAGCCAGCCTGCACAATCCTGCTGCGTCGCCCGCTGTCTGTGGCTCGAAAACAAAGAACTGCTCTGAATTGACGTTGCGACACAGCTCACTTAAAGACACTTCGTCTTTGGATACAGAACCATTGGTCTGCCAAGTCCCAGACCAGGCCACTGCGTCACCCTCTTCATCGTTATCGCACGTACCAATTGCGGCCATCTCATCAATGGTGAGGAGGCTGCTCCAGAAATTTGCCTGAAATGTTAATGACAATAAAAACAAAACGAAAAAATAATTCTAAGCCTTGAAAAGATAATTCTAAACCTTTTTAAGTCTTTGGATTTCGTTACTCATTAAAACTTGGAGATGGGTTGAACTGAAACACAATTTTCACTTTACAGTTAAGTCAATTTTAGAATTCAATTTTGAATATTACAAACGTCAAATGGGTCATGCTTTCATTGAGTTTTCCAAAGGTAATTATGAAAATTCAGTTTGTGACTTCAGGTCGGTTATCAACTTTATGAAAAACCCCTCAGTGACCACCGGTGGTTCACGCCGCAGTCAAAGTATTAAATTCACTTAGTAAGGATTATTCCAATGTTAGCATGGTGCTCTATCGGAGTCAAACGCCGGTTAAATACAAATCAGAAGTACCAAGTGACGCAACGTTCGTACAGAAATGCCATGCGTACCACGATTACAAGCTTTGCACACAGAAAATTTATCGTAGATCATTACAGAAAAAAAGAAACGATCGACTGGACAAAGTGCGGGAGCGAAAATTACTTGACTTCATTATTCATTTGTCAGGTAAATCCTGGATACCAAAATCCACGGCATTGGGTAACGTGTCGTTACAATTGGAACTCACCTGCGTGATTTGGCCGTAGAAGTTTCTAGCGTTATCGATGGCGCCAATTTTGAGCATCTTTCCAGCGAGCGACCTCGCTTCGTGAACCACGACGCTCTGCTGTAGTGCCCCGTCCAGCACTGCAGTATGATGCATTCAAATTATTTCAATTTAAATCATTGACTGTGATGGGTTGAACTGAAGTTCAATATCAAACTCAAATTTAAACTCAAAATTTGTTTAAAGATTTCTAAATAACAAACATTCCCCGGGTAAAATAAGTATCATTTATTTCAAAAAGTTGTTGAAAATTTTTTCAAAAGACAAATCGATTGGTCGTTTTGCAACTGGAAAAACTTAAGCACGACCCACCGGTGGGTCATACCACAATGAAAGTGGTAATTTAATTACTCACTAAGAGAAAAGTGGCGCGTTCTCTCAAGTTTAAATTTTCTACTCAGTGTATGGATGCAATAAGTAGAATGTGTTCAATAAGCAGTTTTATTGAAGGAAATGGGGTTGTAAAAGCAAAAATGTTCGTCTGTGTCGTTAGGAGACAACACTGCGTCCGACTGAAGAGTACTCGAATTTCACTTTGGCAAAATTTCGCTCATAAGCGACAAAATTCCCAACCTGTTCAAGAAGTTTCAACGTGCACAGTATTGAGGATAAATAAAAGCCCTTTCAAATTCAGCTGCTTCATAAAACCTCAGGACGTCTCTCGATGAAGCCTAAAATGAGAGTTTGTAGCTCGCACTCTTAATTGGCCAATCTATTAACATACAAATAATCGATGTTCGGAACAAATGTTCCACTTATTTGTTGAGCCGGCACTCATTTTGTGTTGGCGTACAACAGGAAGCGTTGTTAATGAAGTCTCTTGTGAGCTATTATGGTCATCATTTGGTGATAAATCATATTCCTGACTTTCATATAAATAAGAGGGTTAGTATGAAAAGAAACAAATGTGTATCAACGAAAACCTTTTTCAACTAAGGCGAATTAATAAAGCGAGTCTAAGTTATCCTCAGGGTCAGTGGGGTTTATATTATTCAGGGAACTCGTAAAGGGCGATCAAAAAGTCTATCCGCGTGAATTATTTTGCTGCAAAAATAGTATTTACATGATGGTGAAAGAATTTCAAAGAATATAATTATGAAACGTGTAGATCTAAAAGGGCGTACAATCCATTGTCAATGAACATATCCGAGTTTAAGTTTGGGGGTAGACCGGCGTGACCCTCTTCTCTGCAAGCATATTTTCAGACAATTGAATATTGCAAATATAATTTCACATCGCTTCTTTTTCCTGCATAACATGTTTGCATTGTGTTATCTTTTGCGTAAACTGCCACGGTCATATTCTAAAAACGAGATTTTAGTCACAGTTCATCCATGTGGCTCAACACAACTCATGTATTAATCTCTACAGGATTTTCAGCAACAATACTGGAGGCGTTGAAAGAATCGTCCACAATTTTTAACGCACAAGTTGAAGTTGGCTCTGATTATAAGGTTAGCATTTTGACCCGCTGAAGGGTTCACAAGAGGAACGACCAGCACCTGGTGCCGCTCACCTGTTGAGAGCCAACACTCGCATGCACGAGATGAAAATATATCACTAAAAAGATTTTTTTTTGAACAAAAGAGAGTCCTTAGCCGAGAATACTTACTACGGAGAGCCTTTTCAACCCCTGTTTGAAGATTCGTATCACCAAGAATGATAAAAATGAGACAGCGTGCTCTTGCATTCCTTGACAGCATTATTTTACGTGCTCCTAAACTTAAAATTAGCTTCAATGGGCATGCCTTTTACCTGTCCACTCAGCTATAGTACTGTAAGCTGGCAGAATGCATTAAGTCAACGTTTTCTAGTAAAGAAAAAGTGTAAAAAAATGTGACGGACTCACAAGATATTCTAATGTAATTGTACTCGCAAAGCAGACGACTGCACTCTTACAAGTGCTTGAAGGACGTACAGGGGACTATGCTCATACTAGCACTCTAAAAATCAACTTAGCACTACTCCAGTATCGGTGTAATATCAACAGTGTGAGAAAGAAGTAATTTTTAAACGAGTCCGCATGCATAAGAGTTTTCTTGCACCGTTGTCGCAAGCCCTGCAACAATTCAATCACTGAGCTCCTCTGAGTGTCATAATACTGAAGCAGACGACTGGTGGCATTTATGTCCCTCTCGTGGCTTCAGGCTGTATGTGCTTTATTATTGCGTGTGTAGTTTGAGTGTACTGAACCACTAGTGGCCACGATCACGTAACTGAAACTAGAACTCTGTTTAGGCGAATGCCCTGCCCAGACCCGAAACTGCACTTACTGCGCTGAACTGCCGCAAACTGCTCCAATTTTAAATTAGGTGATGGAAAACATATAGAAAGCGGCAGTGCGCTCACCGATGGAGGCTGTGCTGTTCGAGCTGTTGAAGGCACAACACAAGTGGTGCCACGTCAGCGCCCGCAGTTCCTTCTTCAGGAAGAAATATTTTCTCGCCCCTCCGATGGACAATCGCAAACGGCTCAAACTCAACTCTGGAAAATATGATCAAAAAGCTACACGTACTGTAGCTGCGCAAGCGCCAGTCGAATATGTAGCAGTTGTATGTATATACTGCTACTGCATGTGTTTCAAATGTGTGTGCAGCGACTGTGTGCGCAGTGGCTGTTAACACAAAATTTCTGAACGAGATTAAGTCGGAACACTCGTTTGATTAGAAACGCTTTGAACGTCGATTAGATTTGTCGCTCTCATTCCCATCGTTCATTCGATGAGGCGTGCGAGCAGCGTCGGATCATCATGAACGAACGAACACGATAGCTCATGAATCGTACCCGCTTCATGAAGAGATAGCAGTCTCATAAATATTGATGAGATACTCACATTTATGTCCTCTTCTAGTATTCATGTTTATGAGTTAATTGTGAGCGAATAACCCTTGAGAACGCTCTGGCATCATTTTTTTTGATGTGGCTCGGTGTGTCAACGGCAATGATACTCCATAAACGACATTACTGTGAGTCTACCGTAAAACTTTATCGTTTTTAGCTAACTATACATTCTTATTAAAGGACTATTTTATTTGGAAAGTTTTTTGAAGAATATTCAGTTTGTCAATGCATATTACGTAAATGAAGGATATTGTATTTTGCATGTGTTACAAAGCTGATATTCTAAGGACATTATATTTTTCCACTTAAGCTTCGAAGACGTTTTGAGTATAAAGTGGAATTTTTGTACAACGTTTCTTAATTATTCTCATAAATACTCTATTTCAGAGGTAGTTCAATTTATTATTTTAAGGAAAATTTGGTGAAGAAAATGTTGTTTTGTGAAACAAATCACGGTGAATAATTAAACAAAATAATAATTAATTAAATTGATTAAACAGGACAATGAGTTATACAAGTTAATGATGTAGTAAAATTTTGCGAGGACAAACTGCATACCGAGCGTAATGTAATCCATAAATTCCGGTATTAATTTTGTAATCTTTTCCTACACATAATCACGATAATGCCGCGTTGCGTATAAGTTTTTGTTCTTGTGTAAAATTTTACACTTTTTTGATCACTCTCCTTTATAAATGATTAAGAATGACTCGTACAAGATTGCATAGTTGGCTTATGACAGGGTCAGCATCTCATATGACTTCTTTTTAATTCTAAAACACAATCTCGAATAGATCTTCAATGATTGCATAAATCAATTATAACCAAAATGAAAAATTTTAGTATTTTGGGGGCTTAATTTTTCAAAGTTATCCTTTCAGTAAAATATAATTTTTTCAGTAACTTCGCACGAGGAGAAATGAGAACCAAGAAGTGTTATAGGGAGTTTTATACTTTCAACATGTCCGCTTTGTGACCATGTTTATCCTTTTCAAACCGTGAGGTTATGGTAAACCATGTCTAAGGTTATAAACGTGAAAACGTTATCATTAACAAGTGCTTGGCAAAAATTGAATTTCAGTAAAATTTACTTCAGTACTGTGATAACATTTATAAAAGAATATTATTTAGATTACTTCTTTTATTTTGAAAAATACCTCTATGCGAACAAATCACTCGCGACGGAAAGGAAAGCATGTCATCACACCTGTTCATCAAAAAGTAGTCGGCTCTGCGAATTGTCGCGCATGCGCTCTGTTCGATCAGTCACTCACCGATCTGAAAATTGTTTTCGTGATTGCTGGTGGCTGAGAGATTTTTGAAGAGCCAGACGAGCCCGACGACTTCGTGAAGTCCGAAGAACTTAAATCGGACGCAGAACGTGAAAGTGTTCAGCTCGAATTGCTGCTGGCCGTCAAGGGAGCGCCAGATGAAGCTGTTGGAGGGCACCCCGTCTTCTTGGAAGCTGTACACCGGCAAGTTCCGGGCCGGAGCTGCGCAATTGAATTTCCAATTTTCAATCATCAATCCTTATACATCGGTGTAACTTCACAAATAATGAACGATGAACTCGTCCTCGATGCTTTTTGTAGGAAGAGTCACCTGGATGCATGAGTGCACTTTTTCATTCTTGAACAACACCTGAACTGCTTCTCGTTGCCTATAGCAAGAAAGGTCACTATGATGCATGAAACCTAAATTCGTTCTCGGGGTCTTTAGTAGGAAGAGTCCCTTGGATGCATGAGCGCACTTTTGCATTCATTGAACAACACCTCGACTCGCCCTAGGGGTCTTTAGCAGGAAGGGTCACCAGGAATGTCAGGCTCATCGATTGCGACGATGGGGGTTGAAACAAGAACTTAGGCATGCTGTGTTTCTTTTATAAAAACGAGCAGCGTCAACCTCAGCCTCTTTGTGCCCTTGTGCAGTGCCTCATTACTCTCCACTCACTGACAAGATATAAAAACATTGAAATCACGCTAACAATGGATCATAAATCTTTGTATACAGCTAGTTGTTTTTGGACAACTTTGCGCATTACAGCTGAGGCAGCTAACAAAACACAAGCGACTGAAACAATTGCCCATTATAGCGACGACGATTTTGTGAAGGAAATTTCTGAAATAGTGAGTCATAGAAGACTATTGCGTAAGCAATCTCATGCCATAAACATATCAAATATGAACTATGGTCATGCAGAACCATGTGCGAAGAATACTTTAAAAACTGTAAATAAAAACGGAACTTTTAAATTTGACAGACAAATTGTGTCAGGAAAAAGAACATGCATTTCAGTTCGGTTAGCTGAAGGCCACTGCTTTATTCATACGCTGCCGCGGCAATGAGAGTTTTGGACCATCTTTGAAAATGTTTTTTTCGAATAATATTACTTCGATTAAGTATGAAAATAGTATAAGTTGAAATCTCTACTAACCAAGTTATTACATTTCTGTGACTTCAATAACGTCAGCCATTTCATCTTACTCGGACGGGTCCTTACAGATCGACTATTTTTTAGGTGCCGAAAATCATTTAGTATGGCAATATTCTGACCCCGGGATGGTTTAAGAACCCTTCATTCATGATCCATTGCTCAAAATGTATCTTTATAAGTTTGTAAAAAAAAAAACTTGGATCAATTTACATTTCTTACCCTCATGTTGTGGTCAAAACATGTCTCCCTTCACACACCTACACACACGAGCGACGACACGTCTCTCTTCACGCGCACGCAAGCACGCACGAGAATAAGTCTCGCTTTACGCGCACGAGACAGGTTTCCTCCACACTCACTAACGAAAACAAATCTCCCTCCACATGCACGTACGAAAAGAAATCTCCTTCCACGGGCGCGCAAGGACTATTTTCCATGCTGCGGGCACAACCAAAGCACTCACCCACGAAGGCACAAGCCAGCACGGCCAGCACGAGAGGTGGGTTCAGCAGCATCTCGCGATCAGCTGGCAACAGAGATGTGATCTTGTGCTCTGTGTGGAGTAGGTGCGTCAGTTGTTTTGTTCTTGTTCTTTTTCGTTGTCGTTCAGTTGCTTCATGTCCGATACCAGTTTGAAATTTAAAATTTGGATTTGTACGTTATGAAACTTTAAAAACAAAGTGAAAGACTCCTGTGTTCAAAGCTTCGATTATTTTCAGTTTTAACTTATAAAAGGAATTACCTCCACTTTTACGACAGGTCAATTCCTTGCTGAGAGTATAATAAATTGCTAAGAAACTATTTTGTGCGTGACTCGTAATACATGTAAAGAATTGGTACGAAAGTTATTGTGCAGTCTGAAGCCTCTTCTGCGATTACTATCATAATTGATCTGAAAAAAACAATGTCAGTAAGTAGTGTTAACAAAATTTATGAGCAGTGATACGCACAATCTTCACACAAACCACAAATTCAGCTTAAGAACAGAATTCATCTACAATAATTAAATGAAACTGATAGCGGGTCTAAGAAATATTTCAGTGTGAAATAAATGCTCAATTCATTCAACTGTGACTCAGTAGACGTTGTTATCGCAAGCAGTTCGCAATTTTGTTCCGCTGGCGACCACTTCACCGTTGCACAAATTCTATTACACTTGAGTTTTTATTCGAGACCAGTGGCATTTCTTGCTCCGTAACTGTGCAGGACGCACCATGCGGAGCGACCATCCTATTGCAGATAGCGTCGAATGACGCCGCGCCGGGAATGCAAATGTCCTCAGTTCTGGTTCTTATGTGGTAATCTGAACACGCTTTTTAAATCTTCCAGCATTTCTTGCACTGGAGTGTCTTTGTACGGTATTTTTTTTAGATTAGCTTAGTGAGTTCCTGTCACGCATTTTATTCAGCAAGAACTTCTTGTGGAATAGTGTAATTGTCTCTGCCGTAAAAAAATGAAATTTTACAAACTTATTTAGATTAGAGTTCTTGCTCACAGTTCTTGTCATAGCTATGCCGCCTAGCTAACGCCTGAGGTGCAAGGGCATAATTCAACCGAAGATAATTTGTAAGAAGTCAAGCAGTCGTAATATTTTCCTAGGCGAAAACTTTTAACTGCAATTAGCTTTGCAAATTAGTTAATCAAATCATGGTTGTTGGAAGGCACAGTTTTGCCTAAATAATAAAAACTAACCTTGCGTTGTAGTGAGTGTTTTTTGGCACTTTATGCATGATCAAAGTATGAGTAACTTTCTATTTTTAATGTGTAAGGGATATTGATTTTTAAATCATCAGAAGAATCAATGACTTCACATAACAAAAGGGATTATGAATCACAAATCCTTGCGTAATTAAAACCAAAATGCATTTCAGAACTTTTCATGCTTGATTCCCACTCAAGAGCGTGACAGAAACACTGTATGAATAATGAACTCAGGGTCGTTGAATGCCGGCACAAGCCGGACAAATACATCACAGCTATCTGTGCACAGCGAGGGGCGCGCTGTCAAATTACGCTAACAAAAGATCTTCGTTACGACGTGGATCGTCAGACAACAGCTACACGTGTATTGTCTCTCTGTCATGTGTTGTGTGTCTCCATGCGAACGAAGTGCGCAATTAAATGAAAAGATTCGCGCCTAAAGCTAATCGAAGCAACGCACTGTTATGTCGTTGCTATGCAATTCAAGCGAGTTCCTCTCGATTTAACAAGGTGAATTATAAAGATGCACGGCTACTCAACTTGTCAGGCTCACGCGAAGTAGATTCAAAAGCATTTTGGCTGCTCTTTATTTCTTCAGAGAAAAGCTTTTCTCGATACAGGCTTGCAAATTTACCTACACGAAATTGGAACTTTTGAAGATCATGAATACTGACAACAATTTTCCTGAAAAAAAATTGTTTCTCGAGCATTTTATCGTTCTTCAAAGGTTGCTTTATCGTTCGTTACTTGAAGTTAGCAATTTTTATGCTAAATCTATCGACCGTACCTATTATTCGCGCGTGATTGACGGATGAAAATTGCAGTCAGGAGCTCTTTGATCCAACTTCAAATGAAGGTGGTGACTGCACATGAACAACACCATTATGAGTTGAAAATTATTTTGGGGGCTCAAACAGCGCGCGATGGTTGAATTCACTATTGTTTTCCGAGCAAATATTGCATAGTCTTTACAGCAGCTAATAACGAGTTAAATGAGATATTTTATGCTTTAATGTTATATAATGCGGGTAAAATTGATGAAATGGAGAGCTGATTGAATTCGTATAATTTTTGGCAGAAATCTTTTACTTGAATGACATTCTCGAAATTATGAGAGAACTTTTGACCGTTTACCTGAATCCTAATAATTTCAAGTGAAACGATAGCTGAAGTGAGAACTTGAAACTTTTTTCAACCTTCGTTTCGTTGTGTTTGTTGTGGTTCTAGGCTTGAATCTGTATTCGTGAGAATACACTTAATAAAAATCGTCCATTGCATCTACAAGCAGGAAGATAAAAATAAGCTTCTCTTACTTATTGCGGGAGCCAAAATACTCCATCACCTATGTCCTCAATTATTTCCATAATTTAGACTATTTATTAACCGCGAGCGATACATCAGTGGATTATTGATTAATTCTCGTACAATGGACACATCTGAGTATAGCTACCTGTGGGTCCGAATAAGTTCAGCGACATTTATGGCATGCGATCATCAATGCTATTATGAGGTGTACACTTGCGCTTAACCTAATCCCTTAACCTAGTCACACACTAGACTGATCAATGAATGGGTTCGCTCAAGATTTGACACCTAATCTTACAGCAGTAGTTAATATGGGTTAGATGTGAACATTACATTCTAGAAAGACGAGATCTATGTCAGCAATCATGATAAATTACTCAATATGAATCACTTAGCAGAAAAGATTTAACTCGATTACCTTATGGGATTAATATTCCTACACAAATAAAGATTCAAGATTAGTTTTGAAAGCTTTGTAAAAACTTCTTTTGTGGATCTCAACTGCGATCGAATTCCTAGTCTTAGTTTCAATGAAGAGGATACTAAGTTGTGACCAAGCTTTTGAATAATAAGAAAGTATGAAGTCACTTCTATTTCTGGTTGCATAATCATGATGACAAGTTTGTGCGGTTAGTAATTGAGTAAGGTCTTCGTCGCCGTCGTTAGTCAATGTTTTATGCATAAAATTGCAAATGGAGAACTTGTGGAGAACCAAAAGCATTAATTTTTTTTAAACTTTTGAATGAATGATTCGTGTGAGCATTATATTTTAACATTATTACTTCTCTAATGGTTCTTTTTTGTAGTGTGAAGAGAAAATTGGTTTCACTTTTATCCTTTTCATGATGTGCTTCTATTCTGTAATGTGAATGTGGTGAAATGAGATCCAAAATAAAGTATTTTTCAAAGCTTCCTCAGGTGGTACATTTTTTACTTTATTGATTTCTATGAATATTTATAATTTAGTGCTGATATGTGCAACATGTTTCTCGAAGGTCAGACGTTTATCTATAGTAATGCCCAGGAACTTATAGGAGTTGGTTTCTTCAACCTCGCCAACACCAATATTAATGCATGGAAGAGATTCATTCCTCTTGTAAGAGAATATGATTTATTTAGTCTTATCGATTTTGATGCTCATTTATTAGCTTTCAGCCATAGGGTATCTTTTCGCAGTAAGTTGTTTATACTCTGCAATTAGAATAGGATTTTCATTAGGAAGAGCCGTTGAAAGCGTGCTGTCTTAGGCAAAAGTATGAATTTAAAAAAGTGAAACAAGTTTAGCTACATCGTTGATAAATATCATGAAGTTTAAGTAGCTTAGTTGCCAATGGTTTTCTTATAATTTTTCTAACAACTAATGCTCCCCACTGCTTGTGCTGTGAGCGTTCGAGCCATGGTCGTCAGTTAGATATTTTTCTGACCCGAAATTTTAATTTTGAACTTTTATAATTTAATTGAAGGCTGCTCAGTAATTAGGAGTCTAGTAAGGCTTCTAGGAGGAAATTGGTCTTAATTGCAATTTATTTAAAGCCCTTGAGTAGTTTGATTAGAAAAAGATTCAATACGGCCGACCTGGTTTGAGTGCCCGATGCAGCTGTATCCACAGCAGTAAGGATTAAATTAGATTAAAATTTAGTTTCAACCTCCCAAAGCATAATAAAGGTTTTCCACAGAGAGGAGGATCAAAGCACTATTTAGTATGGAGTTACGAGAACGTAAAAACTATGCTCAAGGTGTGTTTTCACACAAGATCCCCTACGCATAAATTGAGAAGAAAGACTCTGCAGACAAAAATGGAAGAAGAAAGTCAGAAGTGCTGAAATACAGGACAACAGTGAACCGAAAAAAATTATCTTTGACGAAACAAAGCAAAATAACGCATTCTATTTCAACAACAAAAGGCCCATCTAACTCTTAGCTCGGGACCTCACATTTTCCCCTGAGAGTGCTAGTTCCTACAGATAAAATGGACAGCAGTAAGGGACCCGTGTCTGCCGAGGCGCTCGTGCCGACTTTTCCAATCAATGTACGTCGCCAGCACGGAACAGCAGTTAGCAAATTTCTTCTATTGGTTTGGCAATGCGTTTTTATTTCAGCTCAAAATTCTCAAGTTTGTGTTTCTTTCCAATAAAATTTGAGCATCAGGCACTCTTCCAGTTTCCAAGTCGATATAAAAACGTCTGATGAAAACTGTTCCGCTATGACGACGCAAGTTACTGGAAAATCTAGCCGCAGCTCGAACCCAAGTCGTACACAGCAAGCTGTAACACGGCGATCGGTCAACCGAACATTGATTTCGACAAATAAACCTTGAAAAATTTAGGCAAATAAACCTTGACAAATTTAGACAAAATAAACTTCGCTACATTTTTTTTCCTTACTAGGCAAATCTGAGCACTCTGACAACCCGCGTGTCGCTGACCTCCGGTCATGTTTCTGAATCAACGGCGGAAAAAACCATCACAGTCGGGATGCATGTAAATTGTAACCATTTAAATAGATTATGGCAATGATAGAATGAGATCTTCTTGATGAATGTGAGAAGTGAGATTGAGCGGAATGACGATTAATGGAAACATCAAAAGTTCTGATGCATTTTTTTAAGCGTGATCGTTTTTATTTGAAATAAAATATTTCGGGACTTTTCAGTAGCGCTAGAAAAAGATATTTAGGTTAGGTTGGGCTAAAATTGAACGTAATTGAAGAGACTGCAATGAGTTCCGACACAAACTCTAAAGCATTAGTGAAGAGCTTCATTAAGAAGCCTGTGTGAAACTGTACAATTCAACGCTTTTCATCAGTTATGTTCAAATACACTAAGCATTTTTTTCTAATGGCAGCAATGAAAATTCTGATGAGTTGATCTCAAATTATGCCATAATTAAAGATCCTGCACTGCAGTCACTCACGAACTTGTTCATCAATTTGAATCCGCGAAATCAATTCTGTGAAGAACAAAATTAAAACACAGCTTCAAATTTTCTAGCCCACAAACTAGCCTTTTTGAGTTCTTTCTTTGAATTATCGAAGTCATGTCGAGTAACATTTAATCATGTAATATTCGTTCATGGTATTCATTTTGAGCCTGAAATCACACAATAGTAAAAACCCACACATAAGAAGCGCGAGTTTTACGGTCACACCAAAAGACTCTAAATTATGTGCGTTGCATTGAGGCGAGATATCTCCGTAGATATTTTCCGTTAAATGCGAGCGTAATTCACATGGTCTGGCGCACGAGCAGCTCATTTCCGGTGATAACAACTAGAACATTTGTGCCCATTAGCGACGGTCATTCCCCACACTACTGCAAAAATCCTTTCATAACCATTTATTATCAGCAAGCAGAAACATCGGCCACTGGATCAAATCATTCTTGGCCTTGGCCTTTGTAATGAGAGCCCACTTGGAAGTAACGATGCAGAGCAAGGCTGCAGGTTTCAGAAGTACATTTTTTGCAATTATTAAGACTTTAGTTATTGCCCAGGGATCACGCACGGGTCAAAAATTAACCTAATAATTTGCACTGCGGTTCACCCTCCGTGGCCTACAAATTCTTTATTCTGGCACAGACAGCGACCGGTCTTATTATAATCAGTTATTTAATGAAAAGCATTACGGACAGTACGTATGAATGACAATATTACAATTGACCTATTTTGTGACCTGCTTCCCGAATGATCCATTTAATGGGAGAGTTTGCAGACGGTTCATATGAACTGAATATTACCAGCGACCGTTTTTGTAACCTGTTTCGCGAATGCTCTATTTAATGGAATTCTTTACAGACAGACAGTTTAATGCATATGAACGGGAATATGACAATCGACCTATTTTGTGACCTGTTTTGCAAATGATCTATCCATTAAGGTTCACATGACACGCTTCGTGATGTGAGCAGCAATCATCAAGCAACTCTAACTGGCGGATAAATTAAAAGAAAGTATCAGGGGAAATGAGTGAAAGACTTGCTGACCAATTACTTTACCATCGTAAGGAAGCCTTCGTAATTTGCATAAAGAACGACGAATTCACGGATCGAGTTTACGTCTCATAGATCGCTGTCTGATTCCTAACAGCGCAATTAGAAGACGTTCTCACGTCTCATCTTCAGCTACCAGGTTCAATTCGATAATTGCTTCACTCATTTCGAACGAGCGCAATTTACAGCCAACCCATTCAGTAATTATTTGCTGTCTGTGAAATTGCTCTGCGTTCTAAACGTCGCATGAAATTTGTTCAATGTAAAGGTCATGCACATCAATGGATATTTTGCGTTCATTTATGAAGGTACTCTCGAGATAGTAATACTCGTATATTTGTAAAGTAGGGTAATAAACAAAAGAGATACTGAGGCTTGAAGAGAGCACTTTAATAGCGCGTGAATTTTTCCAGCATTTCATGCAGTTTTTAAAACGCAGAGAAAAGTTTAATCAAGTTATTATTCTTACAAAACAATTTTGATAAAATGTACTTGAACATGCTTTTTACAAAATCCGCAAAATTTCGTTACCTCAAATTTGAAATGCTTTAATATCAATTATTTTCAACATGAGAACACAGTACAAGGAAGCTGTTCATCAAAGACAGGGTTTAAATAAACTATTCTGATGACCTCATAAACCAAAGATTATTCCAGACTCAGCCAAACTTCTTAATGAGATAACATCGCGTGCGACTAAACGAGAAGCAGGCAAGTCAGAACGACCAGTACTGCTGCTTGAGAAACTATTATAGAGCTCGTGCTTTGAAAGAGGACAGCAAAGTTTAGCCCCATCTCCATAGCACCTGGATGTACAAGACTGCATACCAGCATGAACGGAATGAGCAACATTGACAACCACTGCACACCAGCATGAGCGGAATGAGTAGCATTGACAACCACTGCATACCAGCATGAGCGGAATGAGTAGCATTGACAACCACTGCATACCAGCATGAGCGGAATGAGCAACATTGACAACCACTGCACACCAGTTTGAGCGGAATGAGTAGCATTGACAACCACTGCATACCAGCATGAGCGGAATGAGCAGCATTGACAACCACTGCATACCAGCATGAGCGGAATGAGCAGCATTGACAACCACTGCATACCAGCATGAGCGGAATGAGCAGCATTGACAACCACTGCATCCCAGCATGCGGAATTCACTTCACACGATCGTCAAAAAGGCAAAGTCATGCAGGCCCCATGAGAGCCAATTAAGTTTGGTAACTCGTGCACAATTGACCGCTCGAAATTTTCCCATCAAAAAAGACTTATTTATGCATGAAGTGTTCGAGGTCCATGCAATGACTGGGTCGCTATTCAGTTTTATAGCCTCTTGCTTTGGAGCGGATAAAACTGCTTATCAGAATTTCCGAAGCTGTTTTGAAAGTAGAGTATATTTTTAAGAAAGAAATGATTTAAAGCTTGACATGAAATCAGAAACCGAAACAGTCAAATATTTGATGTTAAATTCGAATACTAAGAAACCTGCAACGCTGCAGTCGAATATAGACTTTTATAGTTTTCTAGGAAATTGTGTTCCACTGACTGTTCATGTAAGTGAAAAAGAATTAAGATTTGCTTTTTTTCATTACCTTGATACAAAATTTCAGACAAAGAATTAATCTTAGAGCAAAATTTTTCGTTAATACGCCCTAAAATAACTGTTGAAACTCCCGCTTCTAAACGAGAATAAAAACTTAGTGTAACATGTAAAAATGCAAGGCTTCATTAGAAGGGAACTGCACCTTTATACTAGAAATACTTTATCTCTTTCCAGAAGAACTCAATTAGATTTCTTTGTGCAATCACTCCATGGAAAATAGCAGGCCCACTGCAATTCAGATACAATGGACTTTATCATCTAATTTCTAAAATTTGCCACGATATTTCGTAAGGATGAAAATACAAAAGGTATCGGAATAAACAAGAATGAATAAATATATCGGAATAAAGTATATAACGCTATAAATACGTAGTGTAGACGATACAGTGCGCGTGCACTCTTATTGATTGGTGTCAGAACAGCAAAGTTTACGGAAACGTAATCATTGATTATTCTCAATCTCGTTTAAGAAACACCATCTCTGGAATAACATTTCACATTTCAGTAAACGAATCTGTTAAGATTCATTTACTTCAGCGAAAAGGAGAAAACTCGTAGAAAGGTATTTCCTCGTTGTAAGAATAAACGCTGACGCTGTCAACAGCGTCACATCAACAACATGACAACAGGTTCCGTTACATCCGTTACATCCGTTAATTCTACAATACAAGCACATTTAGAAGGCAAACATGCTCAAATTATCCCTTAATGGAATTCCATTCGGGGATGATGGGATTAAAAACTGAGCAATGCGAGGTGGTCTCGACTGGATCTGCGACAAAGCCTCGCGCAAAACAGCAATGTCCGCTTCAAGCTGGATTACACCAGGATTAATGCTTGCTGAAGGCGTACTATTGTATTAGTTATTCCGCTGTATTTTACCATGACTTTCTTAAGTGAAAAATCATTACAGAGAAGTGCTGTAATATAGCTCACAGTGAAGAGCGCTAGGGCAGAGAATCAAAAGTTACAATATTTTGAACTTCAAAGCACTGCGACTCAATGCGGAGGTAATGGGGTTAGGCGTACAAATTTCGTTCATTACTGGACCTTGAAATCTAAAATGAACTTTTACAATACGTGCCAGGATGCAGAACTGCATCATGGTTATTGAATTGCAAAGCATCGTTCTTGGAATTACCGTCCAAAGATGCATTACTTCGAAAAAATTTTCATGAGCATTTTTGACCGCAGACTCATCGCCCGTCAATAAACTTACTAACAGCCTACATTCCATTTAAAAATGTAAAGAATCCAGTCAACAAAACGTTAACCTCTCAATATGACAACTAAATAAAAATACTGTAAGCATGTTAGTGTCCGATTAAAAAGTACCTCAAGAAACTTATGAAGAAAGAACCATTGGCCGGGAGTTGTGGCAAAAAAACGAGTATTCTAAAAAACGGCTTTGGGCTCGACAGGACCGCGACTGCATTGCTGCGGGTCTGCTTGTCGTCTCTGACATTCTCAAAAGATATGCTGTATTATTTGTGTATTGTGTTATGATTATGATATCTTCACTGATTAATTCTGTGAGTTGTTTTTTTTTGGTTCTTGGAGATTACAAAAAATCCAAAATTTTTGGTTCCTAATATTTTCCAAGGTATTACATTTTTTGATGACGTAGACCCAGAAAAAATTCATGATAATTCACAGATTTAATATAGGGAATAGGGTTTCTCAATACACCTAATACCTAAATAAAGTTTTTCTGCCAATCACTATTATAAAAGTAGCCGCGTCCGTCCGTCCCTCCGTCCGTGTGACCCCCTCTTGATTATGGTATCCACAATCCGCAATCGGCTTATTTTTAAATAGAAATTTTCTATGGAGCTTTCTCTGTTGATATTCATCATGTCGCTATGAAATTTTTCATTGATGATGCAAAAAAATTGTTTTAAATTCGTTCGACCAGTAAGCTGGCTACCACTGGGTATAAGGCCCAAGAATTTGGAACTTGAGTCATTGTTTTCGAAGTTGTGATTTTCTTGAAAAGCTTTGAAGAGATAATAGACGACATTTCAGAATAAAATTCCGGTTAAAGAGGCCACTAAAGATAGAAATGTGTCCAACCACAAGAGAGAAGCAGCAAGACTCCGACAGCAAGAAAAACATCGAAGACGATCGGATGAACGACGCGAAATGGCAAGACGAAGCAATGTTGCTCGCCAACGAAAAGCTAGAGCTAAATTGACCCTTGATCGGCGTTTGGAAATTCTACGGAATAATGCAGAGCAACACCGAGTAGCTAAAGAGAGCTTAACACATGAAAGAAGCGAGGAAATTCTTCGTCATAGCGCTGGACAACATTGAGTGGCACAAGCGAATTTAACTCAAGAAAGAAGGGATGAAATTCTTCAGATTAATGCCGACCAGCATGTGTGCACTAGTGTGCTATGAAAAATTAGGAACTAAATCAATAATTTATAGAGCAATTCTCGAAGAATACATTTGTAAATTAGATGATTTTTAAGGCTACCTGTAAATCGTATTTCATTTTTATAACTGATACTTTGATAATTCTGAGCGGAAATCAATAAAAGTCAAGTTTTCAGGTGGGTAGATTAAGTTGAAAAAACACGAACATTTTTCCAAGACTATATAGAGAAAATTATTCATGCAACAGGAAATACTTGTTGAAATGATATTCATTGTTAAGAAGATTCCAAGAACCTAACTTCCAGCAATTTATTCCTTAAATTTTTATAAAATTTAAAGAAGTACCCCTAGAAGCACTTCCTCCTCTTAAATGGTCGTGCGTACTAATTTCTGATGGTTGTTAATATAACAAAGATTTATCCCATATAAGAAATACAGTGCGCTCACCTCAGTAACAAAGCAGTGTGGACCTCATTTCACCACACACTTGAGGTTTGGAGCACGAAGGGAGGTGAGATCGTGAACTGGTCCTTAATTTTATTATGGCTACGATTATTATTACGATCATTATTACTGCTATTTTCATCTTGTGCATTGCTTCAGATAGTCACCCAGTGCTACCAGTGCTTACGGAAGTAACCCTATGTGCTAACGGACGAGTGCTGAGAAGTTCCGTTGGGCTGCCATCAAGGCCCGCGGTTTAGCAAGAGGACGAACATTTCTGTTCCTCTTGTGCTGTCCTCTCCTTTCTCCTCTATATTTGCACTTACATCTTCCGTGTTACTTTTTCCACTTGGGTGTCCTAAATTATTAATGTTTAAATTTAGCAATAATTAACTTACCTTTGTCGTCCTCCTTGAGAGGCGACCCTTAATTACCTTACCTTTGTCGTCCTCCATGAGAGGCGACCCTTAATTACCTTACCTTTGTCGTCCTCCATGAGAGGCGACCCTTAATTACCTTACCTTTGTCGTTCTCCATGAGAGGCGACCCTTAATTACCTTACCTTTGTCGTTCTCCATGAGAGGCGACCCTTAATTAACTTACCTTTGTCGTCCTCCTTGAGAGGTGACCCTTAATTTACTTACCATTGTCGTTCTCCTTGAGAGACGACCCTTAATTAACTTACCATTGTTGCTTTCCTTGAGAGTCTATTTATTAATTTACAGTAGTCGAATAGGCTGTCTGTAATTTAGGTAGTATTAATTACTTTAAGGTATTATTAAGGCCTTCTGTATTATCTTCTGTGTTCTGTTGCTCCACTTGAGCCTTGCACCTTACTTTCCACTAAAAGAGGAGGAACATTACTGAGGATAGATTCCTTAGGTGAGTTTCCACAAACCTATAAATTAAAATAGTTTCTGCATCATATTGACTTTATTACTTCAACCCTTAATTATCACCCTATTTTTACCATTAAACTTTCCTTTCACAGTATAACTGCACTTCACTGCCGAAGCACCTTCCATTGTTCCTGCAACTTCGTTCTTTTGTCTCGTAGCGCAAGCCTTTTGCTCCGAATGCAGAGCGTCGAGCGGGTAAGTGAGCTTTTCTCAGATTTGTTTAATTCTGTTCATTAAAACGTTCTATTTACTTTCATCCAGTTAATGTGACATACTAATTACATCAACTTTTCTCTCTCCTCGTGCAATAAACATTTGCACATCTTTCCTACTTTTGCTCGAGACCAGAATCAGGACGCCTGGAAAGCCTCTTTCCAATCGCTGGCTGAAGAACAAGAAAGCTCTTGTCTTCAAATTGGCGCAACCTTGAACAAGGTTCCCGACGCTGCTTCATTACCAGCGTCTCTTTCTTCGATACAACATTATCATCGTCAAAGACTCGCTTTGACGAGCCACATTGAACCTCTTCGCACTGGAGAGTTGAATCGTGCCTGAGCACGATATACCTATTGACTTCGTTCTCGTTTGTCCGCCCAGTGCATTAACATTAAAAAACTTAAGCCTGCAGTGTGTTATTCACACCCAACTTTCAATTCTTCCCACAGATTTTCAACAGGAATCAAGTTATGCCTCCGAAAGTCATGGCCGAGCTGCAATTCGGTTGTCTGAAACCGCGACCAAGACTTGGTGTAGGTACTTAGCTTTACATTTTTATCTACTTACTCGGTGCAGTTTTTTGGTTTTTATTTTCTTGTTATTTGTGTAGTGATATCGCGCTCAATTTTAGTTAATGCAACACTAAGGAGGAAATTGTCACTTTTCCAGAGTAGAATTTTCGTTACTCATCACGTCAGAAAAATGTTATTTCTATTCGTGACTTGATCTTAGAAGCAATTTAATTTTTTTCTTTAATTTTTTTCAAAACTTCAGCAAACAGGAATATCCAATGACTCGTGATGCGAGCAGCAAAGTCACATAGCTTTACGAAAGTTATCTATCGCGATTGATTTTGATTCAGTTTGCTGCAATTTGAGGAGCTCTTTATTGTACAAGTACTGAGTTAATACTCAGCGTACCTAATTTTTCGGCTACGTTTTTCAGCAGAACTCCATAATATATAGAGTGCAAAACTCACAGCTCAATATTTGCGCAATGCTCGGTGACGCTATCGATTTTTCTTTATGTCCAGTCAAACCATTTGTCGAGCCTGTTTGTTGAAACATTTTTATAACAAATTGCGTTGTAAATCTTTCACTAGCTTAGCCTTTAAAAATACCAGTCTAATTTTTTCCGATTTGTGGAATTCTATAATTCTGCTTTGTAAGTCAACACTGAGGTGAAGGCTAATGTTGGATACCTCACGGCGTCATTAAAATTTAAATACGAAAAAAAATGTTAAAATACAACTAACAATTTTTCTATTTTCCTTGCTGGAACCACAAAGAATATATTGATGAATGAATATTCTGCACACTATCGTTGATAAAATATACTTTCAAATTCCACACTTTTATATAACCAAATATTGCTATAATAACTTCCCATGTTGTGTGAATAGTGTTTCTTCTTTATTTGTCAAACAATTCCATTTTCCAACAATGTTTCACTGTGAAAATAAATTTCAAAAAGTTGTTTTCATCTGTATAGCAAAATATGAAACTTTTGACGTCAAGCAACAATCAATTGTCCAAAAATTTGTTAAAATATTGGAAGTCATCATGTGTACTAAATATGTCATCGTTAAATTAATTTATTATCGCAAATGGAATGAAAAAGAATTCAGGAACAAGATGATCACTCATTTCTGACCGTAGTGGTTCCTGTGATCTTTTGCAGCGTTAAAAAATTACGAGAAAATATTCCAAGTAAAATTTACTTGGAGTGATTTTGTTATTAACCCTGGAAGATTTATCTTTTTATGATTATTGTCTCTCTTCCAACATTTCAGTTAGTTTTTTAAACAGGGTGTCATAGACCAAAGTGTTAACTTCACTGGCATTGCGCAACAGCTGGTTCTAAATTCTGTTGATATCATTTATGCAAAAGACTGACATCGTTGCACCTGACAAAGAAATATATACCGTTACTGAAGTAAGTCACGTAGCTGTAACAGTGCACATTGTACAGCCGTACAAGGAATACCAGCTTCACAACGACGTCCTTAACTCGACCTCATTTGTCAAGCTACACCGCAATGGTGTCTCTGGCCACGCTACTGAATTTATTAATGATCAAAGAAGCTTGCCAGATGTACTTCAATCGTCTTGTGTTTTGATCATTTAAAACTTTTATTGAAATAGTATTAGGCTTAATTCATAATTTCCATTTCAAATTCTCTGCCAAGAATGAAGAAGTAGAGTATTTACTCATTGAATATGCAGATGACTGTTTCTCGATTATTTTCTCGTCAATAAAAAAATTATAAGTGTTAAAAAAGTGGTTCAAATGGCCTTTGTTCCCGGAATATCACCCCTAATATGTCTACACCAAGCAGTACTGAGCGAGACTGGTCTGTATCATTAGCATTCGCCAAGCAGTTCTACACAACAGAACTGCAGAAAGCTTGTCGTCATACTAGGTTACTGTAGCCACAACACAGCACTGTGGCCGGTATCGCAGCACTGCAAAGCGTCCCTCAAACACTGCACCATGAGCAACGCGGAACTCCCTCGGTTTGCTGCTACCCAACAATGAGCTTTAAGGCCCTTCTACACTATCCAACTTTTCGTCAATCACAAACACACCAAAACGCAAACAAAAATACAAACTTTTCTGAATCGTGTCTACACAACGATTTCGGCGGCGGGAAGTTAAGTTAAGTCGGACTTGTCAGAGCGCGTGGACAACTCGTAATATCAATTAAATTTATATTTATTTACATATTATGTTATTACTCGATAAATATTCTACACGTTATTTAGTTAATTTCGGTAAATGCAATATCCATATAGTCCTACAAATTACTGTATTCGCAAGAAAAACACAATTGAACCAATTAATTGGAAAAAGACGTAGAAACCAAGCAATTCACGAGCAAAACCACCATCCACGGTACACAAACTTGCGAGTGTTCACTGTTTCTACAAAAGTTTGTGCTCGGAGTTTCCGAACAATTTTGAAAACACGAGCACACCGAAACCTGGCAGTTTTCCATCTGTGTTCGTGTTCGCAGACTGCCGAATAACACGGGATTCGGCCGAAAGATTGATAGTGTGGACGTGCCTTTAGAACCGTCATTAGGAATAGCCTGCACCGTCGTATGCCCCATGCATCATTCCAACACAGGTATCGTCACCGTCAGTGATTCCACTCCTGACTCTATGCGGATTAACAATCGTTTACCGAGTAAAAATTGCTCTAGACGAACGGACAATATTTTGTGAACTAACAATGACCAAATACGTAACCATCGAATACAAGCTAACTATGACTTTTACAAACAAACAATGGTTTACGAACCAACAATGGTTTACGAACTAACAATGGTTTACGAACCAACAATGTCTATACATGAACTGACAATATTTTGCGAATTAGCAGTGACTTTTACGAGCTAACAATTGAATACGAAGTAAATATGACTTTATTTGAGATAAAATAAAAAGGCTTTACAAACCATGACTTTATACGAACTAACAATGGCTCACAAACTAAACTAACAATGGTTTACGAACTAACAATGTTTTAAGAATTACCAATGCTTTAAGAACTAAAAATGGTTTAAGCACTAACAATGGTTCTACACGAACTAAACTGACCTAAGAAGTAGTAATTGGGTTGTAACTATTCAGGTAAGATCGCTACTCATTGGCCCGGAACAGATGCTCATGTGAATCGTTAAATGCAAGTCGAGGAGGGCTACCAAACGGAAATATCAATTGTTTTCTCATACTCACTTATTAAGTTGAGTCTGAAATACTTACGAAACGAAACGTATTTTTGAAGAATTAGCACATATGCATGTAAAGTTGTCTTGACCATATTTTATCCTCAGCTTGGAGGAAATATCGTTATGGTACGTGTGAGAGTACGAATAGTATTTATGTAAATGTGACCTCTCTCTAAAAAAAACCACGCGAACTGAAAACAAAATTAATTTGCAAGTTGTGTTCCGAGGATTTCATTCCATTTTTAGCCTTCAAAAATTTTCGACATGATTTGATAAAAACATCAGACGATCGATCAGTAAACCAAACGTATGTTTCAGATTCTGATTGGTTATCAAACGTTCCTCTCCTCTGGACGGTGTATGGAAATGAAATAATAAGAAAAGTTTTCAGTTTAGAGGCTAATTATTTTCCTAAATTTTAAATTGGCATTAATCCTCGCGTGAGTTTGAGAGCATTGAAAGGTACGGCTCTCTCATACGAGCCCAACTCTATTTCATGTCGTACACAAACGCGAAATAAGTTAAATTACTGACAAAAAATACAAACGTGGAATCCTTCCTTGAAATTTTTAGGGAATTCTAAATGATTAATCGAGTAATCATTGTGAAATTTTCACAATCATTTTGCTCGAATGAGGACACAGCTTAAACCATCAAAATGTAAGTTAAATCTTTAGTGCGAATACCGTAGAGTTATTTGAAAATTTCTAGTAATTCTTGCGCGTGCTTTTCACTATTACTTTTCTTACGTTAGCTCATTAAGAGAAAAACAAAAGCAAGAGAAGTATAGTGAAAAGCAATATTTCCATTATGATATTTCACAACAAATTGGAGACAAAATTTTAACTAGCTGATAGTAATCTTAACCTCGCTTCCAGTACTTCTTCACGTGAAGAGCAGCTGCTTGCGCGTGCTACCCTCACCACAGTTCCCGGCTCACTGCATGCACGTTCATGCAGCACCGTGGAGGTCACGCTGCAAATCACCCGGAACTGAACTTAAAAATAATTACCTTACACCGCAATTTGAGTCGATTCGTCTTGTCCGAAATTCTTACTTCGGACTAGCTCAAGTGAGATCCTAACAAGCCAGTTATCATGGATCCCATTACGGCTGACGTACAACCCTTCACACTACATGGCAGGGCTCCTGATGTGCAATCCATGAAGGAAATATCTCAAGTTGAAAACTTTATTGAGAAAAATACTTGAGTCACTCCATCGAACATCCGGACGACCTTCACAAAAGTAAGCTACGAGTGCTGGAATTTCGTAACTGTGTGACGCTAGTGACTTTCGCTGTTAGTATAATGGCCTCAGGAGCATAATCACGTCTCTGATCAATGATCCTGGGCTGCGTGCAGCCCTGCTACTGTCTTGGGGCACTCAAGCCACCGAATGCAATGCAATAGAATTCTTTCTGACAGCGCGTTCGGCCGATAATTATAGGTACTAAATCACATTCTATGCTCGGGCTTCGTGGTGAGTTTGTTTTTGATTACCACTTAATGCATCACTCTCTTTGCATCATAAGAAAGTATCAACGTTCACAATAGACTTCATTCAATCATATATTGTCCAACCTATATCGCTCCATAGAGACACGTGTCATTACAAAGTATTGCAAAAGAGAAGTCGACTCGAAGATTGTTTTCGAAGATTCTGAGCACTTATTCGACATCGATTGCACTAATATTTTTGAACCGTTCTGTTATATTTGAGTAATTACTAATCGGCTTTCAAATCTATTAATCGTACGTCACCAAAATTTAGTTCAACATATATTTATTTTCGTAAAAACTTTCCACTGCTCGGACAAATACACTCAATTTAAGTTTGTGTTTCCATGCGTTTACTACTTTCAATAACTTATATTCATTTATTATAAGGTTAGATATTTCAGTGGACGAGTATTTCTCCTCTTTAAATCGTTTTTGTCCTTATGTGGGCCCAATATTCTGTCTGGGACTAACCACGTAACCGCTTCAATCGCACAGTCTTCATTTCATTTATTTTCTTCCTCAAGTTCAAAGTTTGTATTTATGAACATACCCGTACGATTCCCAAATTCAGAGTAAAGATTTTCTCGTTCCATTTTAAAAGTCAGAATCAGTTGCTTCAAAAATGAAGCAGAAGCAACAACCGTCCTGCTGTTGAAGCTTCAGCTGGAAAAGATTCGCAATTGCAAAGAAACGCAATCATTCTCTGAGTTTCTGGCCGGTATAAAGCAGCGGTAGAAGCGGGCATAAAACATAATAAGAAGCTTAGCTCGGCCCTGGAGTGCACTTTTGAGCCTCGTTCTGGACGTGATGTGAATTTAAATCCATTTTTAAACGTAAATCCGCAAATTGAATATTTCTTTCGCTGTATTAGTTCTTCGAATAGACTCTAATACGACACAAAGAAAAGCTAACTAGCTTTCAATTTCATTATTTTTTTTTCAATCGTCACTTTTAGGGAAGTGGTTAATACGTACAACTTTTTTACGATTGTGGTGACTTGAATATATTTAACAATTATAACGTACGGTGTACACCCTGCGAGTGTGAGCGGAGTTCTAAAGCGAGTCCCGACCCCTGCGCTTTGTGTTTTTCTTTCACCAGTTCATGGAGATTTGGTCAAAATTAAGAAAAAATAATACACGTCTTCCTAGCATTGTCGTAATGGTAATAACATCGACCTCGTGAGAGCGGGGCGCACTTACGATCAGTCGCCACACTACAATTTTATGCTACTAAAATGTACTGTATACTTATGCGTGTACTGCACGTGCGAGCATGTTGGTTGACATATGAACCATTGAATGAAGCTCTAAACAACACATATGAAAACTGTGATCGCGAAAGCGCTGAACGTACTTATGAGCCGTACTTATTTACCCACCTAAGCACTACGTTAGAAATGCTCTAATTCCATGAGTGATTGATGTGATTAAAATGACACATAATTACCCCGTAAGGTGAGATGTGTATTGTACTCACGCGCTAAATTGCTCTCCTCGATGCACTCATAATAGTGCAGTGTTTGTTTGAAGATGATGAAGAATGGTCATGCATGAACGATAGTGAAACTATCATATGAGTGAGGCAAGCATCTACTCTCTCCTTCAAACAGCTTCTAGGGTGTTAAACGATAATGTACGCATAAAAATACTGAAACTCCGCACATGCCATCACGTCCAAACATCATCACAGTAGTCCAGCATGCTTAGCACAATATTCAACAACAAAAAATGGCCTAATGTCGCTAGTGAAATTCGCCGCAACACAGCGCTGACAGAATACATTCAATCGATGAGTTGAGACTGACATGAGACGTGGCCTCTTATATTATGGAAGTCATGTTCTGCCTCCGGAGTGTCTGAGTTTATGACTTCGTTAAAAACTTCTCACATTTAAACTAGACTTAGTGATGAAGCGTTAATAAAACCCATTCCTCATTAAAAAACGAAGAAAGGGATGAAAATAAGGGAAATTCGAACAAAATTAAGTTGAAATGTAAAATACGATTATCAATGAGAATCAGCAAGATACTAGCAGGGCAGACTTTAAGCAATGAAGCATGTCGAGGTAGTAGAAGTGGAAGATTTGCTGCACGGTCTGTGGCCCTGTGAGTTCACAGAAGTAATGCGCATCGCGTCACTCGGCAAATGTTGATCACAGAGAATAAGCTTTGCAAATTTCGGGGGTCACTGGCGATTAGGACAGTTTGTGGTCATGACTGTAGCCAGAATTAGCCCAAACCTCCATATGGATGGAACGGCCGCAATTGCCACTGTCCGTGATGGTCTATAGGGTAACTGTAGCTGCTGCGACCGCAACCTCCGAACAAGACCGGACCGAATATTCTTTCTCCTTCAGGGGACTGACACTTGGGGCATCAGCAGCTGTCTCTGCTTTTAATATTTTATCTTAGCTATAATGTTCTTTAGAACGATAGGCATGCTAACGCAGCCGAGCTTTGGAGAAGATTGGCGATAAATAATCAAGCCTCACACGAGCCGGAGAAGCAAGCCTCTAATTTGGTATTTGTTTTCTCAGCGTTCCATGCTTCCATTCCATGCTTCTATTGAAATTCTGAAAAAAAATTTCTGTTAGTATTCTGTTGTAGTTTGAGATTTTCAAATTTCTATTCAACACAAATTGTGTCTACATTGTCGTACGGAAAGTCAATTTTTCTAACCGCGTCTGTGATGATTAGACGTTCAATTTGCTCCACCCTTTATTCCGATGACTGTGATTTTAATGATGCCTCCCTGTTGCAGTTTTCAAGTAACTTGAAATAAATACAGAAATATCGAATTTGATAATCTCATAAATTCTATCAAGAAACAGAGGTTTCGAAATAGCTCCAGCCTCCAAATCTTAGTAATAACATTGCCAGATGAATTTTGCCTAGGTTAGCAAAGCTTCAAAACATAACCTGGAACAACCCTCAATCAAGTTATTAAAGCTAAGCTTAGTGAAATTCTAAGTCTAATAATCAAGATTCAAATTAAATTTTCATTCATTTTCCGTGGCTGGCGGCACACAATATCACCATTTTACCTTCGTTGCATGTGCTTTCTCATTTGTTTGTTAGCTCGTTTGTTTCTAGCAGCATAACTCACACAGCAGCGTGAGAGAGCAGCGAGAAGGCCGAGGAAGACATAAAAGTGATCGCGTGAGGCGATTCTTTACCTCTACGTTGACGTGACCTCAGCACTTCACGAGACTGCGACCTGAGGTGATGGAGACAGGGGCCATAGAGAGGCATTGGTTGGGGCACTATAGAGTGCTGCTTAGCCTTACCTTCACGCTGATTACTACCTTTGTAATGTTTCGATCATATCACTCACGTCGAATTAGAGACGGGTGTAATAAATAAATAGTGGAGACAGTGCTGCTTAGACTTACCTTCACGCTGATTTACTACTTCGTAATGTTTCGATCATTTCACTGACGTGGAATTATTTATTTAGCCGAAATCTGTCAGGCATTTTTAAATTCCTTGAATGAATGCTAAGACGTCGTTTGTGTTCGTATATTGGGTTAGGCGAAATTTTTTGTTGGGTTAGATTAGATTTTATTGGGTTAGATCAAACAAAACGCCCTCATTGACTCTTATATGTTCCATCATATTTAATTGTGAATCTATAATTAATAGGCACAATGACCATTTAATAGGATGCTCCACTATCGTGTTTCGTATGTTGAAGTTATTGTAGATGAAAAACATTCATTAAAATCATCTCTTGCCATGGGTTTTTTTTAGAAATGACTGCCTTCCTCAGAATTCATTGAAAACTTTCTGTCAGAAGACTCTAGTTTGTTTGATCAATGGTACAGGTAATGTAATAAAGATAGAAAGTGACGCAGAATGTAATTGTTGGTAAAACTTCAAATTTGGGGATGAGAGTGATGAACTTTGTTGTTTAATAATGATTTTAATAGCAAGTTTATATTTTTTATGATGTTTATAAGAGTTTTATATTTTTTACGTACCAGGAATAATGATGTTTCTAACAATTGTTTCTAATCTGAAATCTATTACAAGCAATCCTTACACCGCTGTAACGACAATGTACGGATGAATCTCAGCATAGAAAAACATTTAGTATTACAAGTGTGGATTACCCACTGTGAACTTTTTTTTTGTGCAAGGCTTCACATGCTCGAAATTTGAAATTATTTTATAGCTTATATCTAATGCTGAGATATATTACAAATATTTAATGCCATCTACTGCACTGCAAACCTGCGAAAAACATAGACTCCAACTGGAATTTTAAGCCGATAACAATGTTATCAGGGTAGGTGTAAATCCTTGCAGTCAAAATTCGAATTGGAAAACGCCTAGTTTCTAGTTCAGGATGAAAGTATATAGCTTACAGGATGAAAGTATATAGCTAACAGGATGAAAGTATATAGCTAACAGGATGAAAGTATATAGCTAACAGGATGAAAGTATATAGCTAAGTCTGTCGGACTCCGCAACAAACTTTCTTTCATTAGCAGATGTTATTGCCAAGGCTGCTAACCAAAGTAAGGCCAGAATATGAAAATGAATGACGATTTTGATCAGCTGGCATTTCTCACGACTCTCAATATTCGCCAAGAAAAGCAGGCAAAAGTATGAACTTGACCTGCAGCGAGACCAGTCATCAGCGAGAACGCATGCGATTGATTGGGAGCATTTTCTGGCAGTACAGAAACAAGTATTGTGCAGTGGCAGCCAAATAACGCTATTTAAAATGCATACTTGTGAAATTAGTGAGGCTTCGCATTTACCTGCCGGTCTGCACCGTCCGTATTTAGCAATAAGTACCACAGCGCACGCTCCTACTTGCCATAGTAAGCAACCCGCAGCACGGATAGAAACATATCGGAAGAAACTTTTGGAGTTCACATTCTTTTCAACAAAAATTCACGGCCAGCGAAGATGCCGAGTAATTTTGTGAAGGTTATCATTTTTCGTATTGCTTGTAATGGCATCAGCACTGCACCGAAACCTCGAACGCTGTAATTGGTATGAAGCTTACGAAATTTAGTGGCAAATGTTGATAGAGTTGAGAGAGAGACTTGAGATGTTTTCCTAATTTCTGAAATCTTAAATTTAATTACTCATCGCTTACAAAAAGAATGTGTTTTTAGAAGTAGATGCGTTCATAAACTTGCTGACTCTGCACTGAGATGAAAATCTTTCGGTAGTCAATCAAGTTTTACCCCAAGCCATCCCAGAAGATGACACATGCTGAGTAGTCACAATCATGAATTGGTAATGTTTAACAATGGTAATAATGGAAATAATGGAAATAATGGTAATAATGGTAAGAATGGTAATAAGTATACTGACCGCCACCGGCAGCCAAAACTGACCTGTGAAACTCTTAAAACAATTACAATAAAAATGCTTTTCGAGAGCGATTCCAGCAGTGTTGGAAAAATTGTAACTTCATTTTTGCAACTAATCATCAGGATGGATTAAACATTTATTCCCGTTTTAAAATGTTTAATTTATTTAAAGAAAGTATACTTCATTCTTGTAACTCTTCATCATGATAGCTTCAACATTTCTTCCCGTTTTAAAATTTTTATTTTACTGAGAAGTATTTAGCTGTCGTTCTACTTTTGTTGGAAGAAAACGTCGCACTAGTCTAAGTATCCTTTGACCTCTTCGACAAAATGGTGAAGGTTAGTTTCTGGAACAAGTAAATTGTTTCAGGTTTGACACACTCTTAAACAGGGTGCATGTGTGTCACTACTGCACTCAAACGATTGCATTGGCTTGTTTCACCATTTATTTAGTAGCGTAAAATAATCACTGTATTCAGTGTTTGCTTTTGTTTTTCTACTTTACTTACAACTATGTTGTGTAACACTACCGTCTAATTAACTCTCCATATTCTACGGCAGAAATTTAAGTGATAAATGACAGCAATCTTGTGAACTATGTAAGTAGAGTCGCGAAATTTTTTGTTTAAAGATTCTCCAATTTCAGTTGAACGTTTTTCTTGTAGGCTAAACTTTCAATATAATCTGAGCGTAAATCATTTTCAGGACGCAATGCAAACTATTTCTAGAACACTAGGGAATTACACGTATTGTGAGTTCCCTGAAAACGATTTTCTCTCAAATTATCGAAAGCTTAGCCCGATAAAAAAAGTTTATAGTTATTTTTAAAACATTTTAAATAAATAGAACCTAAGCGTCGGCTCTTCGATTGACTGCACAAGTGGAGTGTGTGGCGTACAGTAGCCAGTAGAGACTGGAAACATGCTTGGCTCAGCTACAGATATAATCATTCTACCAAAATTTCAACGAAAAATAAGAATGAATAACAAGAATATTCTGGAATAATGACACAGTTTCGAGCTCTGCAGTTTACCCTTCGATTGACTGACTTTCTGAGGCTTAAATCGTTTATAGCAAAACTTTTGAGAATTTATGTTCATACGACCAGCGTTGTCGACACAGAAATTTAAATTTCCGGTGTCCTTTTCTACTCTGTTACCCTCTCTGTATCGCTCGTAATGAAGAAGAACATCCACTCTACGACTGCCGTTTTTTCCTTTGGCCGCATGATTTTCACAGCTCAGTCTGAAGTGTACCAGTTCTTTGTGATGACATCACACAACTGCGTCAGGAATTGGTGGCATCACTCAGGCAAGCAGCAATCCGGCAATTCATGAGTCTGGCTTCTTTGCGCCTGCCATGAATATCAATGGCAGCAAAGATTCTAGTAACTCGGCCTCTGACGACTCAAATAATATTGATAAAAGTGGTGCTACGTTAGATGCAGTAGCAGAGGACATTAATTTGAGGAGAACAACGTAAAACGCCGATATAGGTCAACGGACTATTACTTACAGTGAGATGGGTCAGAAATCGTATTAAAAGATGAAAGCAGACTGGATGCAGAGGACAAAAAAAAAAAAGTGTGGTTATGAAAAAAGTGTAGTTAAGTTTACGTTGCTGATATTTCTCTTTTCCTTTTCATGGATGCTGTTAACTCATCATCCAAAATTGTAATTTACATTTTTGGTACCGAATGACATCCTACAATGAAGGACGCTTTACTGATACTCCTTGTACCTAACAGCTACCTATATGCGACCATCAAAAGCCTCCAAATAACCTACGTAAATGACATAACTGCCTTCTCAACTTTAACGACCCTCATCAAGAGCTAATGGACCTTTAAGACATGGCTATATCCTATGAGAATCGGGTGTAAAATTCTCAAGTCTGCCTCTTCCACACTCACGTACTAAGACACCCCCACAGACACATCAACCCACACACACACGCGATACACACGCACACGACACCCCACAGACGCATGTACATAGGAGCAGACACAAACGAAAACGTATATACATACAACTGCATTTTTACACACGCATAAACTTAATACACGTAAGTATACATACAATCACCATACCCATAAACACACATGTGAGTTCATATTTATCAGTTCGCGTAAACACTATGACCCGGAACTTTTACCCTAGAACATTTAAATTAAAACTTTTTTTCATTCATGATAAAAATTTAAGTATCACAATAATACTTAAACTTGCATGAATTGATAATCCGTGTGCAACATTCAGATTGTTTTGCTACACCGTGTTTTTTCCCGCCTTCTGTATAAAAAAGTGTGCTTAAGTGTCCGGTGTTGATCTTTCTTTTTTCCTTTTCATGAAACACTTTGAGGTAAGACTCCCATGTTCAGGATATGACTCATGACAGACCTGGACCATGATTTGCTTTTAACAAAAGAAAGCTGAATTTCCTATACTTCAACATTTTATTCGTTTTCAAATTCCAATAAAAAGTGAAACTGAAAGAAAATAAATACGTATGGGGGTACTAATTTTACCTGCGAATACATGGTGATGTCATGGTGACGAATTCACAAAAAAATAATCCCATAGGTGTCACAAATATTCGAGAACTCTCTAAAGGCAATAGGTTTAACCAAATAGAATGCACAAAAACATTTAGCCTCTTTCTAAAGACTCCAATTCTGTAAAATACTAGAAACACGCCTTGTCTATTTATGATATTGGATTTCTAGACTACTGCACGTAAACAAGCAGAAGAAAAACCTCGAAACCTTTTAGTGCTTCATCTCCGTGCACGGGAGGACCATGTCAACAAGGCTGTTGTTGCAACTCCGATGCTTTCTTGTGTGAATGAAAGCTGTGGAAAAATGTTTTGTGACATCACTGAAAGTTGCTTCTGTTTGAAATAATTTTTAAATTACCATGTACTCCGATGGACGGTTTTCAATATTTTATAAGATAGATATCTAGTGTCAATTTATAAACCTTTAGGGTTGATAATCGACTCCCAAATTTATAGCTAGATTTTATTTGTTGTTTATTTACATCTATAAATATTTTTTGTCGGGACACTGTTCATAGTGTTTTTCAACAACCGATCTTTTGTTAAACTATTGTTTTTTACTAATATTCTGTTGTATTTCCGTAGTAATAATTTCAAAAAATCTACTTCCTCTAAGTGTGTCATATATTTGGTGCTCGAAATATTGCTATTGTAGGGGATAGCAGAAGAAAAAAACTGTTGAAATACACCAAAAAGTTTTACTGGAGACAGGCTACTGAAACCTAATATTTTAAGAGCTCGTAAGCCAAATAGTTTTGGCGCTGGTAAACCTAGTATTTTAGTTTTGGGTAAATATTCGGTTTTACGTACTCGACAGTTTTGTAAATTTAGTCACACTAAATAGGTTATACGACACAATTTAAGACGTTCTATATGAATGATATTTTGCTCGCAAGTGCTTGCTTTTCAAGATATACCATTAATAACGTTCAGGTAAAAATAACCTTATATAGTCGCTTGCGTCGTGGCTGCACTGTTGAAACACGCGCTATTGTTGGCGCGGAACCATTAGTCTCGATGTGGCTCTAGGTTGGGTTAGGTTAGGTTCATTTTCATTAGTTAACGTTATGTCACATTACATTATTTAATTTCCCAAACCTAACGAAACCTGATTTATCATAACGTTACTGCCTTATTACACCATATTTACGCGTGCTTTTCTTGCATTTTATATACAACGTCGCTATAATTTCACAGTTCAATATCACGAAAAGTGCGCATTTGCGATCAAAATCTCATTCATGTAAAACGTTTTAAAATGTCTCAATTTAACGAAATTCGGTGACGGAAATTAAATTACTGAGTACATTAAACCAGATTTTGACTGGTAAACCTAGTGTTTTAGTTTTGGCGCTGTCAAACCAACCTACGTATTATTTTTGTTTTAGCGCTGGCAAACCTAGTACTTTCGGAGCTATCATGACGATTACTGCTGTATATTTCACACCGAAATGATATTTATGAAAAGATCTTTCACGAATGTTCAAAAGCGTCATCAGTTTCAGGTGCTAGTGCATTGACAACTTAACTACGAGTATTTTTAATAAATGCAAGCGAGTCTTTTAACACTTGACTGCCGCAGGTTAAACTAAAGTTCAATATTCAATACAAATTTAAAGCCGAGATTTGTTTGCGATTTGGAAAATAGCAAACGGTAACTGGATCGTACCTTCATTTTATTGTGATCAAGCATTAATGAAAACTGAGTTTGTGACTACTGGTCGGTCAGCAGCATTATGAAAATCCGCTCAGTGACCACCGGTGGCTCACGTCGCAGTCTAAGTGTTGATATTATCACACTGACTGACTCGGTGCGCCGTGCACCTGCGACAGCGATCGAGCAATGCTGAACTTCGTCTTCATGATGAAAAAGTCTGCTCTCTAGCGATTAGAGAGCCCTCGGCAACTCGTCAAAGCGGCATCAACCGCGAGAAGTTGCAAGGTCTGTCCCGGGCTTTAGCAATGGCTGTCCATTGAGAAGATTGCTTCAGGAGTCAGACTCTCGTTTCGGAGTTTGGTAGCTTAGCATTACCCGTTCTTAAATACGTTGACTGCGATGGGTTATCTGAAGTTTAATAGTCGACTAAAATTTACATTCAAAAGTTGTTAGCAATTTTATGAATACCAAACATTTTATAAACACCAAACAAACGTACCATTAATTTTAAAAGATTAACATTTTTCAAATGACTCATCGAGAAGGCGTTTAAAAAAAACTCCTTATTTCGCAGTAGGAAGAACTTCAGCACGACCCGGGACGTATTGCAGTCAACGTGTTAAATAAGTAGCGCTGAAGTGCAGTCTTGGTGGCGCTGCGTTCTTGGAACGACGATTCGTAAATAATTCTTGAATGAGACTGTAAGGTTCTTATTTTGGCTACTATCACTATTGTTCTGTCACATCAGTGATTTCTGCATAGAAAAATTTTTGGTTGTAACATTCCAATTCTTCTTCAGTAATTACACTTTCAGCAACCACTCCTCAGGAAGATGCAACTATTGTATCTATGGGAATCAGAGCTACCAGGAAGAATAAGTGAGGTCCCGAACTAAAGGTTAGGTAGGCCTTTATTTTGTTGAAATTGAATATTTCTCAACTTACTGTCTCTATGCACCTTGTGCATAGATTCCGCGTTCCTTTAACTCTATACCAATTGGTGTCTCCCTCTCTTTGGAATGTCTTTATTGCGGCTAGGTAGGCTTTAAACAAACATCTATTATAATATTTCGGCGATCAAAATCTCCGGAAGCCTTTCAGAAAATGTGCTCGACGCAAAAGGTATGTAGATACTGGAAGATCGACCTCTGGGCTTAATGCTGTGACCGTTGGCTATTTGGTATTTTATTGCTTTGTGTTCTGTTAGATCACGTTCTATTACTTCGTGTTCTATAACTGTTGGTTTTATTTTTCGCTTTTATTTTATTACTTCGTGTTCTATTACTCTGCGTTTGTTTTATTCCTTCGTGTTCTTTTACTTCGTTTGTTTTATAACTTCATGTTGTTACGAGTACTTCGTATTTCTAACCCGTAACCTTCACAACAGAAACTGGTGGCATGCTGGAATAACGACCTGGCAGAACAGCTAGCCGCCGCACAGCCGGTGTGTGCAGGTGTCATGGGTACTGCCCTCACGTCAATATGGAGGGCGGAGCTCCCCTCGTTGGTGCAGCATGTGAAGCTCGCAGTATCAAACAAGCGTCCTACTCAAGTGCTTCGCACCAGTTTATATCATTGCTTCTTACATTCTTCTATCTGCCTAATTTTTCAAGTTAAGTCCTCCACTGTAAAAGCGTCGAGCGAAGACAAGATCTGAATTCGCGTTGTCAACCCGAGTATTGCGGTCCCGTTTAACTAATTTGTAGCTGTCGCAACACACCTCATTGATCAATTGCAACTGCCCTGCACCTGCGTCTCGATACATTTGCTATTCAGATCGAGACCGAAACAAGGCCTAGCTTTCACTGTTGGACGTTGCGAGGCAAATATCGTTAACGTTTCGTTATGTTGTAGAGGTGAAGTCGTTTGATACCTTTTATAAATGTGTGCATAACATCGGGAATTTATTTTGTAGTCAGAGATATAGTAGGAATGTTCTATTCCTATCGAATTTATCATGTTTCAAGTTTTATTTTTATAGACAGTTTTTTAGGAATTACAGTGTCAATGCTTGGAGTCAAGTTGATTCTCTACAGAAAATAAAATTGGTGAAAACTACGGTCAAGATTAGAGCTGAGGTCATTGTTGATCTACCGTGTCAGTGTAAAAGACATTAGTTTATGTCGAAAAATGATGGAAGTGCTCATACGACAACAAGTTGTTGAATACAAAGCTCACAAGGATCAAGTTTGAAGAGAACTATACAGTGCAACCATCAAATACACTAACTATAATTCGATCACAATTCACTGATTTTGTTCTTTTTGTAAATGTCTGTTTCACCAATTCTTGATTAGTATTTTTAGGAACTGCTGTTAACACGTACATTGTTACCAACATTATACAGCTAACGGTCGGGATGGTAGCGCCCAGCGTAACGGAGCTGCGGAGTGAGGGCTGAGAGGGTCGCCGCTGCAATGAGGGGGGCGAGGGCGAGGGAGCAGGGACTTGCGGCACTCAAGCGTGACTCGACATCTTCGCTCTACAAAGCCTTGTGAGTAAAGGAATTTTAAAACATTTGTTTGGGAGTTGTTCTTGAGCTTTTCTAAAACAAGCGGGTGTTTGGGTGTGATTCTTTAGCCGTTTTAAAATCTGCGTGTTTTTGGGTGTAATTCTTGAGCATTTTTTTAAGCAAGCTTTTATTTTGGAGTGATTCGTATACCTTTTTAATACATGCATCTATTTGGGAGTGATTCTTATGCCTTTTTAAAACAAAACTTTCTAGATAGAGGATTTTTCTAACTTACACTAGCATCAAATCTGCTCTCATAAATAACCAATTTTATCCCTTGGCTTGGTGCACTACAGAATGAGCAGCAAGTCATGTCGTAGAGCTCTGCTTCCAGTGTCTTCAAAATACAGGAACATTTTTCCCGACCAATGTGTTCTTAAAAACTGCATTAAATTTATGTTTTAAGTTCAAAAAACTCGTCTGTAAATGTAGAGAAATAATTTTTATTAAAATCATATTATAAAAATATCAAAGGTCGTAATGTTCTACTGTAATGGTAAATGGTGCTAGAAGGATGTTAACATTCGTCTTCACCTTATGCGATCGTTTATTCATGAATAGTACTGGAAAACTAAATGATGATGTTCTTCTAACTCACAAAATTAGGGAAACGTCATTGCTATGTTCGAATTGAAATTAAGAACATCGTCTAACGACGTACCACGTATAACGTTACTGCGTACCACGTACCACATGAAAATTCTATCGACACAAAAACTACTCTCTAACTCTCACAGTAGTCCACTTGAGCGCGTGCTGTGTCTTTCAGTCCCAAGCCGCCTGAAGACAGCACGACCACCACGGCGCTGCTGTGCCACCTCGACACCTTCAAGGGAAGTGACGGGGAGGCGGTGACGGTGGACGAGGTCTTGCACAACAGTCGCCGCTTCCCCATCCAGTTCCCCGTGCACACCAACCGACTCGAGAACCTCCTCCATGTACAGTAACGAAGCCTTTCTGACTAAGCTCATTTGTAACATTTCTATTACAACATTCATAGTATTCTTGAAATTAGTATTGCCACTGTAGTTTCCAATGGGTGTCATGAGATTAATCGCTGTCTCAGTAATACTCTACTGTAGGTTAAGGTACTTAAGATGTCTCGTGTAATAATTATTATCAAATCTCTCCATGTAAGTTTTCGTTTAAAAATTCCACTCTCCTACGAGTGTTTTCTTTGACAGATAGTTTCAATGGTCTAGAAAAGTATTTACCAAATGACAGGAATTGCATTTTACGAAGCGTAAAAGTAATTTTTGATAAACAATCTAAAATTAAATTTGCTATGGTGTAAGATTTCTGTGGCCTCAAACCTTCAATTTCTTAGGCAGTCGTGATTAATTTTAAAACACGCAATGAAATTTTAAAGTTATCTATCGCTTAACCTATTAGTGAACTTGAATTAAAAAAAATCCATTTAAACAATTACTGCTAATAAACTTCAAAAGACGATCGCTTTGCACAGCAGCACTTTGCCAGCTGTCCTCACGTGTCCACCTCAGATCAACCCGTTCAAGAGCGAGCTGCGCAAGCAAGGGAAGGTGTTCACGAAGGAGGTCTTGGGACGCTTCATCAACTCCTCGTACCCGCTAGTGCACGAGCGCCTCCTGCCTCTCCTGCCTGTCTTCCTGCAGTACAAAGTGGACTGGGGCGATGAGGTGGAGAGGTGAGCTGACTGGGTGAACAGATTCACTAGTGATCTAACTTAGGAGAGCAGGTAGATAAGTGAACTAACTTAGGAGAGCAGGTAGATGAATGAACCAACTTAGGAGAGCAGGTAGATAAGTGAACTAACTTAGGAGAGCAGGTAGATGAGTGAACAAACTTAGGAGAGCATGTAGATGAGGGAACAAACTTAGAAGAGCAGGTAGACGAGTGAACAAACTTAGGAGAGCAGGTAGATGAGTGAACAAACTTAGGAGAGCAGGTAGATGAGTGAACAAACTTAGGAGAGCAGGTAGATGAGTGAACAAACTTAGGAGAGCAGGTAGACGAGTGAACTAACTTAGGAGAGCAGGTAGATGGGTGAACTAACTTAGGAGAGCAGGTAGATGAGTGAACAAACTTAGGAGAGCAGGTAGATTGATTTTTTGACAGTGAAAAATATCAGCATATTCCCTTGTAAATGCATTTGATTTCGCTTGCTAATACAAAAACCTGCTGAAGTGTAATGAATGTGCGTTCCGTATGCAACACATCGTTTCCTTGACGGAAAACATTTCAGGAAATTGATATTTTTGACTGATAAATTACCAACACCCTTTATAATCTATATCCTTGACCTCTTCCACACCATGGCCAGGGAGTTGTACGAAAGACTGTCAGTGTTTGAGCTCGTCGACAAGCTCATCAGCCAGCGTCCTGTGGTGTTCATCAATTCCTGGGACCATTATTTGCTGCTCGACGGAGCGCCAGGATTTGGCAACTTCGAGTTCGTTGGGAAAGATTCCAACCCTAAGAAAGAGATGAGCTTAGATCAGTTCAACAGCTACGACGAAATGCGGCTGGGCGCGTTGATCAGCTTCAGTTCCATGTCCCCGTTCATCAACGATGGAAGCCGCAACAACTGCGGCGTGGTAGGCAACGGGGTCACCCACGAGCTCGACGGGGCGATCATTGGCCAGGTGGGAGCCAGGTTTGAGAAGGAAGGTTTCATGGACTGGCACGACTGCATCGTCAAGGAGCACCAAAATACGCTTGAGAACGGCTACGGGAAAGATAGCAAGTCCCCGCGTGCGCCTCTCATGCAAGCCTGGGCTAAGCTCTGGGGTCGGGAATACCTTCCGACTTTTGAAGAAGTGAAATCATCGCCTGAAAATTACGAATACATTCATATCAAAGACGCGTACCTTGACAAGCAAGTGTACAAAGCACGCATGCAAATGCTGGCTGAAATAATGCTCATAGATGCCAGCAGACGTGCAAGGGACGCCAACAGAGTGGCATACCTTCATGTCTCAGGTATTGGCCTCAACGAGTGGATGATCAGCCAAGTGCAGAACAAACTTTACGTGGACGCCTGGTCTCAAGCCATTCAAGCCATGCCTCTCAATGTTACCAGCAACATCGCCTGCATTAACTTCAGTGACATTCCAGTGTCAAGGATTCACGGTGTAAAGTCGGGGGAGAAATTCCCCAACACGGACATCACAGTCAAGTTTACCAAAAGACAACTGCTGGAGCGCGTGCCCAGAGGGTGCTTGCTCGTGTGCAATTATTCCGCGGACGCTAACGCAATGCCAGGTGAGGCCGAGGCATTGTTGTGTGACTGGAGCCGAATGAGTTGAAACGTATGTGCTTATTTGAAATTTTGACATTGCTGCACATGTGATTGAATTCGAATGTGCCGTCAGATAAGCATATGTGTATTTATTACATCTTTATATTGCTGCCTTTTATGTTTTATTTTAGTAAATAATAATAGCACTTTTAATTTTACAACCAAATAACTAATCAACGGGAGAGAACATTTTCTGGAGTTAATTTCAGTAGCCATAAAGATTGTGAAGTTATTTGAAACTTTCTTCTAACCTGAGAGCTGTTTGATGTCAACAAGAAATTAAAAAATTTATCAATTTGTTCTTAAATATTTCACCTTCATCTAACTCAAACTAGGTCAAATTCTCCAGCTTTTCATCGCGCCTGATGTGTGATCTATAAAGAACCATTTCGCTCACGAGAAACGTTTTCCAAGTCTTGGCTTTATCTCGAAAGTTATATACATAGCTTGTTCTACGCTAAAAATAAATCTAATTCCTTAAAAACTTCGTATGACCCGTTATCTACAAGTTCATTTATTCCATTCGTAGCCTTAAAAAATTGCTTAAAATAACCTTTCGGACACTTGATAAATATTTATTTTAAATTTCGATTGAACATAGGCATAATCACTAATGTTCGTGCCGCCTTCCGGCACTTCATGTTTACCTCTCCAGAAATAAGGAATTCTCATAATGCTGCTGATCGAGCAGTAGTCACAAAATTCATTTCAATAAATACTTGACCACAGCTAAACGAAAGCAATATCCAGTTAATGTTTACCCCTTTTCATAAGATCCAGTTAATGTTTACCCTTTTCAAGCTTCCTCACTACAACTGACTTCAAGTTTCAGTTGAACAGCAGTTCAACCCATCGCGGTCACCGTGTTTACTCTCTAGAAACGCGTCTCCCATTCCAGGCAACGAGTTCTGGATCGGCTCTCTGTCGACGGCCGGCGGTCCGGCAGCGGCGTGCGCGTCCAGTATCGCAGAACTGCACAACCCGCTCATCAACCCTCGCATACGGGCACGGCATCTCCGTATCGCCTCGCGCTCCGAGGGAGTCGTCAGCGTCACAGAGTACATAGAGTCCCAGCGGCAGGGCACCGCTGTCGCCTCCACTTCCAATCTCAAGGCTTCATAAGACAAAAGGCTTTCGCATCTTAGGAACAGAAGACAAGAAAGTCTCGTCACCTTAAGACACGAGTTTCACATCTTGGTAACATAACTTGATTACGACTATTTGCTTTTTTGAATTAACGCATCGTGTAGAATTGGCAGAGGAATCGAAAGGGTCGGACACCTGGGAGTGACATTCGATAAGCTTTCCCCATCTTTAAAGGCAAGAATGATGTGAAAAAAACTACCGCGAAAAATGAAATCGGAAATTTTCTCTTCAACCACTGTGAAGAACAGTATGTGTTAACAAGATGCCTGAAAGCAAAGCCCACCTGGAAAATATTTTTAAACTTCAATTCTGTTCTAGGAGTTCAAATGTGAGTCATCAATATCTCTTGCTCAATATTCCTGCGCATCATGAATATAAGAAAATTTTTTACGGGTAGCATCACGGAAAATTTTGTTTTACGTCAGCACTCCCACGGCTTCGTTTTGGCTCATTCCCGTGAGTTTTGGAACGCATCTCGAACTTCACAATTATCCTGCCGCGAAAAAGTGCCTTCTCTGAATTGAAATAAGCTTATAACTACTCAAACGAGCTACGTTTAAGATACAAATCACGCAAATCTTTCATTGGAAATCCTCGTAATGTATTTAGAGTAATGTCTGTCGCACAAGAATGAAATATAGAAAATTTCAGCAAATTGAAGCAAAGTCAGACATAGTTCAAGAGCCGCAATTGCTCTCAATTGAAACCGTCTTAGAAGAGCTGCGGACAACAACACTCCGACGAACTTGTTTGATTGAAAAATAAAACCCAACGACAGAAAGGTAAGTTTCAATCATTTACTTTTTGTACAAAATTCCGAGTTGAGGGGTCCTTTTTTTGAATTGATTTAAAAAAAGCATCGTCCTTCATCACGTCGAATAGACTTGGCGCTCGGCAAAAGATAGGTTGAGCATCGGTATGCTGAAAGTTTTTTTTGTTTTCCGAGGTACTTTCTGCAGAATCAGCAATCAAAGTGTTTTGAGCGACTGTTTTGTATCTATGGTAATGACCACTCTCAGGGGGAAGATGTGAGGTCCCGAGCTGAGAGTTAAGTAGGCCTTCTTGTTGTTGGAATAAAATATTTTTTGTTCTGTCAAGGACATCCTATTTCGGTTCAGTGCTGTCCTGTTTTTCAGCACCTCTGCCTTCATCAGCTGTTATCTCTTGTTTCCCAATCTTCCTTCTCAACGCACCATTTCTATGCGCAGGGGATTTTGTGAGGGAACACATTTTGTGAGCAAATTCCAAGTTCCGTCATTGCCACACCTCCATACCACATAAATGGTGATTTTGTCGTTCCTCTCCTTGAACATATGTATGGTAGGGAAGGCTAAAACTAGCTTATCAATATCTGTTGTACGGGGCTGTAGCGAAAGCCCCCTTTTCTGGGAGCTTTTTCTACAGAAAACGTTTTCGAGAGGCAGTCTCGTACACTTCCTCTTCCACTTTTAAGACAAAGTAATTTTTTAAAGTCAGCTTAATACCACGTAAATTTTTACTACTGATACACAATTTGCTGTAAATACTTGATGAATAAGTACTAAATTGTCTTTAAAGACTGTGAATACTGGTATCTGTTTTAAAACATCAATATATTTAAATTCTAGCCGAACTGGGATCCTAATGAATTTTTGAACGTTCTGTCAGTTTCTTTTCCTAATGTTGATGATAACCTGTTGACAGTGCCTGTCTAATGTCAATATCAGTAGAACATTCGGATGATAGAGGGGTGATCATTTCTAAACTTCTTCAGGCGCTGAAATGAGCCTTGTATTTTATTCATGAATATCGGACACTCAAAACCTTCTCGTTTTCCAGGCCTGGACACGGAAGTAAACACCGCAATTGGAGACAGAAACGCACCAAGAACTAGGGAGGAATTTTACTCAACATAGAACCAGGTAACAAGACGTAATGGGAGTTGTACTTTTATAATATCTAACACTATAAACTTCTTATAAAGCGAAATATTTGTAAACTTTAGCAAACTTCGTAGAGTAAAATTCAGTAAAGAAACGAAAATTTACGACCCTCGAGCAACTTCGTTAGATAGGCGAGAGTTATAATCGGTAAAAATATCACGACAGATTTGTTATCTAAACAATCGCAAGCAGCCAGTTGTTTCCAAAGAAAAAAAGTTTAATTATGAACTAAATAGAAGCTTCAAAGTGTTCCGAAAGAAATACATGTTATAAATATATCCTTAGAAATAAACCGTTTTCTCCATCAGATTGCCTTGAATTTCCTCAAACTTATACAGAACTAAATTATAAGTAATAAATTATAACGTGAGTGGAACATGTGTTAGAAACCCGTCGAATGCAATTGCGCGGGCGAATGTTAAAAATTCCACCACGACTGAACAAGCTCGTGCATGAGAGTGGTCCAACATGTCTATTTGTAGACCCTCACCTTTACCCACTGGGCTAATATATAAACTCGCTTCATAAACTTTGCTACATACAACCTTGGTGTTTTTAGCAAAACCTCAAACGTTATAGTTTTAGCTACAAGAACTTTTAGGACAGCGAGGTTCACAAAAGAACTTGCACCGCTATGACGACTCATGTTTGAAAATCAAGTCCCTGGATCATATGGAACCGACCAAATTGTCAAAGGATTTATACCGCCTAGCGGTACAGCTGACAACGTAAGCTCTTCTAAACCGACTTGACAAAGCCATGTGGTAAACCACCGAGCTTGGATAAGTCGATTTGGAAGAATCTATGTTACCAGCTGACTGATCGTGGCAAAGTGGTTCCATAAATGCGCTAACGCTTTTGTTACTGACATCAAATTGTAAAAATTGCTCACTCTCTGGAACACAAAATGAATAAATTATTCTCATTAGCTCTCACACAATTTTGTAAAGTCAAAGACTGAGTCTGATAATTGAGTAACATCGCTTTCAATAGAAATTTTGAACGCTTGCGGAAGAATTTTTAGCGAACCTAGTCTACAAGTTGAAACAATCCCCATTAGAGTATGAACATTTTACCTTACTGACAAACTTTAACGGAACACAGCTACCCTAACGTGGCAGGGATAACAAACTAATTACAAGTAGAACATTACTCCGATGGAGGAGCAGACCACCAAGTGTGAACTAACATAGGGACGGCAGAGGTCGAGCGGCATGGTGAGTAGCCAACTGAGGCAGCGGCAGAACACACAACAGCAAACTACGGCGGAATGTCAAGAGCAGGGGCATCACCAACTTAAATCTAGGTAGTAAAGTCTTCTAACTCAGTGGATGTCGCACACACAAGAAAATCAAGCTTTGCGATTATTGCTGATGCAGTATAGTAAACTAAGAAAGTTGTTGGGTAGGTGTTGTAGAACAGGAACATAGTAAACTGAGAAAATTGTTGGGTTACGTGTTGTTGTTACGTGTTGTAGGACAGGAATATAGCAAACTGAGAAAGATGTCGAGTACGTTCTATCTGACAGGCAAACTTTTGCTGTCACGGACAACCATATACGTCAAAAGCTTACAGTAGTGAGGATGAGCTAGCAGGAGGTTGCTTCACAATCAGTAAAATACAATAACTTCGCTACAACGAACGTAACAAGTTACTTAAAAGTAATGATCGTCATTTAGTTCAACTCTTTTCGGCAACTACACTTCCACACGGTGTGCGAGCTGTAGATTTGGGTTAATTTTACACGAAAATAGACCCATTGCCAGCAAGAACAAGAAAGCTCATTTTAGAGTGCGACGAGTAACCTGCCACAAAACATAACTTATCAAAAACAGCAGCAAACAAATACACAAAACTCCGAACCCTTCTGCGGTATGAGTATATTCAGCTTTTAAGAAACTAAGAATCTTTCAACACCATAAGAAACTAAGAAACTCTGGAGGTGAAACTTTTCCATGAAAAAAAAAATTCCTGAAAAAAAAGTTACGTCACCTCAAATCCACCCAACAGCAGAACTACACTTCCTGACCGCCATGCGAGGGTAACCAACCCGGAATTCCAGCTTGAGAATCGTAGACTGAGCTGCTGAGGACACAACTGAGCTGCTGATTTGATGATGCCACTGAAATGATGCAATCGAATCTGAAAATTGCTGTATTTATATTTAGTTACAACACCCACCCTCCCAAAAAAAACACGGGAAGTCTCAACATTACAATATGCCAGGACGGATGAAGCAAGTGCTTACAAAATTGGTTTAGACTTTAGAAACTAATAAAAACTGGTAAAATCATAACTACGAGTACCTTAAGTAAAAGCATTCAACAAAATTTGCTTTACAGTAGTCCAAACACCACAGTTGAATAAGAATATAATTTTACTTTCTAGATATCATTAAAATAAGATTTTTGAAGTGAGAAAATGTTCAGCGAAAGTTTAAACGAATCTAACAGCGTAGGGAAGGCTACCTCTAAGAACTGGCAGTAAGACAACAGAGCACAGGCCGAATTTAAAAAAAAAAACCTCGTTGTATCGGCACATCAGGGAATGAATGTTCTTTTGTCAATTAATAAGAGTTCAAATTTTAGTTGAAAAAACTCAAACTTGAGGAAATTGGACTGAAAACGGACGGAGCAAAGCAAAGTCGACATAAGATCCTTCACTCGCGGCACTACCACTGCGACGGCGACGTATTTTTTCGAAAATCCGGCCCATGATTTAAAAAAATCGTATCATTAAAAAAAGAATCCAACAACCATACTCTGTGATATTCCAACACAAAAAATACAATGCAAAATACTCGGGTCAGAAATAACCAAGCAGGGAAAAATACTCTAGCAAGATAAATGTCCACGAAGATACCTACGTAGGAAAATTATTCATGCAGGATGATATTGAGACAAAGAGAGCACCCAACCCGGAAGAACATCCTGGCATATAGAGAATCGCGAAAGAGTATTATTGTTTACCCACAGAGAATAATAATAATAACTTTATGGAAGTTTTCAACCTGGGTCACTCGTAGAATGCAACCCACAGAGAGAACACAATCAAGTCCATGAGCGCTACACTCACTGGTACGAGAGGTAGTTGGGAGCAGGTCATCTGACAGTGCACATGATCACTGAAGTATGCTCATTTTGCTAGGCTGGCGATTTCCACAACCTGAACCCAAAACTCAAGAGCAAAATCGTAGGATTTGGTCAAGCAAAACCTGCACATTGTGCTAAAGCCGTTGGGTATAATTTGGCAAGACCTATTGTGATAATTTTTCGCTCGTTATGGAATAGTTAGCATGCACTCTTGACACCTTGAGAGGAAAATCCTGAGAGAAATGTATCAGCTCTGCTAACATTTTTAGCAGTTGAGCTCAAAGGAAGTACAGGGGATTACGCCAGATGTACTGATAATTTCGCATGCCAAACCGTTTATGGCCGAATTTCTTCTAATTTAACCTTTCCAAGATTTCTTCCAATATAACCTTTCTTTATATGTAACCCCACGATCTAATGAATGTATCTTCGGAAGACACCGCCAAATTCGTTTGCACCGGAAACAAAGAGCTAGTCTTCAGACTCGTTACAGCAGTAGAGATCTCTGTCCAGCTCAGCTTCCGAGTCCGACTCCCTTTTGATAGAGCGCGTAAGCTTGAGCGTCGCGGCACACGACGGGCCGACGCTCAAAGACTTCGGTGCGCTAGACACACACACCTCATCACTTTCGGGCAACGGCGCATTTTTGCTGAATTTCTTTTTCCCCACAACAGCTTTCTTAGCACGACCTGACTTGGGCTTGACAGATCCACCGCGTTTGGCGGGAGGAGGTAATGTGGTTGTGCGCCCCGAAGCCGACTCTGATGCAACAGATGGTCCTAATGCAGTAGTTGTAAAGAAGCCCGCCGTCTCCGTTGGAGCCCCGCATTCGGTGCGCATCTTGTCAACAGGTGTGCCTGCAGTCTTGGCTTTTCTTCCAAGTCCCCCAGATTTTCGATTTCTGAAGGCGAAAAACAAATTTTTGGATAAACCAACCTCTGCTTGGACCCAAGGATCTTACATACAAGCAGAACATTTTTATAAATTAGATTCTCAAAACATTGATACATCAGACTTCACAGTTTTCATTCTTACAAAATTAAAACGAGAAATTAATAATAAGGGAATCGTTAGTGAACGCTAGGGCTCACAGGAAGCACGTAAAATTCCGAGCCAGAGCTGCCACGGCAACGGAAGAGAAAGGCAACTCGACATGAACACGACACCTCGGGAAGACAAAGACAAGAACACGATTCAATACAAGTTAGTAAAGTTGTTGGGCTTAAAAATAACACACAGTCGAGAAAGAAAACAAAGCTCAATGGTTTTGTGTACAAATTATCGAAGAACAAAGCACACGTGTGTTGCTAAAAAAAAATTGGAAACAGATATTTGGTTAGAATAATTGATTAGAAAATTAAATCAATCAACACGAAATTTTTTATGTAGAAAACAAACAAAGAAATCTAGAGCACACAAAAAATGATGACGAAAAAGTTGGACGCCACGTAACGGAAAATGCAGTTGAATTCAGCGTACGCTGAGAGAAAAACGGCAAACACAGAAGGCATCGTCGAACGACCGCAACAAGCTTTGAAACACAAACCTACGCAAGTTCTTTATTAAAATTTAGGATTGTTAGATCTTCGTATTCCCTGCTGAAAATTAGGTGGATGTTAGTTGCAACTTTTTGAAAAACAAACCTACGCAAGTTCTTTCTGAAAATCAAGGATTATTATATCTTGGGATTTCCAGCTGAAAATTAGCTGGCTGTTAGATACAAAACCACGCGGGGCAGAGCAGCAGCACGACAGGGAAGTGGCACCAATTACCTGCACCACGGCGGCATGGAGTCGGGCGGCTTACAGTGGGTGGTGTGGGTGTGCTTGTACTGCACCACCTCCACCACAGTGCCGTGAACACCAAGAGCTACCAGCACAAACACTGACCCCCACAAAAAAGTACCAGCACAAACACTGACCACCACCAAGCACCAGCACTGCCACTAACCACTAAGAAGAGTACCACCTCAGCCTTGGCACACATCTCACACGCTTTACGGCCACCGCTTTATCTTCACGGATCTTTGCCGACTTGGCGCTTCCGTTGATATGAGTAACCTACACTTCACTAGTTCATATCCATCTACTCTTGATGATACAAACATTCTATATTTAGAAACGAACGGAAACCCATGAGGAATATTACTATGCCAATAAGCTATCCCAAATAATACCGGCTGAATAAATGGTCTATAAGACAAAACGAAACTGAGGATTTTTCGGAGTTCGCAGCACGTGGTCATCTACCATCAGTTACTGTTTAACCCTACCAGGCGCTGTACCGATTTTTCAGTAATTCCTGAATTGTACCGAATTTTCGGTACTTAGCCAATTACGTGAAAAAAAACATCGCTCAAGAAAAATAACCCACCAATCGTGGTCAAACCTCATGGTTAGCCATTGTAAATGTTTGCACCCATAAGTTTGAATTGACCTTAAGGGGTTTAACGTTAAACAGGATTAGGGCCTCAGGTCTGGTAGGGTTAAGCAAAAGTCAAATTCTTTCAAAATCTATCCAGCGAAGTCCCGGCCATCAGAAACTGGGCTTCTGCCTAACTGGTTTACTTCGAAAGCACCAGATCAACAACTACCACTTAAAATCCCGGCCATCAGAAATTGGGCTTCAGCCTAACTGGTTTACTACGATCAACTACTACCATTTACTCCATGTCGATCATCTGAACACTCGTTATGACCCTTTGCCTTCCCTCACACGTCACTTTCACAGCCACTTTCATTGCTCTCTTCCTCAGATGAACTGAAGTGAAAAGAAGGAAACAAAATAAATTAATCATAAGCTCAGAACAGAAATTATAACCAACAAAACAAAAGAATCATATAACATAAGAGTTATAGCACCTGTATCAAGCCTAGCCTTGACCCAGTGTTCCAAGAGTAAAGGTTGTATGAGGCAATGAACCGTTGCGAATATGATGGGAGTGGGCTACTCCACACAATATGGTTTCTAATGTTGTCTTCTTCTAATGTTCAATGCTTATACTTATTTCTGCCTTTGTGTCCGTACAGATCAGGATATGCGTTCATTCGAAAACGTGCTAAAATGTTGAGTATTGTATTTGAAGTTCATCAAGGTTGTACAGCGTATGAATGCTGAACAAGTTGTTAATATGTTCAGAGAAAGAACATATCGTGCCAGTACGCTAGCAGAAATTGTTCCTGGTAAAAAATATTTAAATTCATTTCAAAATAATAGAAAGGTGACAGAAAATTTAACTGAGCAACCTATACATCACTGAAAATAAAAGAAAACTGAAGGTAAAATTTATCAAACAACACACTCAAATGACAAATAAACAAATTGAAATCGCAAAAAACTCCCTTCTATTTACCCGCGAGAAATTCAACGATGTTTTTAAGACAACTCGCAAACAGAAATCAATCAAGTAAAAAACGAAATTTATCAAAACAACATAGGTAAAAAAAATTTCTTCTCCGGTCACCGATCATGGGTGCTCTTCTCACTACAAGTGCCCCTCTCAGACAACAGACTCCTGTATCTCTACCACTCACCTCACTTGCTCAGGATTGTGATGAATATTCCTACAGAACCACTCTTTTGCTTTCCCATCAAGAGGGTGTCCATAAAAATGTGTTCTGATCCTTCGGCTGATGAATGCTCGAATATTTTTGACTTGAATGCAGCTAAGATTTCTCATCCGACGTCATATTTTCTTACATTTAAAGATTTTTCGTTAATTTAATTCATTAGGCTGGCACGCAGGTCAAGAAACACCTACATCAAAACAAAATACATGAGTAGTGAGCGGTCATTGAGTGATTACATTTTTTGAAGACACCCTGTACTCATCAACTTCCTCCTATCTATCAACCAATTCTATTGCTCTCATTAGACCCATCCTTAACTCGCCCCCTTCGTTGACACGTTTCGTGCGATACGACTCACCGGTGGGTCGTTTTAAATTTTTTTGACAATCTTTTTATACTAATGGAATTTAATACACCCATCTATTGTTTGCTATTTGTAAAATTGCAAACAACTTTTCACTTTAAAATTGAGTTAGATGTAGAACTTCAGTTTAACCCATCGCAATCAACGTATTAAACAAACATTCGATCTCGAGTCTCTCTTGCGAAACAATCTCCGCACGCCACCGCCGCCCCACCTGGCGTGGTGCAGTGCAGTGTCTCCCAGGTGCAGCTGGTGCGTCAGGGCAGCTGGTGCAGGACACAACAGATGGTGCAGCGCCTCGCAGAACTGCGCACCGGCCTCCACCAGCTGGTGAGTGCCCAGATGGTATCCCTGTAATGATAACAACTCGTTAGACGATAATTAACAAGTTTATTACTATTATTTTAGGGTTTTCCCGCCGTTTTCGAAACTCAGACGGAACAGTAAGTAACAATTATAAATAAAAGTGCCAAGATACACTTCTTAAATGAGGTCAGTATTTATTTAGGAAAGTCAATGAATCGGTCTTAGCCTCATTTTAAATAATGATCTCATTTAAGACGTGTATCTTGGCACTTTTATTTATAATTCTAAAGTTCAGAAAGCAAACCATTTATATACATACACTTAGTAACAAGATCTGAATCAAGAAGCGCTTTTTAAATTCAATGAAAATTGAACACTACTTTGGTTAAGAGGCAAGCCTAATAATTATAATCGAAATGAATAAAATGTATAATTATTAGAATCTAGATCGACCATAAAAATTTAGTAACTACATCAGAAAGTAGTCATCTTAAAACATTTTTATTCCGAAAAATGAAGGCTGAAGGCGCAAGTAAATCATTTTCACCTGGGAAATAAGAAAGAAGCTTGTACAAGTTCAAAATTTTTGAACATAAAGTACAACGAAAGCTGAGCTCCTCTTGCTTGTCATTTATTTCAAGAATACGAACAATTTGATCGAAGCATCGCTTACAAACTGACACATAATTATCGATAAATTCGTCCGGCATATCAGTACTCGATGGATCAGAAGTAAAATTCTTAACATCTATCCGATCTCTTCAGCTGAGGCAATAAAGGTAACAGCTCTGGCGCCCACGAGAAACACCTCCACTGTACACAAACAGAAACGGGAGATTATAAAGAGAATTTTAAAGCATTTTTATCTCAACATAAATACCCACCTTGCATTCCAAATTTTAAGCGATGAACTCATCGAGTAAGGAGAAGCAGTTCACTGAATCAATCAAGGTGAAAACATTACGGTCACCCCTCACATCACACACTTGATACAAGCCTTGGTCACAGCCACACACCTGGTACACGCCCTGGTCACAGCCAGAGGCGGACGCCTCGAGCGTGTAGCTACACGTCACATCGTACTGGCGCCACACTGCCACACGCGCCGTGCTCTCACGCGCCCGCTCGACGGTGTAGCAGCAGTGCGGGCCGCTGAAGCAGCTCACCGCCTCCTGGCACAGCGCTGGCAGCCGCTGCAAGGGTGCCGGCAATTGTGTCACTTCTGGTTAGTTTAACACGTTACTTGCCATACGACCCATCGATGCTTATGTTTTTCTCATTGTAAAATGACCCGTCGATGGGTTGTGCTTATGTTTTTATCGTTGTAAAATGACCCATCGATGGGTCGTGCTTATGTTTTTCTCATTGTAAAATGACCCGTCGATGGGTTGTGCTTATGTTTTTCTCATTGTAAAATGACCCGTCGATGGGTCGTGCTTATGTTTTTATCGTTGTAAAATGACCCATAGATGGGTCGTGCTTATGTTTTTCTCACTGTAAAATGACCCATCGATGGGTCGTGCTTATGTTTTTCTCATTGTAAAATGACCCGTCGATGGGTTGTTTGGAAAATTTCAACAATCTTTTGAAATCATTGTCATTTAATGGACCGGACCTAGTTAGTGTTTGGTTTTCATAAAATTGCTAGCAACTTGACTCTGAATTTGAGTTGAATATAGAACTGCAGTTTAATCCATCGCAGTCAACGTGCTAAAGCTCTCTCCCACTTGAAATGCGACCCCAAGAGAGCGAAGAGATGAGGCCATTTAGTGTAAATTTTGAAAAACGGGGAATCTATGTACATAGTGTGTTCCCACAGAGGATACCCTGCATACAAAAACAGTAAGTGGGAAGAGAAATGGAAAGATAGACAAAAAAGATGACATATATGGCATAAAAACTGAATGAAGCAAAAAAGGCAAAAAACTGAATGAAGCAAAAAAGGCAAAAAACTGAATGAAGCAAAAAAGGCAAAAAACTGAATGAAGCAAAAAAGGCAAAACAACTGAATGAAGCAAAAAAGGCAAAAAACTGAATGAAGCAAAGAAGGCAGGACTGACGGAATCCAGAAAACCAATCTATTGCTGAGGTAACCTAACATTGCTCTGAGGAAGCCATCACAAGATAGTACCCTATTCCCATATTGCCTACCTTTTGCTCCCTGCGGGGCTACGTTCTGGTACAATGAAGTGTTTTCTCAATAGCTACCAGCGCGTGTTCTAATCTAGAGCATTTAAGTGTACAGAAATCAATGCCAAAATGACGCCAATAAATTGGTGCTTATGAAGCGCTGAAAGCAATGCACTAGAGACCAGGGCAGAACAGAAAGCGAAGGAGAGTCTTATGATTTGACGAACTTATTTCAGGGAGAGCCAAATACAAGGGGAAACTGGGAAGTTTTTCGCAACACCTTTGCTCGATAAACAAGAAATACATCTCTTCTTTTTATAAAACTACCGTTGCAACGCACATAACAGTTAGTGTGAGGTGTAGGATGCAGCGAAGCTAAAGAGCGGATAGAATAAAATATCAGAAATAATGGAAAACAAATTGTTCCACATGTCAGCATGCGAAATGTGTTCGTAGGCAAAGAAGTACAGTCAAGACTTCAGTATGAGAATGTAGAGACAATAGTAATCCATAGCAGGATTTCAATGTAACGCAGAGTAAAATCAGCAAAAAAGTTGAAAGGGGACACCGAGTAGCAACACTTGCAACCAAGAACAGGTCGCCAAGAAGAACAGGTCACCAAGAACAACAGGTCGCCAAGAAGAACAGGTCGTCAAGAAGAACAGGTCACCAAGAACAGGTCACTGGGACGCTCACGGTGAGGTGCGGGTGATCCGGCAGGCCGCAGTCGTCCGGCCACCACGACAGCTGACGGGAGCAGCCGTACAAGAACAGATTCTTCTGTCGGGAATGTCCGTGGTAGTCGCAATACACAACTACCCCCCGCGGCAGCTTGTCCTTTTCCTGCAGCTGGTCTTGATCGTGCACCTGATCTTGCAGCTGGTCCTTCATTCGCAGCTGGTGAAGTCCATCTTGTAGGTTCGGTGGCGTTCGGCCGTCCTCACATCGGTCCCTGTTAGGAGTATCAAGGTTTTCTATGGTACATGAGAGACTGGGGGAGTATATTAGCAAATATTACCATGAGTTTTGGCCTGTAATCGGACAGCTCGATCAAATCAAAATGTATAGTTTCTGATTTCGACTCAAACATTCAATAAACTGTACTAAAGCTCGCCTCGCTCTGCAGATATTTCCGTTTCTGCGCAAGTAGCTACTTCAAGTCCAAAGAAATGCCTGTAAATAACAGGAGCGTAAATATGCACGTAAATTTATATTAATGTTCACTCTCGAAGTACAATTCACAGGAACACATTCAACACCTATCCAGGTGAATTCAGTGATAAATTCAAATTCAGTATTAATCGCTAAATTAAATGTGTGGAAATAAGTAATATCCATCAGTAACTTAACCTCATGCTATAGTACTAGCTAGTGGTAGATCTCATGCTACAGTGTGGTAGACCTCATGCTAAAGCAGCACCGAATAAACTTTTAATAGTTTGAAAAAACTTTTAATCGTTTGAAAAATTCCAACAATCTTTTTTAAATTAATGGTATTTATTGGGCCCAGTTAATGTGTTGTAATGCTAAATTTACTAATCACTTTCGACTTGAAATTTGCGTTGAATATTGAACTTCAGTTTAACCCATCGCAGTAAACGTCTGAAGGGAAAGTTTCCCAGCGATGATTGTTCAAATGCGAGAGACTCACTCTGTGTCCCGTGACTCCGGGAGGTGAATTGACTGCCCAGCAGCGCTGCTGGGGAGCTGCTGCAGAGGGGCGTGATCCCCAGCTGCAGACCAGGCACTCCCCGCGGGGGGGAACAGAGCAGCAGTAGAGGGAGAGAACACAGCGCCCTCAGATGGAGCATGCCCTGCAGACTTCTGCACACCCTCATCAGAGCGGCCCAGCACGCGTGTTATGTATTCCAGCAGCGCCTGCGCAGTAGACGCAAGGATTTGAGGACGGTTCTCATCCGTACTACGAAGATTATTCAGACAAATCACCATAATACTCGATATAAAATTCAATGAGCTCGAGAATTTACACGACTTACGATGGGTGAGTGAGTAACTATAGAATACGTGAAAGACATTTAAAATCATTGAAAAACAGCGACCGTCGGCAGTATTTAGTGTTTGTAAAGCTGATGTATTGAGTTAAAAAAAGAACCAGTAGTAAACGATTAAAATCTTCCATATAAAAAAGCAGCAATGACAAAGCTTCGAAAACTATTAACTATTTACTTCAGTTTCAACAAATATACAGAATAGAACCACAACAAAAACACTGAGAACGGATTTCAAAAAAAAGGAACTGAGCAGCATCAAATTCTAAAGCAAGCTCAAATGTTCAACATGTCCGTCATCCACAAAAGATGCAACAGAAACTGAACACAGTGTAACCAAAATGATCAATTACAGTACACAGCCATCGCTATAAAAAAAACACCTTTGACACTCAGACTAGCCTGAGCGTCAGACTTGCTTTTTATAGCGACGATTGTACTTCTTTTTATCCCCAATGTTAAATTTCTACCAATAAACCAATCTAGCCAACATCGTAATACACTGACACGTAATTTCATTTACACATAAATAATATAACCTTCCCACTCGGCGCCTCAGATGTTTGACAACACGTTATAAAGTATACTAAAGTAGAAGTGCGTAGAAGTCTTCGTCCTTCGGTGTACCGAAGAAATAAAAAATTGTACGGCTCTTCGTACACCCTAGAACGTGCGCACGCAATCTCAAGTGCGAGGTGTGGTAGATGAAGGGGTGGAGGGTATACCTTAGTGTGGTAGATGAAGGGGTGGAGGGCGGCGGAGGGGTGGAGGGCATACCTTGGTGTGGTAGATGAAGGGGTGGAGGGCGGCGGAGGGGTGGAGGGT
>JACJUY010000455.1:26816-234787 GCA_014220935.1 Platorchestia sp. MABIK | reverse complement strand
CTCCTCCCAGCACATCCCTCCTCCCAGCACATCCTCCTCCCAGCACATCCCTCCTCCCAGCACATCCCTCCTCCCACCACATCCCTCCTCCCAGCACATCCCTCTTCTTAGAGCAGGGGTTCTCAAACTTTTTTCACCCAAGGACCACTTTTATTACAGAAAATAAGCCAAGGTACAGCGAACATTATTTGCTTCCGTTCACTGAAGTGATTCATAAAAAATAGAAGAAAAAGATTCAGGAAACGGAGACATAAATAACTAGTTCCCTTAATTGTTGCATCGTGTCTTACGAAGCGTGCCTTCATGTTAGATCAGATGTTGCTAAGTTTCAATTAGGAATTTTTGTCGAAATGAGAAATAAGAAAGGTTGTCTCTTAATCAAAACTAAAATTAATCTGATTAACTGAACTCATACTCATAGTTTACGGAAAAATTGATCGAGTTTTTGAGATTGGGTGTTTACTAGAAAATGATTCAAAAACCAATTGGATGAACATCAATGTTTTTTTCTGGTACAGCTAAAGAAATACGAAGAACTCGATAGAAGTCGGATATGAAATTCATTTCCTGTGAAGACCTCCAGCAGTTCTGTCGGTCAGCACAGATATTTCAAAAGCCTAAATTCTTATAAATAGAAATGATAGACGCCTACCTGACTAACTGAAGTTCAAAATATGTTTGTACAACATTTTGTAATTCCACGGCCAAAAAATGTCTTTCAGTTTTTGACAAAATCTAAATCTGCATTCTCGCTTACAATTTGTTTATGATGATTTCAAAATGCGTTCATCGCTTCATTACAATCGAATGTGCAGAACAACACCATTACTATCGTGGGATTCAGAGAAAAACAGAGATAAAATTTAGATGACATCTAGCACGAAAAAAAACACCCATGAACTGAATTTCCCCATTCAGGTTAAAATGAGGTTGCTAGTGGAAAACAGGTATTCTAAATAAAATCCCATTATCATTTGACAGCAATGAATATCACTCCCAGTGAGTTTATTACACATACATGGTATTGGAAAACATTATTATTTTCAAGTCATCAGAAGTGCAAGGTTGAGCCAAAATTAATATGCATGGTTTCCAATCATGCATTTATGAACATTATTTATATCATTTGTGTTCATAGTTTTGTTCAAAGAGGTTCCATATGATAATTAAAACTTCGACTTGCAGAATACGGGATCACTTCGATAACCTTTAGCACGTGTTTGCTGAACGTATCGAAGCACAATATACATTGCGATCCCAGCAGAGTCCGTTTCTACACTAGCACCAACTGCTGCCAAATGAAAAACACAACGCAAAAGCTTAGGACAAACCGTCACGCATTGGATTAAAGTTTGAAACGTAGACGAAACCCGAAATATCGAACAGAAACCCAGAAATATAGCTACGAAAAAACTCAAGAAACTCGCGCACGGTGGAGACCGCGAGAAAATAAAGTAGCGATTGAGACTGCGGACAGCGGGAACGAGGGCGCGGATCACGATCGACGTATGAATGTTATTGGCAGGTCGCGCAATGCGACGCGCTGTGGCAGAAGTAGCGAGATATTCAGCATCAACTCCATTAACTTACGACCTGCCTCCCCTCACCGACACTGACAGCTTAGGAAACAGCACACAAAGCAAGACCTACGGTAGCGTCAGGAGGTGAGAGTTATATGGCACCCCGCTCTGCCTGTGATTGTACAGCTGCTGGACGAGGTGGTGGTGCGCATTGACGGAGTGCTGCTGAGGTGGCATGGTGGTCGTGTGGTGGACAGTATACGGTGGTTGTAAGGGTGGTAAGGCAGCATGGTTGCGGTGAGGGCAGCATGGTTGTGGTGAGGGCAGCATGGTTGTGGTGAGGGCAGCATGGGTGTGGTGAGGGCAGCATGGGTGTGGTGAGGGCAGCATGGGTGTGGTGAGAGCAGCATGGTTGTGGTGAGGGTAGCAGGGTAATGTTTGACACTAAGATAAGATGTGGAAACTGAGACATGAAGCTGCTGAACAAAAAAAAAGAAGAAGAAGAAATGAACTACTACGAGATGGAGTGACAGCAATGACTAAAGATGCCAATCGTAATACTTTAACTGCAAAAAGATTGAATAAATTAAGAGTTATTTACGAGAAGATGAAGATTGTCTTCTCCAAAAGGTTGCTGGTAACCAAGAAAAACCTCCCAAGTTTATCGCACAAAATTCCAATCAAGAAGGGAAATAAAAACAAGCGCATTTACTATTAATTTCCAATCGCTGCCATGAGTTACACTAATAGAAGCAGAAGCGCAGAAAACGTCGTTATCGCTTTCTTGTCGCAGGGACACGGTGAACGAGAAATTAATTTGTCCGCGCCTGCAGCTACGCACCCACCTGACTGATGACAGGACTTGAGTTCGCCGGAATTGCAGCCCCACGCGTCGCTCGTCCCCAGTAATGTCGTGAAAATTGAGTGCTGTGACTGCTGACAGTTCAATATCCAGACAAGTTATTCTGCGCTCGATGAGCACTCGTTCAACTACACAGGGCCTTGCGTATGCTCATGAATGAGAAAACCACTTTCTAAGTAAGAAGTCACTTTTGAATTCTCATGGGATGAATTTGAGAAACTTTCACTGCTGCTGAGAAAATTCAATCAAGACGGGAAGAACGAAAGAAAAAACTCTTTCCACAATAGTGAATTTCATCAGTATTCCGTTATTAATGCGTAATTTTTTTGTTTAAGTTAGTTTCTGCGAACAAGGTTTGGAGAGAGGAAATTCAGACAACTTTAATGCGCCTTATCTGTCGACACTGAGGGCTCTAAGGACAGAAAAAGTGGCATAATGAGTGTGCCTTGCCAACACAACTGCTCAGGCCAGGCCTTGGCAGCTCACACTGGATTATTTCTTACACTGCCGCTGCAGATGCGTGGTCTATTTAGTTTAATTATTTACAAATAGCCCAAAAGAAGTGAGCGAAATGAAGTTAACTACTCGATAATTATAAATGGAAAGAAAGGTTTTACATCGAAAAATTTTGCTATCGAGTGTTTCAGAGTCGGGTGTATGGTCTGTCAATAAATATTATTGTGGTATTTGTGACCGTATTGATTAGCCTCACCAGTTAAACGTTATCGAAGCGCTATAGTAGAATGAAGCAGGGCAGATTGGATTGTGAGCTAGTTGAAGCCTGTCTAAACGAATAAAATTTATCTCAAAAATGGGACAAATTAAATTAAAATGGGATTGAAAGGAATGGGAAATTTATGCACAAAAGAGTTCCGACACAATTACGTACTGAAACAAGATACAAGTTTAAAAACGTAAAATGCGCTGAAAAAAAGGCCAGTAATAAGCCGTGAATGATAACCCGCATATTACAAAAATTCATTTTCAATTTCAACATCAGTGAGGCCTACCCATCTTTCAACCCAGGATCAGGAATTTCCTTGCGGGAGCGTTCATCCAAGTTAATACAATAGTTGAATCCCACGGAGGGAGCTTTCAGAGCAAATAAACCAATTCAACTAGGATGATATGCAAAAGTAATGCAACGAAAAAGTGCACTGAATTTGATTTCCTCCCACGAGTAACCTACTTTCAGCTTCAGATCCTGTGAAAGTTTTTCGTTCTGGTCCGTGGTTGATTCGAAATAACTGCCACCACCACACGCAGCACATCAGTGCGGCAGTTGCTGGATGAGGAACTCGACTGTGTTGCGTCGACTCATCTCTCTATGAAGTCATCACCACACGTACGTTCAGTGGACGAAAATTACAGGTAAATATGAGAGCCATTAATGATTGATTATAAGTTAGTTTCAGTTTCCCTGAACTCAAAAAAGATGTTGAAAAAGAAGAAGGATGTGGGTACCATTAAATATGGAGTTTGGAGAATGTGGAATCTATGCACAAGGTGGGCTCCCGTACAGAATCCCGTGCGCATAGAAACAGTAAGTTAGCACGGAAGGTTGGAAAACAAGATGAAAGTTAAAGAAGAAAGTAGTAGGTGCTGATTAAGAAGACAGCAGTGAACCAAAAAAGATGATTGTGTCAAGATGATTGTGAATATTTGTTTTCCCCGAAAACAAATCTTGAAAAACATGTGTAACTAATTCTTATACATTCCTACAACTACAGTTCAAAAAGAAGTATACTTTAAAAATAATGTTTTCATAGGTTGAAAATTTCCCTTAGTGAGGCGCATGTGAGGAACACGATGCAGCGTTTCCGATTCCCTGAAGACTCCCGCACCTTGAGCCTGCAGGCATGGCCGATTTTCAGAGGAATTAGGAGCATATTCTTTCGCGATTGAAGAAGCATTTAATAAACTCGGACCTAAATTTTATGCTTATTTATTTGAAAATCCATTTGGAGAAACAGCTCTATTGCTTTATATCTGGTAAAACTTATACTCAGCCGAGTTCTTTGAAGTTCTCTCCAGAAAGGAGTTTTATGTCAGAATTTTTACGGTATTTCATTAACACCAGCATGCGCGAGAAATTGCACTTTTCTATCAATCACAACCCGCTATGGAGAAAAGATCTCGTGAGTTTGAAAATAATTTAGAGTGTAATTTGAAGAGGACAAACGGAATTTGAAACAAGTAGGAGTGCTTGAGAGGGAGAGGAACTTTAAGATATGAAGAACCAGTATATGGTATTTAATTTATATCAGGAACACAAATGAAAAGCTTGTTCTATTTAAGCAAAGGAAAGGCTTACCAAAACTTCGGCTGGGAGCCTCACATCTTCCTCACAAGAGCGCAAACTCAGACTGATACAATAGTTGCATCCCACTGAGGGGTCATCATGGTACATTGACGAGGCAAGACCCTATTAGTATGTCTTTTCAAGCATAACTCAAGATATCCAATACATTCGAGAGAATCTACAGATCTTCAAAAGGCGCTGAACAGCAATCCTCTTCCGCTCCACCCCCTCACCTGGTACAGCTTTTATTGGCATGCCAGTGTAACGTGAGATATCCAACACGTACGAGAGAATCTACAGATTTCCAAAAGGCGCTGGACAGCAATCCTCTTCAGCCTCACCCCCTCACCTGGAAGAGAGCCTTCGTCAGAGCAGCACGTCATGGCAGCTCTGGCAAGTTCGTCCAACTCGAGATTGGAGACACGATTGCACTGGCATGATTTGATTTGATTGAAAGAAGTGAACCTTGAAAATACGGCAGAATTTAATTTCATGGTCTGAGGGCGAATCCGTCCGAGTCAAGATGCTCAAGTTTCATTTCCTTTGCATGAAATTGGAAGGTTGTTCTGAATTCGAGTCTCACAACCTAGATGCTAGAAGAAGCATCTAATTTGAGTCACAGGACCCGATGCTGATTAAGAAGAATTTAAGCCGGAACCGTTCCTATCGCCGTTTTGCCGCCGTCGTCGCAGTCTCCCAACTTTCTCAAGAACTGCCATCAAAGTTTGGTTCCAGCGCAAGTTTCCCACTCGAACGTTCATAAAAGATTTAAGTTTATTAACCAAAGTTTGACTAAGGGCGAAAACTGATCGCAGTCGAATATTTCAATGTCGGAATATAAAGTACACTTGTTAGCGACTATAACATTGATAATAAATTCGCATTCAGGGTCGGTACCAACTCCGAGACTAGCGAAAAGGAAAGAACATTAGTGACAGTGAATTACTTCAGTTTCAAAACCTGCTTAGTATGAATTCACTGCCCTCTGGACCTCTTGCATACAGCATAACTGCAGTAACAAAGCTTTCCAACAAAGGGGGCACAACTTAACACACGTTTCTATCGCTACATTCATCTAAATATTAACTTCATATAGGAATGCATGCAGCACCATACGTTTCAAACTGCTGAAAATAACATTTGTGAAGACCATCGTACCTGAAAGTATAATTCTACCCATTCCTTTCATTGTTGAAAAGGTTTTGTCTATGACTACCAGACGTACCAATGCTCATTCACAAAATAGAAGTTGTATTCGTTAACTGTTTTAATTCTTCATTCCTAGCACAATTTATCTATTATCACATGACCAAACTCTATTACTCCTTTCTTTTCCCTCCTTAGTGCGTGAAGAGCACAAATGAGCTGGTGAAGTTTGACATTATTTTGAGTTCGATTATACGGGGACAGTCACACTGCTGAACAACGGTTAAATCAAAACCAAATTATGTAAAAATATTCTAACACGTACATCAACTCATAAATTGAACGACATTTCGTAGTGAATAAAGCAAGAAAATTGAATGGTATAAAGGAATCAAATCAACAACACTGTTGCTGGTATAAACACCCCATACTGTCTGCAAATATGCAGCCTAAAAAATTGAATTAATGCTTACATACATATCATGGATGAAATGAATTATCAGTTAGTTCAAGCCTCCCAAGGAAATAAAGGAATTACTGGATTTGGAATTATGGGAACCTATGCACAAGAGACGTCCCCGCACCCTGTACCTATAAATAGCAAGGTTGAAAGAAGTTTATGATAGGAAAGAAAAATTGAAGAAAAAAGTAATATGCTGAGAAATGGACAGCAGTGAACCTAACAGAGATGGTTTGTAACATAAGAAAATACCCGTTTTATTGCAAAAGATAAACTCCTACTTAACCATCAGCTCGGAATCTCGCATCTATCCCGATGAGTACTAATTCCCAAAGAAACAATAGTTTTAATTCCCTTATTATGGAAACGTGTTGTGGAAATACCTGCTGCACAATAGACTGCCCAGATACGGTGCAATATAAGCATGGTTGGAATTTTTTTTTAAACAAACAGCCCACCTGTTTTTTGGGAGTTTTATTGTGTTTTGTTGCATTTTATTGTGTTTTGTTGCATTTTATTGTGTTTTGTTGCATTTTATTGTGTTTTGTTGCATTTTATTGTGTTTTGTTGTGTTTTATTGTGTTTTATGAGCTATATTATTTTTTGCGCTTTTCATTTGATTGCGATATCCTTAATTCTACTCATAAGTTATTTTCTTTAATTCATACATTAATGATTTGTGTGTGCAGCATGAACATACCTTAAGCTGCTCCAGTCAAAAGCAGTAGCTACCAACCTATCAGGAGTATGATTTGGTAACTTATAAATTTCTGATTTTCAGGCTCTCTCAGCCCTGCTGTCAATGTCGTCAAGACGTGTAACATGGTACTGCAGGCTCGACATCTGCATTAGCTTTTCAGGCCCACTAGTTTCCTGACTACAAAATCTTTTTCTTCTGCATTGGAACCAAATACGGTGAAGTCAACTGCACCACCACCACCACCACCTCCACCAGTAAAACAGAATAGGACTTTTGAGTTCATTTGCACTTCTCAAGAAGTGCAAAGAAGAAATAGATGTTTTCTTTTTTCTCTCTTTTTCTTTAGATCAAATATTAATCTAATCTGACCGAAAATTTTTTTTTAGGGTAAATATAAGTTTGAATGGGACAGAAAGTAAAGAGTTCTACACGTTTTATTCCGCGGTGCGACCTGGATACACACTGCCAGACCATACCGCCCAGTCGGCATTGTCTGTGACAATGTTTGGTATAGGCTTGGGGCAGGGAAAGCTCAAATGCTCTTTAAAATGTTCAAACATTTGAGGCCAAACGCTGACCTCTTTGATGCCACTAGAGACTTCCACATGATGATACAAATTGTGTTGTACAACCCTTAGGAATTAATTAAGGTTCAATCAAATTAGATTCAATATATTAACTTTGGAAAGGAGTTATTGAAAGTAAAGCAATAAAACCTGAAGTGTGTCTTTCTTACAGGTTTGTGCATTCATTTGTAACTAAATTGAAAAATTGTAAAAAAACTAAACACTAATTTTTGCATTTTTTTAGGAGGGTTCTTACATTTTATTTGGAGGGTATTTGAATGCCAACTCTGAATATAACGAACGTGTACGGAGGGACGACCTGAAATGACAAGCTTTTGAAACGGTAACGCTCAAAGAGGATATTTTTAACTTCTGATCATGAAAAAAGTATTTTCGGCTTGCATCTGGCAAGAAGTCGTGTTATATAACTAATGAAAAATGGCACTTCTCGCACAAACCGACGTGTATGAAATGCTGGGAAAATTCCAACCTAGAAATGGTGTCGTGCATCTTCCATATTCCCTCAAGTTTCTGATTTGTTATGTTGATTTTACCGTTATTACAATCCATCCATCAAAAAAATTGTGGTGATATTGACTATGGTATTGTCTAGATATATGCTTTCTGATGGAAAGCGTCGGAAGTTACCTATCTAGCTATATATAGAACACATAAATATGCGCCGCATTTACCATTTAAGTGAAAGTGTTGGATTGCTGAGCCATTGAAACTGATATAAAAAAATGACATTCGAATTTACCTATTCTTCCTCAGAAAGGATGATGGTATTGTAAAGTGAACTCAATGGAAAAAGAACAATTTTATCTGATAGCATCCTAGAAAAATAACTGAACTCACAAACGTTTTACTTGCCCTACAAATCTTTCGCTACTCATTGTACATCGCTCCTATTTATCAGATGGCCCAGATGTCACTGAACTTATTTGGATCATCAAGATGCTGTGATCAAACCTGCCCATTGTCACAGTAGGAGTAGAAATTCTACTTATATAGCGCATGGAGCAAGTACATCACTACAAATATTCGAATTACTTCATAGGATACTGGCGCAACAAGAGGAGGTTATTCGTTTTAAATAACCGAGTGTTCCTCAAGATCAATGAGAGATCGCTTCTCGATGGAATTAACATTGTACCTCCTTCCATTATTTCAGGTACGTTGTTAGAGAGGATATCTTTCTCACCAAATACCACCGCTTCTTTAGGATAGGGCTCGTAATAAACTGCTATGATAACACTCTACAAGCCAGGAGAACATTAATTTTAGAATTTTTGCCATTCTAGCGCTCTCTCCAATTTGAGTTAGAAACTAAATGGCCTGGAAACGCAGATGCTGACTCTCAGAAGTCCTTAAAACTTCCCATGAACTTTAAAATGAAAATTGAATCGTAAAATCACGGTGTGCATTAAGAAGTCCGACTACGATTACGTGGAAAATATTCGTTCATGTTTTATTAGCGCTTATTCTTCTCATATTGTGTCATATTTGTGGTCTAGGCTAAGCAAAATACTGCGATTGCTATTTTTCGAGCAAAAAATTCAGGATTTTTACATAATTTCAGGCAATATTAAAACGAATGACTGATTCTTCAGTGCAGCTACACTGATATATTTTTGCTCAGATATTATGATATGACCAAAGTTTTAAGTTCAAAGGTAAATTTAAGAGTGCAACTCCTCGACACAGCCTTGACAATCACATGTCCCGCACCGTGCTGGTGTTTGAAATCATGAGAGAAACGCTACGTCTCATGACGAGAAATATTTCGTTTTGTGACAAGATACAGTGTGTCTTATCGCAGAAAACAGTACGTCTTAAGGAAGAAAATAGTAAGTCGCACGGCAATGAAGAGTAAGTCGCATCACAAGCAACAGCAAGTCGTATGACAAGAAACAGCAAGTCGTATGACAAGAAACAGCAAGTCGTATGACAGGCAACAGCAAATCGTTTGACAAGAAACAGTAAGTCGTATGACAAGAAACAGAAAGTCGTATGGCAAATGACGCAAGCTCTATGAAAAGATGCAGAACGACTAATGGCAGAGCCCCCCAGAAACACACAGGGACTGGGCATGTTCAAATCTGATTAAACTTAATTAGCCAGGCTCGTTTTGTATGATCACTTTAGGCATCAGTTTTGGCAGGTCGATATATAACAGCACTTCGCAAATATTTCACTTTGCTGTTCTAGATGCTAACAACTGTCGATGTTGTATTTCTTCAAAACTGCAACGCATCATTTCCATTTGATTTTGCAGTCAATTATTGGACAAAGTCGATGAGATCTGGTGAAGACGCACAAATTTATTATGTTGATTCAGAAAATATTAAGTAATGGTCTTCATAACTGTACTTACATTCGCGAGATAACATTATAAAGATCACATAGTACATATCTTAAGCATCACATAATATATGCATCATTAAACGTTAAGTAGTGATAGGTACTTTTTCGTCGTTAACATCACAAATGCAATTGTGTTTTCTTTTTAAACGACAAAAAGTAATTTGTATTAGCCTCTCAAAAATCTAACAAAAGTTTACACGTTAACTGCGGCGGGTTAAAATGAAGTTCATTATACAACTCAAATTAGAGTTTATTTTGCAGACCAATTATGAATATAACGAACATTTAATAGATCATGCCTTCATTTAGTTTTCATAAAATATTTATTAAATTGAGTTTGTGACAGCTGGTCGGTCAGAAGCATTATGAGAGTCCCGCCAGTGATCATCAGTGGTTCACATCGTAGTCAAAGTGTTGAAAAAAGTTCATGAAACCGGATGACTGATGTTGCTTGTATGCATTTGCATAAGGACATTTAAATCGGGAGCCACGAATCCAATTATCTCGACGACACCTATGTGTTAGCGGTCATGCGATTGAATACCGCATTAAAAATCAATTAGTTTCATATTAAACACACAAGTAGAAAAATCATCACTAATTAGTATTATCATTATGAAGAAAATGAACCACAGATGGCACAAGAGTTCCTGCACCGCCGCGTGAAAACCGAATGTTGAAAATAAGAGTACTGAAGAAGGTAAGAATATCGGAGACACGGCTTTCGAGGTCGCCTTCATGCATAATTCGCTGGACCCATTTCCCTCGGTGCAGAAACAGCGCAGACAATCTTATTACGACTGCACTTACAGCAAACTTCGGAAACTGCGGTCGAGAGAGTCAAATTTTTAACCGAGTTAATAAAAATACCGCACCCTTACGTAGGTTCGGTTTTGAAAAACCCAAAATCAGAAAAGAGAAATACGATTCAGGAAATAAATATGCAAAATTTTCAACCTTAATTTTTATACTCTGACATAGAATCATATTACATTAAAATGTTTAAATGTTCTAAAATTGCTTCATTTATTTTGTAACTAAGCGCCTCAAGCAATATCAGCTCTCAAATAATGAAACAGAAATAGGATGCTCTCAAAAGCTCAAAAATGAATTCCAAAGAACTTAGGGCGCATTCCCAAACCTGGAATGGAATGCACTGTGATACTCGTCGCTGACGACACCTGAACATTTCTTTGTTCACTCAAGCAGACCATCACGTTGCGACTTATCAATAGCCATGAAATATCGGAAGTTCTTTAAATTCAATTCACGTTGTGATGTCATTTACCTACACTACTACATAACATCTCGAAGAGACGGTTCTCCCTCGAAGCATCTCCAAATTCTAACATGCTGACGAACAGGCCAATATTATCCTATCATTCAATTCAATGAAAACTCAATTCGAATACTAAGAACTCCACTCACGTACAGAATTGATCTCAAATCACGCCAGGCTTCATTGGGTCTCGCCTTTCTACATAATTTCGAGGAAATTATAGTACACCTAACACTTTGACTGCGGCAGGCTAATCTGAAGTTAAATATTCAAATCAAATTTAAAGCTTATTGTGGGAAGCAATATGGAAAATACTAAACATTAACTGGATCGTGTTTTTATAAAGTTTTGACAGAACATTTTTAAAAATAGAGTTTGCAGCTACTGGTTGACGAACAGCATAATGAAAACTCACTCAGTGAGCAAATATGGCTCACGTCGCAGTCAGAGTGTTAAGGCAAATGCATGCAGTACTCACGCTGGTAGCCGATCTGCCAAGCACGACGAGCTGGGGGACCTTCTTCCTGCACAATTTTCTGACAAGACCCAAGTGAGAAGGCAGAGTTGGGGTCCTCGACGTCTGTGATGGTGGGGAGCACGACGCTGGCTCGCTTCTCAGGGGGACCTCTCATGTTACGGCGGTTGTTTGCTGTTTCCATTACGATTTTTTCAGGCGCACCTCCTTCACAACCACTGCCGTCCCCGCCACCTCCTCCTCCGCCCCCACCTCCACCACCTCCACCTCCACCACCACTCCCCTGCTTTACCAGTTTGACCGCCAACCTGAACGCTTGAGGGTAACAAGTACGTCACAAGTGAATTTATCTTACAGCAGCGAGCGGCGGGCTTCACTTAGCGTCTGGTTTGGAGGAGGATGGCAATTCTTTCATCGGCATAAATACTCGAAAGAAATCAATAACGAACGTGTCGAAACAGAACAATCAATAGGAGATGCAGCACTCGTCGCACGCAATCGGGCATTGCCAGATATTGGGTGAGCTCTCGAAACTCGAGATGAGCCGGTGATAGTGGGGATGCGCCGCTGGCTTTCAGGAACGCGCATCATATTCCATTGAAGTTTGGAAAGCGTGAGTGTCAACCTTCCGGCTTATGACAAGAACATCTCACTAAACTATATTGCAATACATCTTGGTGCTTGCTGCGTGTGGATGGCACAATTTTCGGCAAGGAAGACTTAACTTAGGAGCCAAAATAACAACAAACTTTGAGAAATTATTTACAACGCCAGAAGCGCAGGAGGTGTGGCAGAAAGAAAATCACTGCAAGGTACAAAGGCTCGATGATGAAAGGTATTAGGTGTACATAGACCAACTTTCATGTTATATTATTGTCTTATTAAAATATTACTATTCTAATACTAGCAAATTCGAGAAACCATTCTTAAGATGAATATAATTACCGAGATATAGGAGGAAAATTTAAGGGGAAAATATAAATGGAAGAATATGTAACGCTGAATGTAGAGGCCAGCCTAGCTACAGGCATCGGCTCCGTAAAGAAGATCGACTTTCACTTGTAAATTTTCGTCACTGTATAAAGAAAAGACAAAAAATCCTTAAGTGAAGTATCATTATTTGCTAACCACTAGAAGGAAACTTAAGCTACTCGCAAAACTATATGGAGTTCACTATTAAATATAATTCGAGAGACCTTAAAACTGAAAAATCACTGAAACAGTAGATATGTGAGACGAGACATTCTTAACCGATAAGATCGTGTGGCCATGCGCCGTGATTCTGACTGCTGGATGCGGAGGAAATACTGCATCGAAAACCTGGGCATATTTGTTGTACGATACGTTAACCTTTCGCCGCTTGCTTTGTGCTAAGCTGATGTGATGCTAACTATTTAGGGAAGTCATTGTAACACTAGAGAAGGAAAATCTACTGAATTTCGCACACCATGTTCACTTCATTGGCAGTTTGTAATGATGCTAGGTAATTTGATATCCCTATTTTCAATGTCCATTTCGGAAGTTTACGCTCTATAACTAAGATTTTCTTGAACATCATATTTGAACAGCTTAATTCACTTACTTCTATTACAGTTTGGTGTGTGACGTAAATTAGGTACTTTAACAGATCTGTACATGGAAAAGATCTATTTCGTTTACCAAGAAATGAACTCTAGTTCACCTAGCACAGCGTTATCAGGCATGACTTCGACCTCATCATGCATGAATTGAAGATGGATGTGATAAAAGTTGGCTAAGACCATGCAGCCTAAGGAACATTCAAGATTTTCGCAAGACAAAGTCTGAGAATTTTTTCCTTTACCGACAAACGAAGTGAAAGCTCAAAGGCTTTTGGGCTTCGGTTTAAGGTTCAGAAATATTGGCCACAACTATTGAAACTAATGGTCCGGCTGCGTCCAAAACCATATATCAAGCCGGGCAAATTTGCTTCGAGCCCGAATATTTTTCGACCAAATCCCAAAGGGTTAGAAGTGAGCTTTCAATCTCTCAAATAATCAGGAGATCGTCAAGAAAGCTCAACCTTGGCGAGCGTTTCTGCGGCTCGTCAGGAAGAAGTCCAACGTCTCAAGGCTTAGAGCAGCCGCCAATTTTTCTTGACTTCCTAAGATAGCTAACTGGACCCTCTAGTCTCTAGGATGTGAAAAAGAAGAGCTGGAATAAAAATCAACAAACTTGCTCTTAATATTTTGGTCAAGTTCCAGAAAGAATAACAGTGTACCGGAGTTTCGAAGCGCTTGTGCCAACGCCTGCTACATCTATCGTAAACTTCGCCACTAACACTAGTCAGTCTAACAGCATCATGAGAACGACGCAGAAGAGACCAACCATCATCGGTAGAAAGAAGCTCACAAAAGTTGCGAGCACTACAAGAGCTCGAATGAGACCGGTCATAATCGACGTAGTTTGGTCGTAAATTTAAAGCAATGAAGCAAGGGAGCATTATTGATGGGCTCATCTATCATCGAAGCGCGACCGAGTTTGACAAGCATTCCTCTTTTGTCCAGCCGTGGGATTGCTTGATGTTTACTCTCTGGAATTGCGCGACGGCAGGCTACGCTGAAAAGTGAGAACTTTGATGCAAATATTTGGTTTTCTTCGTGGGTAAAACACAGTTTATTCATAACCGAAACTGAGGGAGCATTCTCGTAAATTGTTTTGTAGTAAGAAACCTATTTATTGCAAAGGCTGCACCTCTCTAATATGAGGTATTAATTGATGCTACCTATCAGATTAACACAAAAAACTCATATTATAGCTCATATCGTAAAACTTGGTCATAAGTATTTAAGTTGAAGTGAATTGTTGCAGGCTTTTGCCTGGTGAAAAAAATTCTTGCTTACTTTATTCAGGGCGAGTGATCTAAGCCTCAACGGACGCTGGCAAGCGTTCGCATAATTCTTTACGCTTAATTTTTATAGTTCTAAACGTACGCATTTCTGAAAGCTTCATTTTTGTTTCTTGTGTGTGAAAAAATTTCATCAATGGAAACCCTCCTTCTTCCGCCAGCTTCGCCTGTAAATGATAACAATAATAATCATACTTTACCAATACAATACCAAAACTGTGTAACATCGTCGGTAATATTTAACGTCATTATTGAGTACAGGCGCCTCATTATTGTAAGCCCAACTTCTGAGAAGAGACAATGTAGTGAGGCCGTTCCTATTATTGCTAAAACGATCAATGTATACTGTAAGAAAGGGCTCGCCAAAAAAGGACATCAGTGGAGGCCACCGTACAGTCTGTAAATCACGGGATCTTGGGTGGCCAGGTCTGTCGCACCGATGCTGAAGAGAGACAGCAGAACGCTTCATTCTTTCCAGCTCAGTTGACTGCCGGGCTCTTTGCCGTGTTGCCAATGTGCGTGTGAGCGTGTAGAGTGCGAGGGTCAGCGTGTAGTGTGCAAGTCAGCGTCTAGAGTGCAAGTCAGCTTGTAGAGTGCAAGGTGTACGCTTCAGTGTGTAGAGTGCGATTACCTTGAAGAGGCGAATCATAGAAACGCACTGCCACTGATTCCTAAAAGCACAACACGTTTGCAGAGCGTCAGTAGTTGCATTTTCCTCGGAAAAGAAGTTCATGTCGAAGATTCCACCTACCCTATTTGACACTGTAGATGCTACGCGTGTTTGCGCGCGGCCACCTTGACTGAAGAGCATCAGGAGCATCTTTTTTATTCCCTATGATTGGTGGACTCGTGCGAAAAGAATCTCTTTAGCATTTATCCAGACAAGAATACGTGCAATTATTGTACAACAAATGACTCAAGTCAAAATAGCTCGCTCAAAATAAGGTTCTCGATAATCGACTTGATACTTTAAGAAGCGACACAAACGTTAGTTTGTGAAATTCGAAATGTTTTTGTGTATGCATTAATGATGGTACTAGTGATTTTAATCATATGCATCTTTAAACAAGATACTGCCTTTAGGTCGCCAAATTTCCTTTCGCTCAATTTCATATTGAATAATTTTGGTGTTTTTTCTTGAAGTTTTTCATTTAAAACATTAATTCATAAGTTCATTAAGAGTTCATTAAGACGCTTATTCTTGTTTTTCATTTGTACTGATTTATTTTTTAAGCCCTGATAATGAAATCAAAGAGTTACCAGAGATTTAAAATTTTCAATGCATTATTTTTGTTTCCTTTCTTATCGTAAAACACAAACCATTCAGTGCAATATTAATATTTCAAAATAGAACGCCACCAAAACATTGCCTGAGAAGAGCATATATCTAGGGTGCGACTACAATAATTCTGAACATTTGTTTTTTGGCGCAGGCAGTTGCGTTGCTATTCATGGGCAGCAAATAATTTTTAGCATGTAACATTTCGTAAGTCTACGAAGGCAAACCTAAAAAGCATGAACTGTCTGGGGTACCACTTTAGGTCAGATAAGTTAGTGTAAGCCTCCCTGATGACAACAAAGTTGTTCTGAAGGCAGGCAGGAAGAAGGCATCACATGGTAGGGAATTTATGCACAAAGTGTGTTCCCACATGAGATCCCCTGTGCACGGAAACAGTGAGTGAGGGAACAAGGTATTGAAACAGGATGAAAGTTGTTCAAAAAAGTCATAGGTGCTGAAGAAAAGAACAGCAGTGAACTGAAAAAACACGGTCCATAGCAAAGTCAAATACTATTTTGTTGCATATATGAAAAGGCGCACCTGACTTCCTGCTTGGGTCCTCACATTTTCCACGGAGAGCGCTAATTCCCATAGATTGAAATACAATGCAGGGCAACTTCCCGCAGCACCAACTCTATTCATCTTTCAAACACAAATTTGTAAATCAAACACACTGTAGACCACCATGTGTAGACCAACATAACATTTTAATATTTTGAGTAATTATAGTTTGTAAATGGAAAGAAAAGAGTATGTTCATTTAGAAGTATATTTTAACTCTTTAGTGTGAGTGGCAAAGAATCCAAAGCCACTGCAAAAAAACAGAAGCACTTATGCCTCTAATTAATCTTATCAGAGTTTTGAACGAGTTTTTTCATTTTTAATTTTTGATACATATTACAAATGCGCTTGTTTGCAAATTCAGAAAGATTGGTTGAACACTATTTATACTATGAAATCAACAGAAAATACCACAATAAATTATTTTGTTGCAGTATTTGTTATCTGCTTCAAAATATTATTAAAAACTGGAGGACAATTTAAAGAAAATTTAAAGCTAGAAAATCCCTACTTATAAAAGCAGTGTTAAACTCTCCAGCATGAAGGATTTTACTTGTCCCATTCTACCCGTAATGGAGGCAACAGGGGAGCGTAATTCAGTACAGAATTTCTCAAATATGGCCCTCTGTTTTCTGCACTTGTCTGGAAATCTTGCTCTAGAGCTTGTGACTCGTAATTTATTCAATTGTATTCTCGATAAAATCCTGGAATCGCGTCAAGCGCAAGCCTTCAGAATCCTGATGGAAGGAGCGCAAGGACGGAAATGGCTTTTAACTCGCCAGCTCTCACAAGAAAGGAATGCCCGACTTCTGCAGCAAATCACAGCAAATCCTGGCTTGGTGTAAAACAAGAGCCTGCTCATCAAAACATGAGCCTAAACAATGAAGTCATTGAGGATCAAAAAAGTTGACTGCAGTAGCCTTCAGAATACATCCGTTCTTAACCATAAATTGTTCAGTCTCTTTTCTTACTAGTCTCCTTCCGTGTGTTTTAATCTTTAAGCATCTTCAAGTGCAAAAATTAAAGCTACATTATGGCTAAGAAAATGTCTCACGAAAGTAAAATATTCGTTTAGTCATCAAATGTTTAGATGTTTGTCGTCAATGGTTGACACTGGCATATACTCCTTTGAATGAATGCCTTTGGGAGGAAAGCGTTTTTCCAGAGCATTTTCGTACCCAAAAACATTGCGCGAACAAAGAATTGGACATGGTCTGTCCACGAATAATTTTGTAAGATGGATACCAGTTCGTTACTATATTTTCTCTAAGCTCTCTTGCTCGGCTCTCATTTCAGCTTACACAAAAATTTAGACCAAAAATGCTGAGCAGGAGGCAGAATATCGCATCTGCCAACCATGCCCAGCGCGCGACGCCCGCTCCGAGCTGGCAAACAAGGGACCTCGAGTTCTTAGAAGTTCTACAGGAATGTGTCAACAACAGCCAGATCTGACTTCCCTAAATTTGTCTATTCGAGAGAATTAAATGACGTAAAAACCCAGCGAAAGAACTGCAAAGTATTGAGAGGATTTTTGGAGAGGTTCTTATAGAGGAGTATAAACGTGGCCTTATTGTGTTGATTTGTTGGGTGGCCAAGCCTTTGCCCATTATGCAGTTAAGAGCACGTTGCATGGTGCTGCAGAACGGCGGTATCGTTCATTCTCATAACACACTCCGGCATTACTAAGGTAAAAGAAGGCCTCTTCAAGGTGTCTGCAATAGCTTAACTCGGCAAAATAAAAGCATGTGCGCCTTACCGTGTGGAATATAAACGACCCATAAATGGGGCTCAAATGGCATCATTTGTCCTACAGTAACTGCTGCGATGCTGAAATGTGCTTAACCAGCGTCTTGTCCAGCGTCAAGTATTTGCAAAAATCTATATCTTAGGCAAAATAAAAAATGAAAATAGTACATTGTCAGTTGAGTCTTAAGCTTAGACATTGGAGAACTCCGTTCTAGTGTCATTAGACATGTCGTACCTCTTAATTTTTGTGGTCCTTTAGAGACAAATGGAATGGAAAGGGAGCTAGGTAGTAACATGTACAAGTAAGATGATTATGTTACAAGTGACAGAAAGCCTCAATAACGATCTCATAAAATGTGTTCGTTAAAGAGAAAAGAGGAAAACACCAATATAGCAGGAAAAAGGTACGAAGAATCTATGAACGATGCTGTTCGTGCGCCGGATTTTCTGCGCATCCAAACTGCAAAAAAAGAGGTAAAGAACTGCGCTATTTCGACATCAGGAAAGTTTTCCTGACCTTCAGCATCTTTCCTCCGCGTGCGCTGATTTTACATTTACAATTATTAATGCATGGCTCTGAGGGAGTTGTATTATGAATAGCCTTGCGTTCTAATTTTATAAAATCATCATTACCACACTAACATGCTACTGAAAAGGCTTAGGAGTAACAGAACGTTTTGGAAGCCATTGCTAGGCTCGTTTGACAATACTGTTGCAGCAACATGCAAAGAAGGAATCTTTCCTCGGCGCGACAACGATTGCCCAGCTACGGAGAACAAGTTCACATTTTGTCCTAAAAACTTGCAGCTGTTGGTGAGAAGTTAGAGCGGTGAGAACAGCCGCGTGCTAGACAAAAACGCTCCCTCATCTGAAAATAGTTGGGCGCACTTTCCAACAAGGAATTGCAACAAAATGAACATTTGTGTTATTTATTAATTTCCAGCTTTGCGTCACTGACCAACTCGTGAATCAGTATAGTTTGACTCAAAGCATTGCTGACAGACGTAGTGCACATCATGACACACTCCGACCGTACAACAAACCGAAATAACATCACCAATTACTGGTACAATAACTCTCTGTACCATATCAAAGACGGCCAATCAAGAATTAACACTAACATTCATTTTCAATGAAACTGACTAACACCAATACAAAATTTGAAGTTAGAATGCGCATATTTACCACAATACTAATTTTGGTTGCGTTAGAATCCCGCGTAAGTTTTGCGATGAGTTCCAAATATTCGTAAAACTGATTAAAAAAGTGAGCAATTACTTAGCACATGATTCCAGAGTAATTATGGACTCAGTAAAAAATTGCTAGGAGAAGCTGATCCTCGATGTCTGCACAGACGCTGACTCGACAAGAGTCATCATGTGCGACGACGCTAAAATAAGCTCATTATGATAAGAGGATCCACCAGATAAAAAGTTAGTGATAAATTAGGCAGGCAAATCTGTAATAAAAGCTATCACATTAGGCGTAATGAAACACGTCGTGAAGAAACACATCGGAAAATTAACGGCAGCCGCTTCAGCTCGTATGTATTTAGGATTCAGCCTGTTTTTTGTTATTTAGTCTAATATAGAGTTTATTAATAATAAATGGGAACATAATTGTCTCGTAAAAAAGAGTACGAAATGGGCGGCGGGCACAGCAGAGCTTCTAAAGATCGTGAGTCACAGACGTATTTCGAGTGAACACTTGAACGTGATTTTGAGTTATAACCGCTCAAAAAACCAGTAAAAGAAACAAAGTGAATGAATTCACGAAACTAAATCTTAGAGGATGGACGAGAAACTCAGAAAAGTACCAAGAATGGCTGAAAAAGGAATGCCTACGGTGCAGCAGGGCTCATTACAGAGGAACGACCCAATAAAAAAAATTTAAGTAAAAATAAGTCCATGTAGTTCTTCTCTCCTGTGCAATAATGAAGACCGCAAAGATTATGTAAAGGTGCTGCGGTGGCTCACGCTGCTGGGACAGAGGCGGCTCGCTACTATGCGCTGTGGTTCTCGAGCCGCTGCCTCGTCCTGTGCGGCATACAACAGCCCAACTTATTTGCTCCAAACAAATCCCAAACAAACTCTTGTGAAACTCAGAATCCGGCACTATGAACGAAGTTTTAGAACAGGCGGTAAATGAGTTAGATTAGCGAGAGCGGTTTTGGAATTTCGTGATTGAATATAAACACGCGCTGCAAGACACGCTTGTATTTATTTTGGGTCTTTTGTTTACACTGAAGAGACGAAATGACTTCAATGATGTTTGGCAGCACGAAGACAGACTCGAATGTAGCGCAACAATATATTTTTGTCTATCATATTTATGAAAAATTTACGGCTTTTGCTGCCAAAAGACATTCAATTCTATACGCATGACTGTTGTTCATCCATGTAATTAATTTCAGTAACTGAGGGAATCAGTTCGTTTCCTGGAATGTCTAGTAACATTTAGTCTACTTTAATGATTACTGAATGAACGCAGAAGCAGAATGAAATATAATTCTAAAGTCCCTGGTTGGTTCCTCCGAGACACCAATGCTAAAAGGAGTTCAGCGTTTACGGTGGCTAGGGCTGCTGGTTTAAGGAAAATTTCAGACCACAGAACTCTTCTATAGCGAAGAACGAAAAGCATGCACCAAAAAGGGTATGAAAGGAAATGAACAGGTCTGCTCGGGTATTAAATTTTTGACATCACTTCTCATAAAAGAAAAAACGCTATTTCAGGGATAAGAGATGAACTCATTAGTATTCTTTCTGTTCACACAAAATATAAATCACGTTCAAGGGAAAAGTGAAAAAATGTGGTTATTATTGGTGATATTTTACAGAAAACTCATGTTGAAATAATTGAATGAATTCAAGAGTCAAAGGCAGGCTACAGAACAAATTAGCAGACGTTCATAAACTCGGTAAATACGCGAAAAAAGCGCATAAATATGGCCATTTCTGTCCATATCGACGGCACGTTTTGAGCCGAGAGCCACGGCAGAAAATTTTCTTGCGTGAACTGGTACTTCAATTACGGGCGAGTTGAAGCAATTTGTGTAAGCGGCTTAGACCTTCACTCCAGAGGGAAATATTAACTTACAACGGCAGAATAAATTAGCGCAATCGCAAAAACACGGGCAAGCGCATGCACAGCGGCAGCAGGAGAAAGTCTCCAGCGCGGGAATGGAATGAACTTGACCTCAGCTTGCAATGTTACAGTAAATTTGGAAACTGACAAAACGTTAACAAAATTTACAGAGTAACAAATCCATATTAAGAAAGAAACAAGCATTTAAAGTTGCAGCTCAAGGTTCCCAGGGAGAACTTTTATCTTCCAATTCACGACGCGCAGTAAGTTTAGCTGTGCAATACACACACCCTGAAAGCGTGTTTGCAAGGGAAAGCTGTCATAATTTTTCAAATCAAATTTATTTTATTTCGACAGAAGCTATCATTGAGCAAAATTCCCTCAAGACGCACACATTCACGATGACACATTGCTTGTTTTTCCTGCTGTGTTTTTCGGAACAAAATATTTCTCACTGCTCTATTGCTAGGCAGTATGTTACGCATTTTACAGCGCCAGTGCTGAAGGGTTGCATGAACAAACCCGACAACCTCTTCGTGATTCATCTCAACTCCAAAAAAGTACACTTTGCAGTAATTCATCCCGTCACGCACCAGAGAGCAAACATGGAAGTCATGAATAAGAAATTAGGTTAGAGATCTGATATCCTGCGTGTTTTGGACTCCCTAAATTTGGCTCAATTTTCCTGAGCAAACGTTGTAGGAATCATTATTGGAGTTTCGGCGAGCACTTCTATTGGAACTCGAGGCAAGGGAAAATTATGATCACCCGTGAATAGTTTTCATTTTAGATTAAAAATACCATTAATTTTGTATAATATTTAAAAGTGTCCGTTTTCGTAAGAATTCTTTAAAGAAGCCTCAACGTAGTTGAGTCTGTATGATTGATTGATTATAAGAAAGTTTTAGCCTCCCTTTTAGCCTCCCTCTCTTTAAGTTTTAGCCTCCCTTTGAGAAAGATTTTTTAAAGAGAAGAAAGATGAAGGCACCATTCAGTATGGAATCAAGGAAACATGGAATCTATGCACAAGATACATAGAAACAGAAAGCTAAGAAAAAAGTTCCAGAAGCAAGAAAAAAGTTGAAGAAGAAAGTCAGAGTTGCTGAAAAAACAGGACAGCAGTGAACCTTAAAAAGATGGTCGGTAACAAAAAAAAATATTCTATTTCAATGAAAAGAAGGCCTACCTAAACTTTAGCTCAGGATCTTACATAATCACCCTGGGAGCGCCATAGTTACATTAGTAGTATCCCTAGAGCGGGGTTGAGTCTGTATAAAATTCTTATTCATGAAGTTCATAATTTGAAGCTTGAAGATGAAAATTGTGGCTACTAAAACAACTCCCTTGTTAAAAAAGTGGAGAAAGTAAGTCAAGAAAGTAAGTCAAGAAAGTAAGATTATAATGTTTACAGCATACATTAGTTAACTAAAAACTCCTTCACCATTAACAAGGCGATCTCAAGAGAAACACAAAGGGACCATTACGTGTGGACTGTAGAAAACGTAGAATTTTTCCACAAGTATTGTTTCAACACAGAAAATCCTGTGCGTAGGAACAGTAAGTTAAAAAATAAATAGAAGGCAAGAAAAAGAAGAGATGATTATGAAGGAATGAAAACTGCACGATATGAAGTGCGCACGAAATATACAAGTTCTAAGGAATATCTATAGCTAAGGTAACCTAACAGTATCTCTCCTGGGGGAGCCGGACCCCATAACATAGCATAGGCAGACCTGACTACCCTTAGCTTAATGTCTATCCTATGCAGCCTGAGGGAGACTGCCTTAACGCGCTGAGAGCCGCCGGTATACGCGGAGGGAATTTTCATAAGGCTGCTGACGGAACAGCATCCACAATCTCAATTTCCATAAATACATAATCAAAGCTAAATGAAGACGCGATCCAGTTAATGCTCACTACTTTCGAAATTGCTTGCTATAATAGATTTTTTAAATTGGAGTTGAATACTGAACTACACTTTCCCCTATCTCGGTCATCGTGTCAAGATAACGTGGATAAATTTCTGATCTGTGTGATGAATGAATGGGTTGAAATTTAATTTAAATGAGACTCAGATAATTTAAAAGTTAATGAGTCACAAGAGTATTAGGAAATTTCAAAATTGATTCATTATAAGGAAGTTTTAGCCTCCCTTTACCACAACAAAGATGTTCGAAGAGAGAAAGGATGAAAGCACCATTTAGTATGGAGTTAAGGGAACGCGGAATCTACGCACTGGGTGCATAAAAACAGTAAGCAAAGAAAGAAGTTCATGAAACAAGATAAAAGTTAAAGAGGAAAGTAGTAGGTGCTGAAAAACAGGACGGCAGTGAACCGAAAAAAATTATCCTTAATAAAACAAAAACTTATTCTATTTAAAAAAAAGAAGGCTACTTAACTTTCAGCTCGGAACTTCACATAATCCCCCTGAGAGTGCTAATTTCCATAGTTACAATAGTTGTATCCCCCTAAGGGGGAAATTTTAGAAGTATGAATAGAAAATTCAGTTGTATTTTCAATTTAGTTGTGTTTGAGTGTGTTTGACGTTTGAGGTGATACATGCTTTCGTGCTGCCGTGATTTTTGTTTGCGAGTGATTTTTGCGATCCAGTCAAGGTATGCGAATTCGTGATTTTTTCCCGTTTTCCCATATTCAAATTTCTTTTATCTCATTCGTGTGAATCAAAGTTATTCAGAGAAATTTCGGTACGTTTTGGTATGACAATTTTCATCAAATTTTAAAGTGATTGAAAATGTTGAGTCATGGTGAAAATTTTCATTAGATGAAAAAGGTTCGTTAGGCATAACCTGTCCTAAAAATTGGTGGATTGAAAATAACGCTCTCTAGATGCCTTGACATATTCGTTATTTTTTCTTCATTTTCTCAAGTATTTTTAGCTCATGTACGAACTCACTAGCTAGGCAGAGGCAGAAACACATTTAAGGAAAATCTTGCTGCATATTGCAAAGTGTGCCATGGTTGGTAAGCTTATATGAGCGTACCAGCCGATGATACAGAAAAGTGTCATAGATTAGATCAAAATTTTATTCAAGCCTCGCCAACCGCCATCGAGATATTCCAAAGAATGGAAGGAGGAAGGCACCATTGAGTATGGAGTTAATGGAACTCTGAATCTATGCACAAGGTACATAGAAACAGTTAAAAAGGAAGTTTATGAAAAAAAAAAAAGTTAAAAAAATAAGTAATAGGTGTTGAAAAACAGGACAGCAGAGAACCTAAAAAAGATAACCCGTAACTAAAAGAATAAGTATTCTATTTCAACACAAAAGGCCTTCACAACCCTTAGCTTTGGACCGCACATATTCCCCATGGGAGCGTCTATTTCCATAGATACAATAGTTGAATTCATCTGAGGGGAGAAGTGTATTATAATGCGCCGATTGACGATGGCCAAAGGACGAAATTCAAAGTGTCGGCTTGGTAGCAAGTGGGCACGCAAAAATGAGAAAGTTCAATGAGTAATTTTTTTCTGAGTGTATGCAATAAAAAGATTCCTTACTACAAAGTCAAATTTTCATATAATAGCAATAACCATAATCAACCAATACAATAAAATTGCATAACACCCTAATTAACATTCAATCTCACTATTGAGTACAGGGGCCTTTTAATTGTAAGCCCAACTCCTGAGAAGAGATGATGCAGTGAGGCCCTCCCTATTATTGCTTAGACGATCAATGTGTTAATTCAGGAGATGGATTGCGTATTGAACACAGTGCGCCTATACTGGCGTAACAGAACCAACTCAACGGAGATGCAGAAGTTCAGCAGCACCGGAGACGCTGTCAGCCGTTACCATTTCAGACATCCGGACTCTCGCGACACTCGGCAAAGCGCGTGCCTGGAAGGTGTTTTGCCTAATTGGCCTTTGCAAGCCTCTCTGATATTGAATATGCGATCGTTTGCATTAATTCCAAGAAAAAATGAATGAATATGATTATTTGTTTATCAGTAGTCTCTGATGATGTTTTGATTCCATGAGCTAAAATTACAGAAAATTTTCTAATGAGAAGTTTAATGACAAAAACCTATAGCTTAAGCCTATGTTTTTGTCTAGGATGCCTCTCCAACACAAAAGGGCTCATTTCTTCGAGCCTAATCACGCACCCTGACGTTTATTTGATCTTCAAGACACTCATGAATAGGCAAAGAGATTGCATAATAATGTTGTCGGCACTAACGATATCCATTAGCGAGAGAATTGCGAGCTAAGCAACAGCTCCACCCGAAATTACCCTACAAAATCTAGCCAGCTGCCCTGTATTGCACCAATCAATAATAAAGAATTGTCCTCAATGAGTAAGACCCTAATTAACAAGGGGAAAATCAGCCGAAGTGCCCTCTCAGCTCTAATTGCCCTCATGTATCCGAATATAAAGTTCCCAAGAACTACAGCGGCGCCTAATGGCCTCAATTCGCCAAAGCAGCGCCACCAGGAAAGCAGTTCATCAACAATTTTTTGCTCAGCACTTCCGCCCCATCAGACGGAAGAGGCAAAAAGAATCAACCACTGCAGGTTTGTAGAGGAGCAGCGCACCACATGCCCCATCACGTTTCAAGAAGCACTGAGCCCGATGAAATGGTCTGATAAAGTGAAACAAGATCCTCGCATCTGAACTTAGTACAATTAGTACGTCTTCATGGAGTGAAATCGAAAAATAAATATTGATCGTAGTAACTATGCATTACAGTAAGCTACGTTAATAAGACTTGTTAGCAAAGAAAAATAAACTTGACCTTGACCCAAAGATCTGCAACTCACCCAGACATTTCTGTAGGGCAAGCAACACTGCAAAACAAGACCTTTGTTCTCGACGGAAAATAGAGACAGAGGGCATCTCTCCGACGGGACAGTTTGGCATGTCTTGAGTACGGATTATTTATTACTATAAGAAAACAAGTAACGTTCCTAAGAACGAATTCCGAGTGACGACAGAGCGAAACAAAACAATCTTCGTACGGCAGAAATACTGTAGGAGCAGCGATTGTGATTGAGAATGCAGGAAGCGATTGAGAAGAACAGGTAGCTGCATACGCTAAGATCAAAAGTATTGTGGACTGAAACATTAGCTGAAGCAGTTCATGAAGCGAGCATTTCTTTGAAAAATATTGACTTGTTTCTCCTTTAAATCAAATAAATCTACCCGGCAGTCCAAAATTGCATACAATAACGAAAACGCGTTACATTCTGTTCATAAACTTTAAAATTCATCCAGATCACTTGATAGGGAGCACTAAAACCAATTTTTTTAAAGCATCGTTTTGCAACTTCTGATTATTATGAAACATAGAAAAGCTGCGAGGACAGAATTGTTAAAAATCAATGTTGAGTTTCTAGTTTGAGAGCGGCTTGAGCTAGCTGCCCTAGCTGAAGCTCTTTTCTCTTCCTGAATAAATCGAAGCGGTCAACACACGACATAAAAAAAACTGTTTTAAAAATCCACTACAAACTCAAACCAGAGGTTGGATTTTGACCACTGAATTTCAATACTAAAATCCGAACACGAAGAAAAGAGCTCGACCGACGGGGCTTCATCTTGTAAACGACTTCGTTCTATACGGCAGCGTTTTACTTCTCTGTTGTTACAGCTCTTTCTCGTAAGACTTTGGTCTGCACACAGAACAAGATTTTCAGGGAAATATCTGTCTGCATGGATTGAAAAACTGAGAAATATTTTCAAAAACCCGATTCCTGTGAAAATTTCACACAATTTCGGTGCATAACAATCCACCGCATTTGAAGGCACGCTATACGTATTTTACCTCGTGTACCATTCAGAATTTTTTGTCTTAGCATCCAGGAAAAGCTAAGACTGAGAATTTTGTCAGATGAATTTCGAAATTGATAAACAAGGCATTTCAGTATCGCTTGCAACAGATGAATCATGCGTTTAAACCAGAACAAATATCTGTTTGCAAATGTCGTGAAACCTATTGCTGATCTCAATGCCTAATTCGTATGGAAAGTGGGTCACGACGCAGCTGCTGAGGCTTTGCAGTTTACCTTAATTAGAAATAGCCACGTGACCTTCGAGCTGCCTAATTGCTTACCAAGAGGCTCGCAGCCATTCTTCGAAGGACGGACGTTCCTGAGCGGCCAGCAATCGACTTCCAGTAAACGAAAGAGATTCGGGCGTGGTGCTCGCTAAATCGTGCGTAAGAGTGCAGCGACTCGCCAACAAGGCTTGAGCCCTTGACCTTCTCTATAGGCTTAAAATTATAGATTTTGCGAAATACCCTGCGAATTTTTCCGTTAGTGAAATATTTTTTTGTCAAAATTATGTCCTCGTGAAGATTCATATAGTGATTTCCAGGTGAATTTTTCCGGTTTCTAGGAATTTAGTTATGCATTACCACTCCAAACAAACATTTCCGTATAACAAACAACACCAAACAGTTTAGTAATATTTTTGGGCAGTGAAACAGTACAGCCGCGGATCAAGACTATACATTAATATGATTATACATATTGTACATAAAAACTGGTACATTGTTGCAGAGAGATTTTTTGTGACAAAATAAATTAGCCCGACTACTTAACGAAATAGTTTCATTCTAGTGCTTACACATGTGTTCTTAATAGAGAAAAGCCCACGAGAATATGATACCAACACAGCTCGAAAGAACATCTCAACCGAAACTCCCAAAGCTAGTGAATTATTCCTTTTCTGTAATGAAAGAACTGTTTGTGAACTTAGGACAGTACTCTGAACTGAAAAGTGTGGTATAGTTGGGGTTTCTCGTTAGGTTCAGGAGCATGAAAAAGCACTTCACTTTCATTACAGATTTTATCACGCTTAAGTAGTGACTAACTGAAAGTCCCTGTCGTAAAGACTTGACGAACAAAAAACTTAGTTATCGGAAAATATTGAAACATGAAAACAAACTACGCTGGACATTCATATTATACTCTAAACAGAACTTAAACTCAATCGTTTCGGCTGCATGCCACCATCTGAGCTTAGAACGGACTGAAAATAGTAAATGCATGGGGAAAATGATCATTTTCGTTCGCATGACATAAAAAATACAACATAGGGAGCTAAATGCGGTTATTTATTCACCATTTCACAGGGGAATGAAAAAAGTCGGGGCCTGAAACTGGCCTCTGCATTAAAGTGAACAATAACAACAATTCACAAATCTGAGTAAGACAGGAATAATAGAATTTTGTAAAAATTGGGCAACTGAAATTTGATTGTAACACCGATACGTGGGTGTCAGAACAGCCCATGTCGATATGCAGAGAACTCACTGATGCGCGAAGTGCACAGATGAACGAGCGAACAAGAGCAGCTTGTGTTACGATTCGAAGTTAATTTTCACATTTGAAAACCAAACAAATTTCAAAACTATCCACTATAATAATTATGGAATAAACGTTAGTGCGGATTGAGAGAAACAAGCTAACTTCTTGAGCAACTATGTATTTTGCCGAAAAAATCTCACCAATTTACTAATTTTAATTTACAACAGTGAATTGTTTTAAGCAACGCTGAGTTACTAACACTGAGCACCAAAGTGAGGAAGAGCTACCCAGTCTTTCTACGAGCAGCGTCAGCGTTTGTGCCCACTCTCAATCCAACGCTTGAATGTTCCCACATGCTACATAAAAACATTAATCGATCATAAAATTTACGAAATTTGTATCAAATTCATTATACTTGCTAACAAGAAATAAAAACGGGAAGCATTTTGTGCATAAATGGAAAATAAATTGCAGAAACATTAACATTGAAATTATGGCCAGCATGAATGACCATGGACAAAAACTGAAAACACGCATGTCCAGCATTTGAAACCCGCTTTCTAACACTCAAAGCACTCGCATTCGCTAGACTTGCAAGACAATCAATTTTGAAAAATAAAATTTTTATTTGTGAGCAGACCAGAATGTATATTTTAAGCTAGAAGCATTATTGTCCAAATGATTGGAAGAATTTGAATGAGACAAACTCGAAAAAGCAGGAAATCATCTTTTCAGAATCTACTTTACACGATTTATGAGGCAAGCGGACGTTCATGGTGATTTCAACCTCAATGTAAGTCAATTGCATGACCTATGATGTGTTGTTAATTTCTTAAATGCGAATAAAAAATCAATCCATGCGACCTTAAGAAAACTTGAGGCCAACGGGTGCGACCAATATTCATAGCTGCGGATTCTTCCTGTGGGAGTAATCTTCTGCGCAAGAAACTAAAATACAGAATGATGATAAATCAGTAATAAAAAACTCAACGTTAAAGATGGCAGCGACATTCTGATCTGAGGCGCATTTTTCAGATCATTGATTAATAAATTGCGCCTGTCTACGAAAGTTTTACCGTCATGCATCGGTTACAAAGTTTTGACATAGGCTGAAAAATCCTACAGCACTAGAAATTATCTTCCTGAGAAGAGTTTTTCAGCAAAATGTTGCTGAATATTACAAAGGCGCTGTAGAAACATAGCGAGCAAGCCAGAAACTCACATGCAGTGGTTGTTATCCACAACATTCAAAATTCACGGATGAAGAGTAATTGTGGCTCTATTTAACCTCTATTTAGAAATTTCAGGATCTGAATTGAGATCAGAATGGAAAATAATCAGGAGAGAAAAAAAATTCGCTTACTTCAACGCTTTCACAGGCAGTTGTCGTGGTACAACAGTCGTTTGTACGCGACGCTGAATTACGCCAGCACCATAAAGGCTAACAACACAATCAGAACTAACCATATCCGCAGCATCACTATGTTAAACCCCATAACATAACTGATAAGTAAGAAAAAATTATTTAAAGTAGGCTTGATTCATGAATTTCCTTTAAAATACTAACATTAACATTGACAATGTTCACACAACTAACAGTGAAATTTTGTTCCCGAACCTACGCTACCTTTTTCTGAAGCCAATTAACGGCGATATAACTAAAATTTGCATCCAGACACACTATACCTGAACACTCATGAATCGCAGATGGTTCATTCGTATGGGTGATTTTTCAAAAGAGTAAACTAAATATTTGGCGCAAAGCCCGTAGACTAATGAGAAAGATGGTATGAGATCTATACAACAGGAAAATTGTGACGACATAGTAGAATATTTGGAGTAAACTCCGTAGACTAGTTTTCAATTTCGACAGTTCAAGTGGTCAAAAGGACTCAATAATATTATTGTTAAAGTGCAGTCCAAATCTTCCACCAAGTACCTGTAGTTAAACTTGTTACCACTAAATCGACATAATTTTATAGAGATACGAACTACTTTGCAAGGCATATTTGAAAAAAATCTAACCTTCTCCACGGTGACAAAGTTGACTCCAAATACGAGTACGTACCTGAAAAAGAAAAATACACATATTAAACACTGGGGACAGCTTAGAGTAGTATGGGATGAAGAGAAGAGACGTAGTTTTCTGAGAACAAGTGAGGTTTCTGCATAGAAAATAGAGATACATCGTAGACAAATGCATTTTCAGGGTGTTCTTTAGCATCAATTTACAAAATTTTAGGCGTTGGGAATATATTTATCACAATTTACAATGAGTGTGCATAAGGAGACCGGTGCATTGATGAGGGAAGTATTGAACGAAAAAGGGAAAAGTAGAGCGATAAGTTTTCAATTTTTAGCATACATAACTCTACAGTTTGTTGCATTGTTCGAGTTAGTAACTTATTGAACTCGTACGAATGCATTTGCACAAATTTACAACTTTGCATAAGTGGCTAAACACATCAGTGGCTTCAGATATATGTACATCATTGTCAATGTACTTTTTAGTAGATCCAAAACATGATCTGCTAAGATGATAGGACTTCATATCTCATTGGAAATTCATACTGAGATGGCTGATTAAACTGAACCAGAGAGCATGTATAAGCACTTTCGAGTAGTAATCGATACCGGAAAGCAAAATACCTATGCCCGTTTAGGGTGCAGCTCGGTGGGCAAAGATCACTGAACACCTCATTTGGCTGCTGCTTCAGCAGGCTGCCCTGGGGCGAAGAAAGCAAGCACCCAAGATTGGCGTAAGTGATTGTCATCCTTAATTATTCCAAAAAATTAAATATATCTGAGAATAGCAGTCTTATTCAAGCATACGGAGAAACAAACGAGAATTATATCAGAGCAGTTTTTGCACGTGAGATGATCGCTCGAAATGTATGAGAAAATGAAGTTTTACAAATTTTTCTCATAATTTTACAGTAACAAAAAAACCCTTACAAGAAATCAAAGTTCCGAAAGTCATGTTAAAATAAAAATAAGCCGCCTAAAATATGAGTCTAATACATAAAATTCAGTGACATGACAATTTTTTTCATTAAAATTTCGTTTCATAAAGTCATGTAACGTTGAACTCGCAATCCATTATAATCCCGTTGTAGTCAAATCTTGAGCGAACTCAAATTCCTGAAAATCTTTTTCTTTCAACTTTTCATTCCCGAAAATCTTCTAGCCAGGAAATCCTGATGCAATAAAATAATCTTGCAATTAAATGCAATTAAGTTGCTGCAATCAAAATTATGTTATAATCTAACTGTGTTGCAATAAAATTAGTATGTAGTAAACCCTTCGGTTCTGAATTCTCTCCCCTCTATTCGTATAATTTTTAGGAGAGCGATTGCAAGTTTCAAATAATAGAGAAATACCACGCTTCAGATGAACGTTGACAGCGTAACTCTTACATTACCCTCCCAATAAAGACTTTGTGTTACTTAAGTATAAAGAAAATACAAATTATGGGTTGCTTTTTTCGGCAATTCGAATCCCGGCGCCTCGCGGTGATTTCTCCCCGTTGGGAAAAAAGAGAACTCAAGCACAATTCCCCCTTCTAGCCAGGTGACAAAAATGGGAACCAGCTTTACTGGGGGTAACAGTCATTGCGTCCTGATGTTAGTTATAAGGCATTTGAAAAACTAGGGTTCAAGGTGATATGTATTTGAGCTTGATTGATTGGAATAAAGCAACCTTTTTTGATGGCTAAGATTATATCGCCCGAAAGTCTCTCGTACATCCGTCCAATCATACCTAACCCCTGAGGTGCAGCGAGGCTACTCTGGCTGAATCCTCTGTACTTTTCCCGAGTTACAGTTTATTGGATGAACGCTCATGAAGTCCCAACGCGCCAAGTCAATTTTAACCGAATGAGTAGAACAAGTTACCTGTCATGAAATACTAAATGAACGGGTTTAGTTCGAATTATACGGGAAGCTGATTTATCACGAAAATTTTTGTAAACAACCATTCTGAGTTAAAAGTTGTTTACCAAATAAGCGATGAGTTTTCGATGGGCCTAACGTTTATTCAAATTCTGTATGGAGTATAAGCGAATGAAGTTACTCAAAACGCACAAGTTCGGAACAAAATGAGTGGAAACGAATGAAAAACCTATTTCATAAAGATCAATCACTCGAATTCAGAGACTCATTTTCAGCAGGAAAATGGCATTTCAGAGGCTGGACAGACTCTTAATAACAATACCTCAACTGTAGAAAAAGCGAACGTACACAAAACTTTGGAACCTGCGCCTAAAACTGAGTAAACAAATGCAAATGATATCTTGGGTCTCTCCCTCGAGGTTTCTCCTCAAATCAAACGATACTATGACACTTCTCGATCTTAGTCTTGACAATGAGGAAAAAAGGCAATCATTTTCACAGTGTGTGCAAATCGAATTCGGACGTTCGTGAGAACTAGCAACAAATCAAAAGCATGTTCTTTGTTTCGGTAGTTGCAAGAGGCGCTAAAGGGTCAGTCCTTGGCAGTAAGTTGTGACAAAAGTCCCTCAGTGGCCGCTAAAGAACTTAATGGCACTTGGGAGAAGCGGAGCCTGCATAAAAAGCCTATTAAAAGAGACTGGAGATCGTGGTTGCTGAATTATGTAAGCACGCGCCTCGAGTACAACCTCTAAGTGTTCCAAAAATTTAATTTACACCCAAGTCTTTGGCTCACTTTTTATTTCGTGTGGACGCTCATTAAAGAACCTCGAGGCTCACGGGTATTGCTCACCAAAATTTAGGTGTTTGATGTAGTGGATTTTGATAATAAGATACGGGGCTTGGTTACATCGAGAGGTCATGCGAAGTTTGCATTCACGATTCACGTTATGTTCTTAACGTTCAACTGAAACGTTCAAGTTCGCAAAAATATAATGTTTTGGTAGTGAATTTTATTTAGTACAGTGAAACGTGTTATTTATTTCTAATATTTGGTTTAAATTAGGGATGAAAATATATTAGAATTTAAAAAAAATCTAAAATTTAAACACTCGAACTGTGGGAAGCAGGTTCTCTAGGAGAGTCTTCGTATCTCTTAACCCCTCGTTCATGACAACACATTCATTCCCAAGTTAATGTTTGCACAACGGATAGAGCAGAGAAATACATTCAAATTGATTTTCTACCGAGTAATGGAAGTGCACTAGTCTAGAAAATCAATATGTATTTGTGAACAAAGGAATGGTAAAAGATCTACACATGCAATGTCCAGCAAGGCGTCGTCATAGAATTTCCAAATAAATTTATATTCCATCAAATGTTTCATAGAATTGAAGATGAACATGTATTATAATTGGAGTACGACTTCTAAAACGACTGAAAATTTTTCTACATCGCCAAGTTTTCCATTCAATAACGATCCATGAATTTTAGATAAATATCCCTTACATCATGGCCAACTTTAGAAAAAGAATGTAGCTCTTTTAAGGAGTAGTGATCGTGTTTGTGAGCGCTTTCTTAGCCCCAAGAACAGAATTATTCCAATAGGTCAGAATCTAGTTCACCGTGGCTAACAGGCTTTGCAAACAACCATAAAGGACTTACAAGTACCAAAATACAAGTCCTCTTCGTCTCCAAATCACAAAGTCTGCGATGATCTAAATCCTTTCATGTTGATTATTATTCCAATTTTTGCAAATTTCATGGGAAAATACATTACATTATTTCCTAAAATGTAGATTAGACGAGAGCATTTACATGCATTTCATTTATTTTGAAGATCAATTTAAAATAAGTGAATTGGATACTGACTCTGAATTGATAGATACAAATTTAAAATTTTCAACGTAGCTTAAGAAACATGCTGTCTCACGAGCTTATTCCCTTTAGTCCTTGCATTTCGGGCATCAGTACCCTTCTTCAAAAAATTCCTTTCATCGTTTTCTCTCCTTTACAAAGAGAAACTTTTCTTGACAAGAAAGATTACGCAGGGTAGTTCAAAAAAATCCAGAATCTTTACGGGTTTGGGAACTTTCTTTCGCTGAACTGTACACAATTTTCGAACTTTGAAAGGAGCAAAATGCGACGTCCTTTTTATTTAGCCAACACAGCATTCACGTTACATGGGTTATTCAAATAAGGGTAGAGGTAAAAAACGTAGAAAAATACAACCTTTGCTTGAATTGAGAAATGTCTAATAAACCAACAATCAGACGAAGATAACGAATATGTCTACAAATGAAACTCAACTAGGAAATGTTTTTCACAATTAACATTTTAGGTACCCGAAATGTGTTAATGACTTCAAGTTGTGTATATTCTTACGACGCTGGACCACCATGGTGACCGAACGTACATATTAATTCAGAATTCCGCTGATGTACAGTCGAGTTGAGTTAAAAAAGTCGACATTGATCTTGTTAGAAAAATGAATTTCCAACAGTTCTATGACAGCAAACTAAAACTTTCCTTCGTGAAGCGGAGTCCAGAAAACTTATTTTCGAGTCTGTTTTGCAGCTTCCAGAGCTGAAAAATTTCCACGTAAAAATTGTTTATATTTCTCTGAGAACTCTGAGCAGGCACTCCAAAAGTGCCTCACACCGTCACAAAATGTAAACACTGCTGATAAATTGAGCATCCGCTCAAAATTGGAGCTTGGAAGCGAGTTTTGCTGGAAAATTTTGATCCAAGTTCAGTGTTGTGACTGCAGCAACAGGTTGTGTCAATAAGTGCAAAACATTTTACAGTAACTAAGTAGGGACCATTTTGGTGCCACTCTCAAATCCGCCGCAGAAAGTGTCTTACAACATGAAAGAAAATATTCTCGCAACGAAAGTGTCTCATGAAATTGTAAAATTGATGTACTGAGAAATGCACGATAATTTTCAATATCAGATAAAATTCACAGGCACACCACACCAGGGTACTCAGAGACCACAAGTACCAAAGATTTGACAGCATGAAATCTATTCCGAACAGAGTTAACCCATTAATGACTGGACTATATTTAGACAAAAAAATAAATTAAAGCGCTCTTTCTCCACAGTTTATTGTTACAAGGAAAACATAATACGTATTTTTTTAAATGTACATAACACAAAAAAAACGAAGATGAGAAGCCCTCTATAAAAAAAAAGAAACAAACATAAGTTATACAACAAATGTTATAACCATAAAATATTTGAAATGCAGGGTCAACACATAAGTTTAAAAAATTTGCAAAGATTTGATTAGGTGTTAATTTAAGTCTCCCTCACTACAGTAAAGGGGGTTCAAGGAGAGGAAGGAGGCAAGCACCATTCAGTAAAAACTTCAGATAACGCGAAATCTATGCACAAGGCACTTAAAAACAGCAATTTGGAGTAGAAGTTCATGAAACAAGATAAAAGTTGAAGAATAGTGTAATAGGTGTTGACAAACAGGACAGCAGTGAAGCGAAAAAACATGGTCCGAACGAAACAGAAAACCTATTCTATTTCAAGAACTCTTTTTATCTCGACGCCTCACATATTCTCCCTGGGAGCGTTAATTCCCATTGATACAATGCGTGTGTTCCCCTGAGGGGTACAAATTTTCACAAAAAGCGTTTCTAACTTGGCGAGGATCCCCGAGTCACTAAAATTCAATGGTGACACAACAGCAGCAACAACGTCAAGCTCTCTAAAGAACGGCCGCTCAAAGCTCAGGGAGTGACGAAAGATGGCTCAGATGGGCATCATGTGATGCTGCAGCGTGTACTGAACGAGTTTAGGACAAGGAATGGCTCCTAATTGTTGTAATATGATGGAATAATGGGAATTTTTGGCGAGTAGACTATATTGTCATTTTGAGCAGTAAAAAGATTATTAAAAATTGACACAATTTAGCCGCTCACCCGTGGGGAATTTTGCACGCTAAAGTTAATTTTAGGCAGTAAATTGAAGAGGAGTGAATTATTTAAATCTGAAACTTGTAGAAGAATGACATTTGGTTACTCAAATTGTTAAAAATACAAAATTTCTTGAACTATTGAAAAGCCAATAAATACCAAAACTAATACACGAAACACAGTGTACAAACTTATGCAAACGCTTTTCTCAGTCGCTTATTTCAACCACTAGTAAAATAGCAAATTAGTTGCGAACCCTTGCTCAGCACTGGTCAAATAATTAGAATAATAGCGAACGAATAGAAAAATGTCTCTTCATTACCTCTCAGAAATATTCTGCGAAATTAACCTAGGGACGATTCATGGATCTACAGTTTTTCTACACGCTATAAATATTCATGATTGTATGTACAAATTGAATTAGTTTTCAAAACCCATGAGCCATATTTTCTCGACAGAAATTTGGTGCTCAAAAGATTAAAACGAGAGAAATAAAAGCTACTCATTTAGGACACTCAGACAAGTTTTAAAAAAAAACGTATTCCCATCACTTAACAACCAAATTAAAAAAATGTCTTAGGTTTCGATGCGAGGGTGCTTGCGAGATAAAGAGTACCTTGCAGGCGTTGTTGTTTCCTATTGATTCAATTAAACGCTCTCATGAGTTACTTTTTGTGTCTGTGAGGTAAATGCACAGTCTACACAGGGTTGCATTCATGTACGTAGTAAAGTGGGGAAATAAATATATCCTTTTAATTAACACGGTTCAATGATACGCCCAACTCGCAAGTACTATAGTCTCTACCGTAAATCAATTTCATTGGTTCAAAGGCCTCATCAAATAATATCACTCGCACATGACTGAGACTTATGCACACAAGTTGACGAACTTGGGGAAAATTATCACTCGGGAGAAGGTTATATCATCGGTGAGTTAACATCCCCAGATAGTCTCTATCATGACTACTCTAGTATGCTTTGGTCACTGAAACACCAATGCTAACTCGGTCTATGCCATGTTTTGGTGGGCTATAGCCGGCCTTATGGAATGTCACATCAAATGCATTGCCAACACTGAAAAAAACACCAACAACTTAGCTCGTAAAAACAAGTTTTACGGAAGTGTTCAAAAACGAAATGAACTCGCTTTAATTTTTAGACGATTATAATGGAGGAATTTATTTCAAAGCGTTAATGAGAATTTTTAAGAGCATTGATTATTCTTTAGCGTTCATATTAATGCAAAATAAGAGCTTTAGCAGATGAAAATAGTGAATCCCGACACACTAAAGTTGTAGTCCAATGGGAACAGATTTGTGCCGTTCGTGGCGCACCCCCTCCACAGCAGGATAAAAGTATACTAGCGCAACAAGATGGGAGTAAGAGGAGGGCATGCAGAGACTGCCTTCAAGCGACAGGTCGATAAATTCCCCACAAGCAGCAGAAACAAAGAGACAAGAAAACAGCGGTAGCTAACCGAACGCTCAAATTACCGGGAGATAGGATGATAGGATGACTCAATAACCTTCCGTGATGTAAGAACGTCTAATAGTCGATACGCCAATCAGGTGCATGAAAATCGGAAAAATTGGGGCCTACTGTCTACTATAAATAAGCATCAAACACAAATCAACGGCACAAATCACAAGGGGTTGTAAATATCAAGCATTAAAAGAAACAATTTCTTCAGAATAGAAACAACGATCACCGAAAGCTCCCGTTTCTAATCCTCGTTTCCTCACCATGGAGACACCAGCAGCTCGAGCGGCGGCTGGTCACAGAAGCAGCGGAGGGTCCAGAGGGTCGAGAGATTGTATTCGCCACCGCGCTCGATAATGGAAAAACTCTCATCTTTCCGAAACAGAAGCTTCTCTTTTTTTCACTCGACCAGTTCCTGAGGCGCTCTCCATGCGATGAGCACCCGAACAAGTGCGACCGAGCGTACAGCATCCTTCGGATTAAAAGGACTCGACTGGAAGCATGCAAGTGGGACTGCTTTGGGCTCATGACGAGCTTATGCTAGTCATTAACAGATCAGATCGCAATGGCCATCATTGAACTGTCGTTTTACTGCGGGCATCGATTTTTTTCCGACAAAGGCTCTTTTTCTGGACTGTAAGTGCTGCTAGAACAGCTTAAGATGTTCCCCGTTTTCATGTTAATCGTTGTGCAGGAGACATCCTTTTTTCAGAGGAGGTGTGCAAAATTGGTCAGTTTATTGACTATCAATTGTGAATATAGCAGTCCTGAGTGAACTTCCCCTCATATGATGCAAGTACGATTTGAATTATCATCAAATTAGATTACACTTCAGTTTGAGCCTCCTTACCCACAACAAAGATACTTCACAAGAGAGGAAGGCGAAAGGCACCATTCAATTTTTAATTAAGGGAAAAGGAAAGCCATGCAGAAAGTGTGTCCTCACACCCTGACCATGGAAACCACAAGATTGAAAGAATCATACAAGACAAAATATATATGTTGAAGAAGAAAGAAATCGATGCTGAAAAAATGACATCAGTAAACCGAAAAACAGTCCGCACCAAAACTATTTAATTTCAGCGATAGGAAAGCCCACCAAATGCTTAGCTCGGGGTCTCACATCTTCCTCATGGGAGCACTGAATCATTTCAATGCAATAAGTAAGCCCCATATAATGGTACGAAATTTCAAGAGCAGATGTTTTCTGATGCGGTTTTCTTTTTTCTCATGAGTATGTACAACGAAGGGAGTCAAGCGCGTCTCGATATGATTAATCGATCGAGATAATGACCGTGCGACTAAATTTCTTCCTCCAAAAATTCGGCAGCATATAATTTAGAGTTCATTTCTGAAAAACAGTATTAGCTTTGTGGTAAATATTTATGAATGCATCACCATTTTCTGCTATTTCATTCCTAATCCCCTGAGTGCAAAGCCAATTGCAGAGCTGAGAGTTAAATAATTGAGTATGTCGATCTGCAGCTCTCTGCGCTGGCGAAGGAAGGCGTAATCATCTCAGTGAGGCGAGAAAAGATGAGCGAGAGTGAAGAATAAAAGACAAAAACACTCGTGTAGGATTTCGGTCGCGCAGTACGCCGGCCTCCCCCACGAGAGAGACAGAGAAGTACAAAATGAAAGATAACGTTATCAAGCCATAAATCTAAGTCTACAACAGATTTTTGCAACAAGTCTTGCTGATTCTGAGGTGGGTAGCTAAAGCCCCCCTGAGAAGCGCTACTTTCCCATGGTGCACTGAAGAGGCCAGACACTATTAGCAAATACCCCTGAGTGCAGCTCATGAATGCCACAAGTCCGTGAGAAGTGTCAATTTCACTAAAAAGGGCTGAAGGATAGTCCCAATCTGTGCAAATATATGAAGGGAGTTAAACCTTCACTGTATTTAAGTAAGACTATCTTGCTGTGTGATGCCTACCGGGAAGGGAACGTGAAGAAATGAACATGTCAAATACTTATTGCAAGCATCGGTAGTTTTCCGAGTCATTTCTTCGAAGGTGATACCGGCCATCTAAACTCTCGAGTTCGTACATGATAAAACTTGTTGAAAACAGTACGCAGGGAAAATGAACAGCTTCTACAAAGTTTTTAGTTTAGCACTTGTTAGCGTCGCGTATTTTTGACTCCAGATAACAATTCATTTCAAAACGTACATGAAATAATTCGGCTTATTGAGCACCCCAGGCGAAATCACAATGAATGGCAGTATCAAACTCTAAAAGTTAGTTCTGCAAAAGAAAGCAAAAATCTCAGTGTAAAGAGAAATTTATTGGAAAAACTAAAGCGGTATGCATTTAAATTACTCTCAGGTGCTAAACAGATCTGACATGAGTTAAAGAGTATCGAATTCTTGGTTCATAGCTATTAAGACGAGCTGAAAATATTATAGACGTGGCTAATAAGTAACCTCTTACCACACATACATAAGGAATTACAAGTCATTTTTGAAAAAAGAGAAGCTAAAGCGCCCGAACAAGAAAGTTTCAGGAAGTCAGGACGTACAACCGAGTTCGCAGGGATATCTTTCAACATCATGTGGAGCAGTAAGTCTTCGTCGTACGTAATCTGTGGCTCATGTCAGCGAAGTTCCTTTTCTCGAAGGGTATACCTCAGGTTTGGTGGAGATGGCAATATAAGACCAAGAGTGAGTGTGCCCATAGCTATTGCGATTGAGTACCCCTTGCTCGGCGTCCAGAGCAAATACGTAATTAGTATCGCACTGCAGTAAAGAACTGAACATTGGTTTTTACTGTGTAAAATGAGAGTGCTCAGTAAGAAACATTGCTAGGAGAATCATTAGTCAAAGTCAAATTTGAAAGCCGATAAATTAAAATGTACAACATTTCATGCTCAAATACACTCGTCACCGACATTAAATTTGATTGTCTACACTTTTTATTTCATGCGGTAATTTATGTTTAATGATTGGTTTACGAGTGCAATGAAAGTCTCGTTAGTAGGAAAAAATCCAGTGTTAAGGCGTCGCCAGGAGGAAGATTACCCGACACTGAAAAATAGCCAACAAACGATGAAATCGAGAACGTGGAATAGATCGCTTGAGAGCAGTAAATGAAATTTTCTACGTAATGATTTAAATAATTTGAGACATGACGAAAAATGTTGCAAAACGCTGATGCATTATGATAAGCACTAGATTTAATTCGTTTTGTGAAGCATTGAATAATATAATGAGGAAAAATTGCACAGCATCACGGCTTGAATCATTAAATCATAAATCTTGACCAATAATTAAAAGCAGGTTCAATTTTTTACACTCAGAAATTTTTCGGCAATATTTTGACACGGCACAGTAGTCGGTAAGTGCTCAGCTAATGTAATGTTTGTGATGATGCTAATGAAAATATTAGATAAAAAGTTAGTTTCAGCCTCCCTAACCACAACAAATGTGTTCCAGTGAAAGGAAAGACGAACACACAATTTAGTGTGGTGTTATGGGAATGTAGAATCTATGCACAAGGTGTGTTCCCACACAACATCCCCTGCACATATATAGAAGTAGGAAGTTCCTAAGGTGGGAAGTAAAATTAGATAAAATTTGAAGAAGAAAGTCAAAGGTGCTGAAGAACAGGACGGCAAACCAAAAAATAGGTCCTTACCTGAACAAAAAGCCTATTCTAGTTTAACACATGAGCTTACTCGACTCTTAGATCTGGACCTCACGTTTTCCCTTGAGAGGAGTAATTCCTTTAGATTTAATATTTGCTCCCTACCGAGGAAATTAATTATAAAATCATGCGAACAATTTAACAAAAGAAAAATAAACATAACTGTTATGAAAACTGTGTTTCATCAGAGCCCGCGCTACAGACAAAATACATTTTGTTCATAAAGTTTGCACCAAGAAAAAAAAATCCGTCGCTCTCCAGCCCCTGTAATAAAATGATCAACGCAAACAAAGATCAACGGCGTAAAAAAACATTGCTTGATGGGAATGTTAAAGAAAAAAGTTCGAAAAGAGGAACGCGTAATAAAAAGCAAACACCTAAACTTCCCCTACCGGGATAAAATTATGGATCCATCATCCTGGAAAGAATAAAAGTAAAGTATTAAATCGTTTACGCACATCAGGCGGTACGTCATTTATCGTAAAGAAATTCGATGTAATCTAATGTATTCTCAGCACACTGAAAAACACTAACTCAAGATACCGCGGCGAAAAATTTATGTAAATTAAGGCATTTTTGTTATTGTTTGTCTGAGGTTAAGCCTCCGTTTCAGCTCAGTTAAGGTGATTGAACCAGAGATTGAGAAGTTCAAGCGGAACCACAATTAAGGGCGCCAATTTCGTCGCTTATGATTGCGCAGTTCCCTAGGGAAGCGAAATAAGACCAAAGCAACTCGATGAGGCCAAAAAGTGAACAAGGAGAATTAAACACGCAGGCACTCAAGCAGGAAGTCGCTGGCACATCTCCCTCCCGAGGAGCGCTATGAGCTCCAAGATGAGTGGAACGATAGTCCTTTCAAAGCACTCCGAGTATGGATTTATCTATATGGACGTTAAACATTAAGTGATGTTTCTAGTGAATAAAATTTAGGTGGAAAATAATAAATATTAGCACCAATTCGATCAAACGTTGGCCTGTTGAAGTCAATATCCGTAACTGTGTTCATAGAACTCTTGTTGTCTTCCAGAAATCCTAGGAGATCCAAGTCTCAGCGTAAGGGACGACCATCAGTTTTAAAAATGAATTCTTTACTTCGTTGAACGGCTTGCAATGGAGAAACTTTCAGACAGGACACACTCTAGACTCTGTCAACTTCGGTTAGGCCCATTTGTCCCATTCCTTACCCCGCCTCTTGCATAAAAAACGAAATGTTGTCCTTAGGATGGCATCGAAGTTTTGAGCAGGCTTTTGAAAGACTATTGGGTTAACTGTAGTTGCTTGTAACTCACTGCTCTGCTGTTGGTTCTGATGAATTCTTTTAATTATATGTAATTATATATATTTGCAAAGGACAAGAGATACCTAGTACCACCAAGATTAGAAAATTTAGTTTAAGTATCAATAATCACATCAAAGGTGTTTCAAAGGGAGAAAGAAGAAAAGCACCATCAAAAATGGGATGAACAGAACGAGAAATTTGTAAGGACACGCCCAAGGCGTGTCCTTACACCCCCAAGTGAACACAGCACCAACAGAAATATTTTCATTCATGGCACAGTACAACTTGAAATTTTACGTGATCCCAAAATGATTTAGAATATATTTGAGATGTAAGTACTGTTATACAAGGAATTGAAGTTCCTAAAAATATCATGGCCTAATCTTTACGAAACATCATTTATTTCCCACGCTTGACTAGTAAACGAGACATCCGTCGAAACAAGCTATGTACAAATATGACATATACTACCAAACATTCAAATTTTTCCAGCAACAGGAAGACTGAGAAATGATGTAAACAATCCCGCATGCACATCGAAAGCCACGGAGATTCAGCACGAGCCTCCGACATCGATATGCACGCGGCCGATAAATGCGTCACTCGCTTCGATACGCGCGGGACGCCGACGACAGAATTGCGATAACCAATGTGGCAGGCAAGAGCCAATTCAGCGGCAAGGCGCCGGTGGTAAGGAAATGTTCTTCAGATTCCGGCCCGCAGGTAGCAGTAGAGCTCTGCAGCTGTCAGAAGCTGCGAGCAAGAAACATAACAACCTCGGCGGTCCTCTGCGCCGAAAACAATAGACGAGCGCTGCTTATCTCCCACCGGAAGGGAGACAACAACAAAAACAACTGTTTGCTTGCTTGGCGTGAAGCATAGAATGGGATTGTAATATAATAAACGTGTATACGCTCATCGATTCAATAGGCTTAGTCGTGATATACAAGGTGGATTTTGTTTGATTGCATTGATGGAAGCTTCGTGCAGGCAGGGAGAAAGTCAGCAGCTGGTTTCTGATGCTTGCAATTGGCAGAACGCAGTTATTTTTAGGTTTCTTTTGGGCTAGAAGCAGTTCAGTGATTGATATCGTGCACATATAAACCTCACGTGGACTTCAGAGGTAAGACGAGGTATGAGAAATGCATGAAAGAAAGTATCATAGAAAACATTGTTAAATTTGAAGCACACCTGATCTAGGTTACTTCACAAGAAGGACATTATTTTGATGGTGATAAAGAACTAAAATTCGCACTTTCTTAGACACGAGCCCTGCAAAAGAGGTGACTTGAATTCATTCTTGTTAGGCCAGGTTGGTAAAAATAGATAAGATAGCAGTTATTCAATGTAGAATAGAACTGGAAATTCATCGTTTGGAGTATCAAAAGTCAGCGTAGGAATAATCTCGATGTTGTCAAAAGTGTATTAACCTCTTTCGTATCAAGCTAAATTTTTCATATCGTACTAAAGGACAACATTTAATTCTTGGTAGTAGGGAATAAGCAACCAAACAAGCGACCATAATGTGAAAATCAATTTAAAGGCGAGTTATTCGCAACTATCTGCGCAGGAATTTTTTTTTTATCTCAGACTAACAACAACGCGAGTCCAGAATTGAAGGCTTTTCCTCCAAGTAGTAGACTGCAATATCGTAACTCAGGTGTCGGTGTGCACGCCAGGAACATGAAACGGAGCAATTCATAAGCCGGCGTGTTTTACGATGCAGAACTGCGAGAGCAGCGTGATGTCATGTTCTCCTTAGAGACCAGCCGTGAGAGAAATAAAATGCCATGCACGTTTCACCCTATTACTTCAGCAGTTTTGCACTTATGTTATCGTTGTAAGAGCCACCGTCATTCGACTGACACTGACATTAGGCTGTCGCCGACATCAAGGTGAAGAAACTGCCACTCAGCAGTGAATTTTCAAGAAGATACTTGGGCAGGAATTTTACAAAGATATTTATTTATTAAAGGCTATTTTCGAAAGAAGACCAGATGGTCCTCTGGAGATAAGGGTTATGCTTCTCTCACCATGAGCAAGTCGCTCATGCGTGAACAAACAAAAGCTTCCATCAGAGGAATAAATTTATCTCTGCCATGAATATAACTCAAAAACTGCAGTTTCGTGTGAGCTTTACTATGGTTGATCGATTACGAGTTAGTTTCACACTTCTTTACCATAAAAAAAGTGTCCACAGCGAGAAAGGATGAAGGCACCTAATATTATGGAATTAAAGAAACGTAGAATCTGTACACAAAGTGTGTTCCCGCACAGGATCTCGCGCGCAAAGAAACAGTGAGTTGAGAAGGAAAGTTAGGAAACGAGGTAAAAGTTGAGGAAGGAAGTCAGAGGTGCTGAAAAACTGGACAGCAGTGAACCGATAAAAGATGGTCCTTGCCAAAAAAATATTTTATTTCAACAAAAACAAGGCTAACCTAACTCTCACCTAAGGACCTCAATCAATGTAAGCTTTACTAACATATGTACATTTCACTAGATTATACTATAAAGTTAGTCTATGCCTTCTTTTCCACCGTTTATGCCGAATGGTTCCGATAGGGAAATGAGGGAGGCGCTATTTGACATGGAATTAAATAAACGAAGAATATATCGAATAGGTGTGTTCCCACTCTCTGTGTATCGGAACAGCAAGATTGAAGAAAGCTAATGAAACAAGATGAAAGTTTCAAAAGGAAGTTTTTATGCTGAAAATACAAGTAGGACGGCAGTAAACCGAAGAACGATGGTCCATTACAAAATAAGAAACCAATCTGGTTTCAACAAAGCGAAGCCCTACCTAACCTTCAGTTCAAGACCTCGCATCTTCCCATGACAACGCTAATTCTTATGAATACAATGTTGTATTTCCTCACAAGAACTTAAATAAATACACAACCGTCCTTTTACAATAAATTCTTTGCTTTTTTACGCGAAAAGTTTTAATAATAAAATAAACAAGAAAAAGTTACCCTGGAAACTGAAGTCAATTGAGTTAAAATCTATGGTTTTAAATTGTAAAATTTTAATTTGCTTATTTCATTAGATCAATAATAACCGCAATTTATTCTGTGTAACCAGTTTCAATGCTCTTGTGAAAAAAAGGTCAAGACGAATAAGATCATGCAAGAACTGAAAAATTCGACAATAATTGCTGCATGAAAGACTTATTGAGACAACTGGACCAGTTATCATCAGAAACTCCCCATGACTTATCGCAACAAAACATTACAAATGTGTTTCCCAATCTCCTTCCATACCGACATTGGCTACGAGATGTTTTGTTGGTTGGTCGCCAGTTTTTCCTGTTATCTTGCTTACACTCATTCCGTCTTGGTGTAGCAAGTATAACGTGTTGGACGTGTTAACCAATTGACCATGTTGAATATCTCATTCCCTTCTAATTTCATGCACAGGAGACGGCGTGAAAATAATCACTGTATTTGGAAGAGAGCGTAGAATTCTTTAATGAGCAGTGACATTCTGTAATAAAATTAAAGCCTATTTATTTTTTCCAATGGAAACGCAGTTGCTGCAAAATTTCATGACACGTAATACTGATACTGAATGAACCACGCCATTGTGGATTCGCAGAAGGATCTCATTGTAATAGTTAAAATGCGGTTGATATCAGAAGCGAGAGACATCATCACGCACTGCCCAGCGTACGGAGGGACTACAATACGTGAGCACCGAGGGGATCAGACAGCGAGACAAATGAAGCAGCAGAACTCCTATGCTCGTTCGTTTAATTATATCATACAGTATCCACGGTACTTGCCGAGGCATCTCATTTATGAAGGCAGATAAGTCAATGAGTTAGCCTTGCCTGAACAAATTGTTCTTCAGGATTGTCAAGAACAGCGAAAATAACTCTTCCTCCGGAAAGACGGCTCGAATGCACAAGAGCAGTATTGCTTAACACTTTCAGTTTGAGCCTCCCGTGATGCATTACACGGTGTTCGTTGAGATTCTGTTCAATTTATTTTCAAGTCACTGCAAATAATTACGACACTAAACGCTGCTCAAAATTGTACACAAAAACCGAACGGAAATACTGTTTCACAATTCCGGCGCAGTATATAGGTTAGATTATTAGTTAGTTTAAGCCTCCCTATCCACAACAAATGAGATCCAAAGAGAGGAAGGAGGAAGGCATCATTTAGTATGGAGTTAGGGGAAAGTGGAATCTATGCAGGAAGGGCATAGAAACAGTAAGATGAGAAAGAAGTTCATGAAACAAGATCAAAGTTGAAGAAGAAAATAGTAGGTGTAGAAAAAACAGGACAGAAGTTAACAGAAAAAAAAGTTGGTCCGTAACAAAACAAAAACCTATATTATTTTAACAAAAAGAAAGCCTACCTAACCTTTAGCTCGGGCCCTCACATTGTCCCCCTGGGTGGGCTAATTCTAATAGATACAATAGTTGTATCACTCTGAGGGGGGGCGGAGTATATAAGCATCCTGTTAAATGCATGGTAGTTCTGTAAAGTACAGACAAGCACCATTAAGAGCTTTGTAACAAGTTCTTATCACTCATCACTATACATTCATCAATACTCAGACACACGGTTGACAGTCAAAAACAAGCATTGATGACATTCCTTACAAGTTTCTTTGCTATCAATACTTGTTGAAAAACCAAACCGATGACTATTCAGCTCTTTTTTAATATTGCATCAGTTTTGAGTCGCGAAATGTAGGTTTGGAGTGATTTGAAAATTAGCCATCGTTAGGGGATAGACATTCAGAGGATATTCAAGTACACTCAGTTTTTCTCATTAGAATCAGAATGGAGAAAAATATTCATCAAAGTACTCCAGAATTTCAAAGGGCCCAAAATTACAGTTTTCTTCTCGTTTAAAAACTTCATAACAATCAAATGAAACACTTTTCCTGACAGCTATGATGGAACAACTACATATATGAGAATGCAGTAAAGATTTTCAATGTAATTCGGAAAAAGCCTCAGCGAAGCCTTACAGAAGTCGCTCGAAATAATTGCGCCCCCCATCAGCACAAAATGGATAAAGAAAGACGACCGAGGTGAAAAATATACCTGAGGGCAAATTTGCGACAGAAAACAATGTACACCTTCTCGAAAAGAAGAAGAAGTAGGAAATAATAGCATTGTTATCGTAAAAAATGTAGCTCAAAACTTTAATTAAGAGCATATAACGGTATTTAATACAGGCCGAGTGTTTCAGAGAATATTTCAATGTAAGCGCGACTAGCACATTTTTCGTGAAGATCACGAATATTACTAGTCTTTTGAGGAAATGCGAAGCATCATTTCTCAAAATATAACAGTATAAACCCTTTAATTATTTCCATGTCAAAATATATGGCTGTTGTAAACTGCAATCATTTACAGTACATCAATTTCTTGTATTGATTTATTCTGAGCTTTGCCTGATCCGGATTTACAAATTAAAGAATTAGATTGTGCTACTTCCATTCAAGCTCCATCAAGATTTTCCTCTCTGGAGTTATAAAATGATTACCTAGTGCAATACTAATTTCCCGGCGGTGGATTCACAAACAAAGAACGAGGCGAGTAAGATGGTTCGACAATTGGTTCTCTACGTCTCTTGTGAGACGTAAGAAAATATAATTTGCCAAGCCAAACTAGGGATTGCGTCTAATTTTACCCAATTTAAAATGAAACTACAAAATCTTTAGACTTTAACTAAATTCTACTTGAAAGAATGAGCCTACAAAAACACACAGGGATCACATCCTTATTTTTCGCAACGTAAGTTTCCAATCCAAGGGCCAGGTTCCGATATCAAGAGGCGGTCAGTCCATTAAGAACTGCTTCAACTCGCCTCCGTGATCGGCCAGATAATTCACGCGATCAAAAGGTGGTCGTTCGCAATTGGCACAGGCAAGCAGAAGGAGAATTATTCATTGGGAAGCCTTGGGGAAAGCCTCTGTGGTATTTGCGAGTCTTCCCAGCTCTTATTGCTGTAACCATTCCCAGCTTTTTTTTGTCAGTGTTCTCGAAGTTAATCAGTCGAAAACTTCGAAATTTTTAATTTGAAACTCAAAACTGCTTTGGGATGATTTCAATTACATGAAAACATCAACTTTCTAAATGATGATATTCTTAAGTACGAAATAGCACAAAAAAAATCACTTTATTTTTCAAATCAAGCCTGATATACTGTATGTCATCTGTTGCGTCGGACTTCCAAATGACTTATAACTAAGATCAGCACACACGGACTGCTGTATACCCGGCCGAGACGGTACCCATTTCCATCCTCAGGGTCGAGGGGTGAATTAAGGCCAAATTTTCCCTTCTCGATGCGATAAGAATTACCAGGCTGCATTCACAGAAATTGAGCCGGCGACCCTTCCCATGAAGGGCGCTTGCTGTAAACCAATAGGCCACGGTGTCTTTTAATTGTGAAAAAATAACTCTAGATGGACAGAACTTCATAGCACGTGTATTCTTACTAACACTTCAAGGATAAGCTACCGGCATGAATGAGTGAAACATACGAAAATATTCTCATTCTAATGCTGAATTCATTTCGGTAGCCGATATTTACAACAATATGGATCTGGTACGTTTATGCTAAACTCTTAAATCTCAAAATACAAATAATTTCCTGTGTGTTTTGCACGAGCATTTATTTGGTAGACGGCAATGGAACATCGTCATACAAAACCCACAAGGCACAGCAGGTCCGCAGGCAACACAAAGCCCAAGCTGTGGAAGACGAGCCGGCCTCGCAGTCCTGCACCTGAGGCGCCGTAGCACGGAACGCTGCCTCGCAAATAGACCGCACGCCGAGGAAACATTAAAATCCCAATGACCGGGACGTGCCCTTCGGGGCAAAATTCCCTCGTAAATAGTCGCAACTAATTTCCTGAGGGGCTGGAGCTCGCAGTACTGACAAACCATGGTCGGGCTTCCACCGCAGCTTGACCACCTAGAACTAGCAGAGCAGGCAGAGGGTTATAGAACTTGCATCGCTAGCTAGTTGGAGTTGAATTAATCTAGCTTTTGGCGTAGGTGACAAGTGCAGATAAATCGCTTCAAACTTATCGAACTCTTTGATGTATTTTTTCTTCAACATCATGAAAGGATTTCAACCAGGAAATGCTCGAAAATCCCGGGACACAGATGTATGACTTGCCCATAGTGAGAAGCGAATCATGGGTACTGTCAGTGAGAGCGAAGTTACTCTGTCGCTCATTCCTTTTGTTTTCAGTGGGATTGGAAAGAACAATTTTACGATTCGTTTTGTTCAATCATGTTTACGATTATGGCCATTTCCTTTTTAACAGTGAATGGATGATCAACTCCGTACTCTTACATTAATAAAACAAAAGAAATAATTTTCAAATACCTTAGCTCACATCTAATGCAGCACTCTAACAGCGCAAAATGCCATCCATATATTCCAGATTCAACAGGGTGAATCTCGAAATGCACAGCTTATAGGATATTGTTAATACGAGCTTAATTTTCATAGCTCGTGCTGCATCTACAAAACTAGCATTAATTTTGCTCGTATGTTGTATTTCTGTTGAAGAGCCCAAACCTGAAATTTGCTTGAAAATTCTCACCCAGCTACGACGACTTATTCCTGCTCCTGACAGAACCTAGCGAAGAGATGAATATTCCTAAAATGATAATTTCTTCCACTGCATGAGCGAGCGGGTCAAAAATCAAGGAAAGAGTCAAATCCTGCTGACTTGATCATTTGGCTGCTAAAGTGACTGATGTCATAAAGAAACTTTCTTATGTGAAGCACACTCTGATGATCGTATAACTGAAAAATGAGATTCACTGTCATGTCGAAGTAAATCATTGATACATAGTACATTATAGAACGACCGAAAACAAAGTTTATACGTTTGAGGTAACAAATAAAAACAATTGAAAAAACATCAAAAAATCACATTGATTTTCATTACATTTCAGCCACTGCCCTCAGCATTACATTCCCAGATGCCAACCGTTCTCTCCACAGCCGGTACGCGAGTCGGCAAAGGAAAATAACCACGAGCTTACAGAAAACAAAGCGGCCCATCGCGTCGTTCAATAACACCTCACCTTCTCTCTCCAAACCGAAGACGATGATCTCACACATTTGCCGCCTAATGATAAAAGTCGGCGCTGAAGGAGAGTAAACGAGCGGCTGAACTCGTGCGAGTGATAGCCCTACGCCGATGATGGATAGACTGCATTTAGGAAATGATGAAATCGACAGAAACAGTTGGGAGCAGTTAGTAGGAAAACATGATGTATGGGACGTGATAAATTAAAGTATTTTGAACGTGATTTTTTTAGTAATGAGTATAACGAAAATATTCCTCGAAGAAAGTTATCCTGGATCTTTGGAATAATTAATATGCATGTTTTGCAAGGTAAACTAACTAACTGTTTTGCAAGAAATATACTCGAGCTTCATTGGCAGCATTTCGAAAGATAAAGTTCAACATTCCTCCATGTCAAGTCAGGTGATCTTAAAATTTCATATAAAGGGTCATTGAAGTTACGTGTTGGGTAGCAAGCAGCAACCATACAGTATTTGTCTCTATATTTAGGCTGCGGATTAAGCTGCTGCAAGCAATAGAAGCAAGCATCTAATACAAAAAACTTTCGGAATTTAAAGTTGAAGTAAAATACAAATAACATGCAAAAGAATTCGGGCATAACATTACTCTAGTTAGAAAGTGAAAAAAATTAAATTATTCTGAGCCTAACCATCAGTAAATTATTTCACTCCCTAGAAGCATAAGTCGCAAAATTTTACACAATCCTTATTAGCTCTCCTTAACATAGAGTAAGAATAGTAAATAGAATAGCTGGTTCTCGGGTATGCTTCCTGAAAACACGCGGCCGCAAAACGTAACTACAAAAGTGTGAGCCACCAGTTCATTTGCCCTATAACGACACTAAACTTGTCAAAGCTGCCCTTTCCACAGCTATGTGAACTAAAATAGAACAGGAACTTCACAGAATAGCAGTAAATCAACTATCCAATAGTCCATATTAATCATTATTCGAGTGGGTAAAACAAGCAGCATTAACGCACAGCACGTTCATTCAGCCCTTTGGGATGTTTCGCCCAGCGAATGAACGAATTTTGAAGGATATTGCAGGTATGAAAGGCAGCTAGGTCACAACGGCGAGACGCATGACAGGATCGTAAGGAGAGCAGCCGTGGACACTTTGGACGGCCTGTGTCCCCACATTATGGAAGTTTGGCTCCCTTTATGGAGGCTGAGCTCGCAGCAGTACAGAAAGGCCGCCTGCTGACCATGTGAAGTCGAACACCCTTGAAGCATGCAGGGGTTGGATTTTCAAATAATTTACTTCGTCGTGCGGTTATAGCTTGCAGAGTATGTTCTTTTAAGAAGAATTGCTTCACTACACGCGGTAGCACTTAGCGTAGCCAAGTCCACTTAGCACATAGAGCTACATGTAATGCTACGGCGATACAAATTGGTCGAAAATCCTTCCAAGCTCGCGCAAGGGCGAAGCACAACTCGCCCAGCAAATGGAGTCGAGTTCTTCCTTGTCTGTTTTCAGAAACACAGAAAGGCGAACAGAAGAACGTTCCTGTAATATTGAGAATAGTAGTACAACTTCCTTAAAATCATTTGATGAGAAAACGCACAGCATATAATTGGTCTACAGGAAACGAAAACATCATCCAAATCGAATTCTGAAATGTCCCGTATTTAAAATGTTCTATTGTTACTCGATGAAATAGACGGTAAAAAAGATCACACATTGTATTATGAAACGAACTTTGCATCTGAAAGTCTTCAAATCATATTTGTATGAAAATCTTGTAAAAATTTACTTTTGAATGTACATACAATTGCAAGTGCCAAAACTTGTTGACAAGTCGACAGTTATAAATTTGAAAGCAATTTTCACTTGAAGAAAAGAATTTATTCGTCACAACTGCTTGAAGTTAGTCTTCAATGGGAGGCAAGACGCTGATTTCAGCAAATGGAACTTTCAAGCTGAATTCACTTAATGAAAACACGGTGGTCGAATCAATATGATGCGATACATAAAGCGAACGACTGAATTGACTAATTAGAAAGATCATATGCCACGGTAGAATACCATCAAAACGAGAACATAATTTTACAGTATTCTGAATTCTCAAGATAGTATGAAAAATAACTCTACAACACATAAAACAATAATTTATAGTAGATTTTAGGAGGGAACCTGTGTTGAAACTACATTAATTGTAATTCCTGTGTTGATATGTCAGGTAGTTGGTATTGCGCATCATTGCCATGATGAGGAGGCTTTCATAAAATTTAGGAGCATTTTGAAGAGACTTTACAAAGGAATGATTTGCATGAAAGAGAAATAAAAATTGCTCTCGAGTTACAAAGAGCACATGATGCTCGAGATAAACGTAGCTCTAAAAAGATTTCCGTGGCGCAAATTAAAGACCAGAGCCCTTATTTGCACACTTTTGTCTCTGGTATTTTAGTCGCTACTTTGAAATTTGACTTCATCAAATTTCTTAGCGTTTACATTTTTAGCGCTTCTATGGAAGGTTAAAAAAAGGAACCCATTTTCAAGCTCTAAGTCAGACAGTGCAAAAAGCTTCCGAAGTAGAGTTTTGATAGTTTCTTCGTGTAAATGTTTTCAAGTTTACAGACTATCTGGTTGAGATGATCCAATAAATGAGAAATTGGCCTTTTGACGCCCGAATTTTTCACTCATATTAACGTTATACAACTACCGTCATTAGACGGTCTCTGGCATCAGGTTGCCACAGACATAAGAACTACCAATCGGGTTTAAACTTCAAAAAATTCATTTAGGTCTAAATTTGACTCGACATAAAATATGTTACGGCTTTTTGGAAGGAAGACATCAGTGTCCTCGTGATCGTAAAGGATCAAGGTACAGAATGTCAAACAAGCTTTCAGCATTACGATTTGTGCATTTCTATTTGCTTAACTTGCCGATACGAATACCGTAGAAATTTTTTATTCGCTGTCAATCCAGCAGATTAGAGACGAGAGAAAAAAAGGCCGTTTTATTCCTTAGGCAGCAAAGTTGTGTAAATTCAACTCGTGAAAATTTGCGAGGCGAGCCTGTTGGCGCCGAATGATGGATCGAGAAGCAAAGTTTTTGTTCGAGCTCATGAAGGAAGTAAGAGAAAATTTTTCTTCCTGTCACGACCAAGGGAAGTTTTTGTTGCAGATTGCTCGCTCAATATGCCCGGGGTATGAAAAGCAGCTAACTTTAACAAGTTAAAATGAGCCCACACTTCCAACGCAAAACCTAATGGCCGCGCACGCCCACGAAAATCAAAAGAAGTTGTATTTCAAGATTTTTGTATTTCCTCACCGGCTTAGAGCACGAATAGCTTTTAAAACCAATATTTCAGGATTTATTTGCCACGAGTTCGATAGGAAGGAGTACAAGTTACGGAAACGCTCGAACAACACATACGCAAAATTTAAGAAAGAGAATCCATTGCACATCCTTACGCACATTACCTGCTATATCAGTTAAATGGACTTCTTGTACTTTGATGAAAAAACCTCAACTTAGTAAAACAAACATGAAACTTTTAGCACCCGTAATTTTATACTTTCATTTCTAAAGTCTTCCTTGACTTTAGAATTTTTCAACTATAGTTCTATAAGAACTCAGCTAAACAATACCACTCGAACAGTTTTCACCGCATTCAAAGTCATTTGAAATATTTTATAATACACAAGTATTGGATCACACGTTCAGTGACTACAGCAATAGTGACAAACTTTTTAGTATTCTGTAAGTGAAAACCTGTCTGTGCATGTGCATCATCCTCATATCAGTTATGATAAGTTCGTATAAAACTCCAAAACCACAACAAAATATTCCCATGAGAGGAAGGATTTGGCACAATAACGCACAAGGTGAGTCCCTACGTCCAGCCCATTCAAACATATAGAGCGAAAGAAGTTTATGAAACATGATAGAAGTAGAAGAAGATAGTTGAAAAGCTGCATTGAACCTAAAATAAACTGACTCGGAACAAAACAAAACATGGACTTAATTTGAAGAAAAGTAAGGCACACATCTTCTTTAGCTCGGCACATCATATCTTCTCCCTAGGAGCGCTAATTCCCACAGATACAATAATTGTATTTCCGTGAGGGACATCATCCTGAAATACGCACACAAAATATAATTAACTATGGTATTAAACATACCTCCAAAAAGCACTAGCACGCAATAATCAAGTACAAAGAGTTACTGCATGTATTGTACAATTATTTATTAACTTTTGTCCAACGAACACCTTTCATAAGTGTACGTCGTTAAGAAAACTTTCGGAATTGAAGCTCAAATTTTCGAGCAGTGAATGCAATCATTCTTTATTTGTCATACAATAACCAGTGCTTATAAGAAAAACCGCTTCTCCCAATCAGCATCAAACTAAAAACAGAAACAATCGCCTAACTTAAAGTTGCACAGAGCGCTCTCGTGTGCCCTCTAACATAATAATAATATACTTGGAGCGGTTTAGTGACAACAGCTCGTTGCTAACAAAAATTTGACGCAAATGGTACTTAGCTCTAAGTCTCTGGAGAACTGAGGGTGCTTAATGATCTCCGAGTAATTGCAAAAAGTTGCAGTGTATGAGTTGACCAAATGTTGGCAATACCGCTGACTTGCTACTAGGTCGCAACAGTTCTACAAATGAAATAATAGTCTCTTGAGGACGAGCACTACAGAGATAGGTGGCCTATTTTAAAGTGAGGAGCCGTTCGGTGTATTTAACAGGTGTGGAGAGGCCGAGGATCTCAATGCTGGAAGTTATTTCTACGAGGCGAAAAAAAAACGAGAAAAACCGCAAAGGTCCATGCAAACTTTCCAAATCACACATGGTTAAGCAAAGAGAGAACAAAATGCATATGACTCAAATTCAATAGACTGTTCCACACTCACTAACAGTCATTACAATGCTGTGTATCCAAAAGAACAATTAGGTAGGCATTGCACCGTCACCAACATCCAGACATTCACAAGACACACGCCCCCACGTCTCACCTCAGACCTAGTACGGACAAGGTCAGACGTCTGACCTCACTGAGGGCGCTAATTTCGCTGACCACAAAAGCTCTTTGATGGAAGTCCCGCCGGACGTCAAGTTTCGCCAAGCTTTTATTGTTGGTTGGAGGAACACGCCAGCTGCCGCTCGAGGGTCACTGCGCTAATCTAGACCTCAAGTTTGAGTGAATTGGATGGAACACTGAGATAATAAGCAAGCGTAGTTCGAGTCCTGCTTGGGCACATTTTCTTGTCAGTTTCGGATGGGAGTAAGTTCAGTTATACGTGTTTTTCGGAGAGAAAACTCAAATACACAGAGTAAGTGTTAGTACAGAGTAATGAAGCTTGAAAAATTTTCTGGCTGGAAAGTTTGTAGTTGGTTGCTATGTTGACGAAATATCCGACTATTTTTCTAGCTTCTTTTTAGATCACACTGTATTTCTCGACGGAAGCCATAAGACGAGAACCATCAAGGAGAGCACCACTGTTCGTACAGGGAAGTTTTGAGCGCAAGTTTTAATTTTCAATCCACTTTACAGGTAGTACGTGTCATAACTGCAGACCATTAATAATGAGATTATAATATTTAGACTGAGATCCACCAGTTCGGACTACTCGAAAGCAATACGTTTTCAGTGACGATGCATAATCGGAACCACAGATAATTAGCCATGGAGTTCCTCAAGGGCCTGTCCTTGGGCCTCTCCTATTTTATTCTTTACCAACGATAACGTTATAACTAAATAATTTTCAAATTCATACTTTCTACTGACGACAGCACGCTTCCTACGGTCCTTCCTAATCAAAATCACACTCTAATTGCGGCGAGTATAAAAAACGAGCTCTATAAGGTTTCATTGTGGCTTAAAGCGAATAAAATAAGCCTTAATATCGACAAGACTAAACATATTTTATTCGCATACAAGAGAAATATATCTCTTCCATGCATTAGAATTGGCGAAGGTGAAATCGAAGAAACGAACTAGTGTAAGTTCGTAGGCATATAAATAGATAAACATCTAACCTTCAAAGAGCACAATGCTAAATTAGTGCTAAGTTATCAAAATCTGTTGGAATCCTCTATAAAATGAAAAATGTAATGTCTGAAGAAGCTTTGCAAATACTTTACCGAAAGAACATTTTACCATACTTACAACAAGGAATTGAAGAATGACACAGAACTGATAAAAAATAAAACCAATGTGCTTTTACTCAACAAAAAAGAGCTAATAGAGCGGTTAAGAAACTATAATATAATGCTCACACAGATGATTCATTCAAAACTTTAAAAATACTTGAACTTTTCGACCTCCATTAACTCCCCATAAGTAATTTCATGTATAAAACATTGACCAATGCTGGCGACGAAGATCTCTAACAATAATAAAATTATTGACGGCACAAACTGGTCTTCACGACTATTTAATCCGACATAGAAGTAACTTCATGCGGACTTATTTCTCAAAAGATCGGTCACAACACAACATCATCTTCATTGGAACTAAGACTTGAAAATCAATCCGTACGGATATCAGCGAAAGAAAATCTTACAGAGCTTTCAAATTGAATATTGAATTCCTTTTCCTATCAGAATGTTAATCATGTAAGATAACAAGTTGCATCTCTTCTCCTAAATGACTCATTCTGATAGGGTAATATGCCATGGTAAATTTCGAAGATCTTCAGTCTGTTTTCAAATCATTTCTAGAATATACTGTCAACATCTAGCCCATATAAACTACATACTTAGTGAAATTATGCATCGAATCTCGAGTGAACTAATTCTAGATCAATCTAAATCAATCTCAATTAGGTTAAGTGAATTAGGTTAAACATAATTGTACACCTTAAAGTAGCGTTGGTGGTAGGATGCCCTAGAAGTCATTGAACTCATTCTGGGCCCCAGGTACCTATACTCAAATTTGACCATTGTACTAGACTTAAACGATCTACTTCTGTACCACTTGTGGTAAATAAATTGTTTAAATATTCACCAGTTCGGACTGAGATTCACCAGTTCGGACTGATATTCACCAGTTCGGACTGATATTCACCAGTTCGGACTGATATTCACCAGTTCGGACTGATATTCACCAGTTCGGACTGAGATTCACCAGTTCGGACTGAGATTCACCAGTTCGGACTGAGATTCACCAGTTCGGACTGAGATTCACCAGTTCGGACTGATATTCACCAGTTCGGACTGAGATTCGCCAGTTCGGACTGAGATTCATCAGTTCGGACTGATATTCACCAGTTCGGACTGAGATTCACCAGTTCGGACTGATATTCACCAGTTCGGACTGATATTCATCAGTTCGGACTGAGATTCCCCAGTTCGGGCTGATATTCACCTGTTCTGACATCACTGCCGTCGCATCCTGATTCACAGCTTCTGTGAAATAAAGCACAGGGAGGCAGCCATGCTCGAAATTAGCTTCAACTCTTCAGAAGAACGGTAACATTTTTGCCGGAAAATTCAATCAAACTTACCGGAAACCTTGACAGAATTAGATGGGATTCAGACGGCATAGATCTTCGATCACGCTAATTATCACCCGAAATTCTAGGAATAAACTAGTCCTTTATTAGTTACTTCCACCGGTGGGCTACAATCTCGTGTCATACCTTCATGCGAAGTTTATGAGGCACTGTGCCTCAACGGGTAACATCGAGAAGTAATTCTCAATTTTTTGTGTATTGTTGTAGGTGCAATATTAAATCCTACCTCAATTCTACTTGCCATATTAATTCCAATTCTATATATAAACCCCGATCATTTCCATAATAAAATGCAATCTATACAGTCAAATATAAAACGAAATCATCACTCGACCGTCGGTGAGGCCAGGCCCATAAACTAAACGTCCCGGGGAACAGAAAAATGCAACAGAAGTCCTTCGCTCACTCTGGGAACCACTCCTCCAAAAGATTGCTCAAGAGCCTGAGTCAGACTTTGATTCTCAATTCAATAGCACACCCAACATTTGGGACCGAGGGTTTGAACGGCGTGACAGATTAGATTAGATTATTAGTTAGTTTAAGCCTCCCTATCCGCTACAAAGGCGATCCAAAGAGAGGAAGGAGGAAGGCACTATTTAGTATGGAGTTTAGGGAACGTGGAATCTACGCAGAAAGGGCATAGAAACAGTAAGATGAGAAAGAAGTTTATGAAACAAGATCAAAGTTCAAGAAGAAAGTAGTAGGTGTTGAAAAAAAACAGGACAGCAGTGAACCGAAAAAAGATGGTCCGTAACAGAACAAAAACCTATGTTATTTCAACAAAAAGGAAGCCTACCTAACCCTCAGCTCGGGCCCTCACATAGTCCCCCTGGGAGCGCTAATTCCCATAGATACAATAGTTGTATCCCCCTGAGGGGGACGGCGTGACAGGTTAACAGATTTACCCCAAAATGGTTTTTTAAATAACCATAAAAGTAGGGCCAGAAATGAGGAAACTAATGCATAGTAACGCTTGACTCTTGATAAAGAGAAGGAAGAACTTGAGTTCAGCAATTTTTCTCTATTTGCGATAGGTATGAATAATTTTTAGATAAGTGTTCTCAGGAATTGTTGATGAAGTGAATGTAAAAAATTCTTAAATACTTTTAAAATTACAAAGAATGAAATTGAGCAAAATTAGTTTACACTAGTTCTTTACTTCCTTGAAATAAAGGAGAAAATAGATTGAAATTCGATGGTGGTAAAATGATTACGGGAATACACAAGAAGGCAAATTTAGGCTGATTTCTCAAGACCAATTCGAGACCATTGGATATGGATGTTGAATTGCTATAACGAATGTTTTTGTTATTATTATTGTGCATGCGCGATTCATAATAACTACTGAACTTACGCCTTCACTCGATGTAGTGAATCATCTCACATCACACAAATTTCAGTTTACGGTGATAAAACGTGGAAGTTTCTTCAATTGTTCAATGGAAAGAAATAGAAAAGAAACCACTCTGATGCAATGTCGGCAGCACAGCACGCAGTCCCCCGAGTGATGCTGAACTGGAAAAACCAGAAAAGAGTGATGCAATTTAACCAAATGCAAACTCCTGCAACAAGCATGATAAACTCTCGTTGTATAAATGAATATTCCATCAAAATGCCTTCATACGGTTAAACATAAATCGCAATTAAATTATTCTAGTTTAAATAACTTCAAGTTTATTATATATCAATATACATAAAAAGTGAATAACATCAGGATTAATGAAATGAACGTATCAGAGCACGAGCGTAGAAGCATTGAGCAGTGCAGGAGGGAAATTTAAAAAGTTGCGAAGTTGAGGCGACGCAACACTCAAGCACGGCAGCAACTAGCGTCGCACCAGGATCAGCTCTGTCCTTCACTGCCCAGCTTAAAAAAAATCAGGAAGCCTTCGTTAGGCAGCTCGAAAAAGGCGAAAAAAATCGTTTCAAAAGTTTGCAACAATTTTAAAGGAGTGTTCGTAATTAACGAATCACACACGGCCAGCCACTTCTGAGGCTGATGAAGCAACTTAACGCAAGTCGCCGCACTTCCGCTGCGTGATGAGCGATGGATGGAGCGCTGCTGGCCGGTGTGTTCACACGAACCAGTGTCCGTGTGCTTATGAAAAATTATTACAAAACTATTGTCTCATGCACAATTACAGGGTCACTAAAAAACCTCTGTCCGTTTTTTGATTAGCCATTGAATGAAATTGAAATATATACGCAATGCGTGCAGCACTCGTTTTCAGATTTGGACCGCCGAAAGTAGGAACATCAGACGTTATGATAACACGTGCACCGTGCTTGGCCATAAGTTATAAGCCGGACAGCAGTGGAGAAGGATGGAAGTGTCTACCGATCTCGTTCAGGGCTGTTTGCTTTACGACTTCAAAGTGGGCTAATCAGCAGCTGCATCAAGTGGCCGTTTATGTCAAGCGTTTGGGGATAGTGCTGTGAATGAACGTTCTGCAAGGCTTTGGTTTAAAAAATTCGAGTCGAGAGATTTGTCCCTCCGTGATGAGCCTCGCAGTGGACGACCACATGTCTTGAATGACAGATTCCTGAATGCGGCCATTGACTAGGACAGTAGTCTAACGTGTGGTGAACTTGCAAGACAGTTCCACGTTTCCGATAAAACAGTCAAGACTTCACTTCCACCGCCCTAAGACGTACAAACTGAGCAAGTGGGATCCGCACACGCTGTTGGAGATCAACAATAGACGAGTAGGAGGCTGCTTATCTCCGACTTCTCACCACCGTACCGCCTCCTTATTCAATCGAGTGCATACCAATGATGAAAAGTGGGTTCTGCACAAAACTCCCAAGAGTTCCAGACATAGGTTGTTATCTCAGGATGCTGTCCCTCACAGCGCAAGACCGCCTACGCACCCAAGCAAGATTATGGTTTGTGTCTGGTGGACAGGTCGTCAAGTGGTTCATTATGAGCTGCTAACGGTCACTGGAAACCCATACTCGCAGCAGTTGGAACTTGTGCAACAGGCATTGTACCAGAAGGAGCCAGCACTGGTGAATCGCAAAGGTGTGCTTTTCCTCCAGGACAACGTCAGGCCGCATGTCGCGTGACTGTCAGGGATACCATGTAGCAACTTGAGTGGAAGACTGTGTCATCCACCTTATTCATTTTACCTTGCGCCATACGATTACCACCTCTTCTACTACCTGGATAATCATCTTCGTTGGAAATCATTCACCAATGAAGAAGACTTGGGACAAGAGGGCATGGACTACTTTGGGTCCAAAACCCTTGAGTTTTACTGCAAGGAGATTGAACAGCTGGAGACACGTTGGCAGTAGGTGCTTGATGACGATTACTTCGGAGACTAAATATAATGTTACACATACTGGGCACTGTTTTATTTTCTTTTTAAATACTAACAGAACTTTTTTCGTTACCTTATATCTCACACAACGGAAGAATTCTACTATCACCCCTAATATGGAAACTCATGCACAATCTCTATAATGTAAAATTCACTTATGTACCACTATCGCTTTGAACAATTACCCGAAAGCCCCGTATCACTTACCATTTTCAAAACGAACTTCAACGCACTAGTTATAAATAATCAAATCTTTATATTGATGTAGCGAAAGTCTCACAGCATGTGTTCAATGTATTAAAAACTGTAGGTCTGTACCGCAAAGCACTACAAAAACTATAGATGGGATTCTTCACTGTTATTCGCTCACCCTTCTGCAATAACCTATGATTTTAAAACTAACTTCACACATTGCAAGCTTTCGATTCGTTAAACTTTACTGATCTTCAGCATCAGGAACAAAGTTCATATTGCTCACATTACTAGAAACCTTCGAAATTTCACTGTAGCAGCTCAAGTTTATGCTATTTGAAGTTCAGTGTAGAAACATGCAACCAGATAAATTAATCGTTTAACGAACAAAAATAATCCTAGCATTATGTCGCTTAAATTATTATGATCATTTTCCTTTCCACGCGATTGGGGTATCATTACCAGGGAAAGGTTGGGTTGAAGCCGAGTTCGCGAAGGAGGAAGCAACGAGCTGGAAATGTTCAGCTTAGAACTTGCCGTCGGTCGGAGCGGTGTATGGAAGGCTGCAGCAAACTCTTGCCTGCAAGTCCAAGTCCTAAATTTGGTCACAACTCTTACAATACATCACAACCGGCCGCGGTGGGACGGCGGCGTCTCGCTCTCGACCGACTAAACGGAGGCCTGCGACGAAGCTCTGGGTACTCTGTGCTCTGCAGCCTCCGCTGATGCTGACACTCTCTCTCCTCTAATGCAGTGTTATTCACTAATTTTGTAGGAGAGCCACTTCGGTTAAACGCATTGATTGAGAGAGCCGCAGCTACTGCAAGTTAGCGCTCTTTAAATTAATTATATATGGATTGATTAATTTAAATATTTTTCGAGAGCCGCGCAATGAATACCACTGCTCTAATGCTTACATCGACATGGTCGGAAGTGTGCAAAAATTACACCTCAATTATTTGAACTATATAAGCCTCATTTTGCAAAAAATCAAATAGGATTTAAGGAGAACGGTCGTTTCACAAACTCGAAACAAATGACTTCATAGATTTTTTACCTCAAATTTCATAAATACGCTCCTTAAAATGAAATAAGAATAATAAGCAAACTCATCAATATTCAGTCACCAGTTTAAATTAAAACACAGATCTTCGATGTTTAAGTTTTAAATTCTTTCCAACTCAAATGTAGGAGGACGCAAAAAGTTACAGAACGTCGTTAACATAACTCTAGTTTCACATAAATTTAGGAGTTAAAAAAGGCAAAGCGAAGGTTCGCACGCTCACCCAAAAACTTCCTTGTAAAGGAACTGACGAAACGATCAGCTGAAATGGCTCATTTTAGAGTCAATGGGCTACAAGAATTGGTGAAGAGTGTCTTCCAACGGGAAGAGCGCCATTTGTTAGATTTTCTTCAGCGCGTCAACAACTGTTCCAGCTAACACAAAGCAACGGATTGGAAATGCTCGACAATACTAAGGTTTTTCCAGTCTAGTGCTTCTCTGTAGTGAGTTCGGGAGGCTCACGGGGCTCATAACGCAGCTCTAAAGGGTTCCGCAAGCGAAGCTTTTCTTGTTTTCAAATGTAAATGCATCCTAGTTAATGGAATTTGTCGCAGGGATAAACATCAGATTTTTAGAATTACAGAAATGCACGCTTAAATATCTAATGCACTTTAAAAAAAGACCATAGAAAAACAGAAAAAATAATGTCACTCGTGACAAATAGCTTGGGAACCAGCTTCCCCTGGGAACATTGCAAGTTTGAAAGTAAAGTGCATCCACGATTCAACTTATGGAATTGAGGTGCGACAAATGTACCGAAACATAGGCATGATGACGAGAGTTTTCCTTGAAGCCAGAGCTAATAGATTAGAATTTAAGTTGGTATCAGCTTCCCTTCCCACAGCAAAGATGTTTTGAAAGGGAGCAAGAGCCAATCTAGACGAAATCAAATACCTAAAAGCGGTGCGTTACCCTCCACTATGTCTGAATGCCTGCTACTTTAGTGTTGTGCTCGAATTTGAAGAGCTAGAAAAAGTCACTTTCGACACATTTTAGGTATTTAAGAATTAAGAATATCAAATTTTATAGTTGTCACAAGAAGAAACCAAAAAAATTGCAGCGGAGCCCTACTCATGTGCGTAAATAAATTCTACACATTCATCCTTAACTGACATAAAATGGGAAAAAGAAGGCATTTGAACAGGTAAATGCAATGATGTTAATACCTGAAAGTGATCATCAAACACGGGAATATTCTTTCATAACAACTTGGCTAGTCGACGGGTATACAATCAATTCACAATAAAGCTTCATAATAGCGAACAAATACACGCAGAAACTTCCCATACAACGTATGATATATTTTGTACGTGCTTCACGACTGTCATGGGAATTTCTACCATAGTTGATTAGCGTGTTAGAAACAACACGCATTTTGAACATTTAGTACAAATTTCTAAACCTTCATTTAGTTATTTTAAAAAATTAAAAATCAAACGGTTCTTGAACCAACATGAACACTTGAAAGAGCGGCTACAGTTCTATTCACCACGATGAGCTTAGACTTCTCTTCGACAGCACTTAACAATAATTGAACGACAAAAGTATTGCGAAAGTAGAGAGCAGAGGAAAAACGACAATAATACCACGCACAAAATTAATCTGGAAACAATAACAAATTGAAAAAGACGTGCCTAGGAAAAAAATAGTCGCAAAAGCACAGATTTCAACATACATTTGAAAACAGAAGCAAATTGCATCCTCGCCGTCTGAGACGGCGTGAAGTTCCCCGGCTAACAAGAGTGGAAATGTTACTGGTCAGATTATCAAAAACATGCAAGGTCCACCACGGAATCACTACGAGTTCTCCCAGTGGCAGCATCAACATTACTGGCACAGTTAACAATAGGATGATGAATACCTCAGCCACCATTAGTAAGTAGTAACTTACTCAACCACAATTAGTAAGTAGTAACTTATACTCAACCACCATTAGTAAGTAGTAACTTATTCTCAACCACCATAAGTAAGCAGTGACTTACTCAACCACCATTAGTAAGTAGTGACACACTCAACCACCATTAGAAAGTAGTAACTTGAGTAAACGTACCACAAACACCCGCCAGCAGCGGCAACAGCAGCCATTCACGACAGCCCGTCGTGCAGCAGCACTATCAGCACCGCACTATCACGAAGCGGCAGAACACAGCCTAGGCTTCATAAATGACTAGTTTAGTCGATCATTTAAGGCCTCCAGAAGATCTCTGGAGGTCCGAGGATTGCAGCGGCACTCGAGCAGAGCCAAGGGATTGCCTGGAGCGCTTCAGTGGCACAATCCGCGGCCCTTGAAAAGAGGGCAGGCTTACTTGCTCCCTCTTTTTGATCAGCTCGATTGCAGCCTGTCGTTGGTGTGCTGTAAAACTGCGGTCCAAGATCTAGAGTCGCAGAGAGATTAGAGCAGCCAGCACCGGCTAATTCAAAGGAAAAGACTGTTGGGAAGGGATTTCGACGATTTTTGGTAGAGCTGAAAAGCTCGTTTAGGTCCTAATACATATCCTCACACAAACGAATTACTTAACAGCAAGCTACTATGAGTGGGTTTCTTGTTTTCAGATGAACAATGAATAATAATATGAGAAAAAACAGCATTTCAAGTCAGCGCACTCGAAGAACACACTGTAACTTAACTTACAGCCTACTGAATTCTACGAACGAGCTTGCACATTCTGACAGCCCCAATAATTTTCACAGCCCAAAATTGACGAGCTCTGCTAAAATCTGACCCAGTTTGACTGCCCAAATTCTGGCAAGATCGACAGACTGCAGCGGCTGAGCTGAACGTCAGTGCCGAATAATTGGCCGGCACAGCGTCTCTCAGGGTCGAACTCCGCCGAGTGGAAACAACAGTGGAGGCCACCTCCAGGATTTGGCTCTCAAGAGCTCCTTCCACTCAGATTAGGACCGGGGCAGAGCAGCTGTTCGGTTTAAGTCTTGCTCTTCGATAGTAAGATTACATTGGAATGGAAATGGGAAAAGACATGGTGTGATAAAATCAATAAATAGAAGAGAACTCAGTCAAACTTACACAGAAAATCGAGAGGGTTAGAAGTTTAAAGAGCCCCAACATAAGGCGCAAATATTGCGTCCAAAGTGCGATTCCAGTTGTTCGAACGCTTTTGTTCATGTAATTAGTATGAGTAGCAAAATTAAATACATTTCAGAAGCAGTCAGACGGGACAATTTATCCTCCCAGAAGAGGTGAGTCTGCCCGCCTGCTGTCCATCCTTCAGAGTCCGAAAACATTTTAATGTCAGGTCCGTAGCAAAGATGCATGATTAAACTTTGTATGCGCTTATGGATACGCAGGGATGCGTAATCTCAGACAAATATTTCCTTAGCTCACTTTAAAAGAGTTATTGAATGAATTGTATTTCTGGCTTCAACATTTGGATTCTCGTTTTCGACAGCATCAACAGCATTGGGGTATATCCATAGAGTAGGTCGAATTGAAGGTTGAAGGCAATCAGAGACTATGCTATTATAAAACGAGAGCATTTGCGCTTTCGAGCTCATTGACGACCGTGCAGAAAAGCGCACATGCTCACAGATCAGACTATGTTGCAAGATGTTAATAGTCTAGTCTCCATGATTGTTCAATCACTATTTTGACGAAACGATAATGAAGAGCAGTGAGTCAAATGGCGTATAAAGTTATAGAGTCAACGACAAAAAGTTTCACGAATCAAGTTACAGTTCCTCGCTTAGTTAATTTCTGCAAAATGTAGGAAAGTAACTGCTTCTATGTTTCGAATAACGTAGAAAACGGGTGTACCATATTTACGATGAAGAGAAGTATGAAATTCATGAAAAAGAGGGGTAACATATTCACGAACACGAGGTGTATCAATATTCACGAAAAAACAAGGGGCATCACATTCGCGAACATGAGGGATTCCATTTTTTTGCATCAGTTCGGTTGTCCAGAACCCGGGTCTCTATATTTGACAGCACATCAGAAAGGAATTAACAGCTAGCAGACCAGAAAATTACAGCGCCCAACAGTTATTCCTACTGGCAAAGAAAAAAAAACGATACTATACTTCTTCGCTTCTTAATCTTTTTATAAAATATTTCATAGGAGGACTTCTTAATATCAAACTGATTACAAACTAAAATGTCTCATAAAACAGAGATTGATTATGTTTCCTGAGAATGCTAACATTTGGGGGAACAAATGAATTTACAGGTACTTCCTTCACATCAGGAAACGAGTAGAAGAAATATTGCTGATGACATCTTGCAGTTCAACTTCTTTCCAGATGCTATATGAACATAACATATAGTTCAATAACTGTCTGTTTTTACTGGGGTATTTTGAAAGACTTGCTCCACGAAACCAATCGACAGACTGCCTCCTCATTGATCATTTAGGAAGGAGAGAAAGCGTGAGCAGTCTCGTGTTGGGGAGAGGAGGATCTGTCTTGCACCGCAGCGACCGCGGCAGCGCACTCGCCTGCACTGCGCATGAAGTGTTGGGGCAAGAGCGCAGGGAGGAACCTGGTCGTCACTGATGTGGTTTCACGACATATCCTGTCGTTTTTTAACGCCACTATTGATGGTTAGCTTTCATAAATTCACTCCTCTCTAGATCGATTCCTCTCTTAACTTCATAACGCCACTATTGATGTTACGCTTTTACAAATTCACTCCTCACTTGATAGAGGAAGATCTTATGGAGAAATCAGGGTAAATTTGAAACCAAAACTGCAATAGCGGATGATATTTGTACTATCTCTACAAAAAAATAAACAAACAGTAATTAGTTAATTCATTTCCAGGATGTCTGCGATGAAACAATTAGGCGTCGAATAATATTTAAACACTAAGCTGAGATCAAGTCGAGTACAATACTGTATCCTCAAAATATCATACATTCGTCTCAAGTAATCGCATTTCCTTGTTATTCCAGAATTTTACGAGACAAACATGTTTATCCTTCTGAATTACAAACATATATAGAATAAAATGACTAGATCTACCATTGCAAAATACTATATTGCAATTCATTGCAAAAAACTGCACCAAACTTCGACACCCATGAGTTTTAGACACGAGTGCCAGACCAACGTTAGACCACTAGTCGACTTGAGGTAACTCAGAGCTTATTCTTTCCTAACCACTCTTGCTCTTCGTTCACAAAAGTCTCCATTATTCATGAAGTATCTCGCTCAGTTCAGTATGCAGGCAGAGGACTCCAAGGCTTAGGAAAGAGTGAGATGAATGCCCTCACAGCCAGTTGGCTCAAGCCGGCCCATTGCACCACATGGCTGGAATCACATGAACTTTTTCAGGGTTATAGAACGATCCATGCTCTATTTTTTGCTGTCCGTGAACTTCAGGATGCATTTCGTGTGCCGCTGCTGTGTACAAACACCGAACACAGTTATTTTTGGATGTCTAAATGCAGTGTAGGATTTTCAAGCAAGCAACGAGGCAGTACGTATTACTTCAGTAGTACGTATTACGATGAGCAACGGCCACAAAGATTTTTTTAACAATATGAGAAGCTAATACTCCACACTACGGCCAGCTGCACCACATTGACGTGAGCAATACATAACTTTAAGAAGTACCGCAGAAGAAATGTCCATCGAAAGAATACCACTCGTGCCTGTACGGAAATGTTTAGTGGCAAGGCATAATGCGCAATGAATCGAAACATTCATGAAAACTTTAACAGATCAGGCGGTAAAATCGATCCATGACAGTACCCCAGCTAGACGCAAAAGATACCGAGCATTCAAAAACGAGCGGTGAGACAGAATTAGGAAAACTGTATACGACATTTACTTTTCTATTTAGCACGATAGAAATGAAAGTATATAAAAAAACGTTTTGTGCATTCACACAGCTGATTGATTGATTATAAGAAAGTTTGAGCATCCCTTTACCACAGCAAAAATGTTCAAAGAGAGAAAGGACGAAGGCATCATTTAGTATGTAGTTAAGAGAAAGCGGAATCTACGCACAAGGTGCATTAAAACAGTAAGCTAAGAAAGAAATTCCTGAAACAAGAAAAGTTGAAGAAGAAAGTAGTAAGTGCTTAAAAACAGCACTACAGGCAACCAAAAAAAAAGATGGTCCGTCACAAAGCAAAAAACCAGTTCTATTTCAACAAAAAAGAAGTCGTACCTAACCTTCAGCTCGAACCTCACATAACCCCCCTGGGAGCGCAATTCCCATAGATACAATAGTTGTATCCCCCTGAGGGAGCATTCACACATCTACTGTGAAGAAACTTTGTAAATAATTTTTTTTTGCTACGAAAAGGCAGAAACCTATTCTAGATTATCGCCCAAGTCCTTAACCACTGACTACAATTGGAAGGCAACAGACTTAGTTTTCGATTCGGTTCGTTTTTTTATGACGTCACGCTTTATTGCAGTATTCCTTTTTCCCCATTCTTGCAACGTTGTCCGTGTTTTGTTTTTTCAAATGAGTTTGTTTCTTCAGAGCTGATGAAGTGCGAGTCCACAAAACATTCGTTTTTACACTTAAATTTTCACCGTGATTTTTGGTGATTGACTGATTATAAATTAGTTTTAGCAAACATTTAGTACGGAGTTAAAAAAACACGGAATTTCTGCACAAGGTGAGTTTACGCATAGCATCCCGTGCGCATAGAAACAGTTAGTTAGAAGGAATGTTATGTAACAAGATAAAAGTTGGAGAAAAAAGTCAGAGGTGCTGAAAAAGAAAAAAGACCTCCCTAACTCTCAGCTCATGACCATATATTTTCCCCCTGAGAATACGTGATTTCAAGTTAGAATGGTGTACATACGTACGCAGTTCGAACGAACAGCCAAGTATGCTGTAGAGAATGCTGCTATTAGTTCGTACCTTGTCACTCCATAGTATGATATATGGTACTGTCTGTAACATTTTAAGGGAGGGGTGGGGGTGCAGACCTTCTCTAGTCATACAGAGGGTGCACCACCTAACCAAAGCCCGGCGACACCAGCCACACAAACAACGTGCGTACCATGTACTCGAACTAGTAAAAACCAATGAAGCTCTGAACGGGCAGCACCATCCCACCTGCATGAGTGGCAGAAGCACTGCCGTATAGCATGTGATGTGATCCTGTGTACCATTAAATAGGTGTGCCTTATCATACCGCAGTGAACGAATAAGAACAAGACAGAGTCAATAACGGATAATGCGAGAAGCACGAGATCTTACTCGCTTTCACATGGAAGACGATATGAACGATAGATGTAACGGAAAACTTCTTCGAAAACGGAAAAAATTGTGAAGCAATCAAAAACGCTATGAGATGATCGAATCAACATGGAATTTTATAAATTCCTCTTTCAATTTATGTAATAATACCATAGATTCGAATGCACGCGTAACGAACATGAGTTTTTAAAGTTACTTTATTCCACACCTCATCCTCAAAAAACTAACACATTCATTCAAGACTCCCAAGCCACAACAGAGACGATCTCTAGAGAGCGAAGAGAATTAATCGTTTAGCATGTACTGTAGAAAAGAAGAAATCAATGAACAAGGGTTTTTTCCAAATGAAGTTACATTGGCAACTGAAACAGTGGCTTAAAAGAGACGAGGAAGAAACGACAAAGGGAAAGCAAAGACGACATGAAAACTGAAAGAAGCAAAGTAGAAACAAGAGATCTTGAAGGACTCTCCATAGCTGAGGTAAACGAACGCAAAAACTATAACACATTAAACGAACGTTTAAGTTTTTTGCTCAACTTCTTCGAGCGAACTCAAAGTGGCACAAAACGAGGTTTTAATGAAAACAAGCTGAGCAATCATTTTAGGTAGAAGTTAGCCGAAAAGTGTTCCCTTAATCGAAAGAGGCTACCGTAATGGAGACGCCTATCATTTTAATGTGGAAACTTAGAGCGCAAGTTTGTCTGAGCAAATATTGACACGAGCTGTTTGAACTGGAGTGCTCACAGGGCCAGGGACTCGCCAATTAAGGCAGGGAGGGTAACTTGCATTAATTTAGCCAACAAAATTAGGCTTTTTAGGTCCTTTTGTAAGTGAGACGACAGCAGCTGCGGTAGCAACTAATGAACGACGTGTAATTGCGTTGCACTTTTTCCTTTAGGGAGCAATGCGAGCGTAACCGCATGGTTCACCTGGGACTGAAATGCCGAAAACGAACGATGCCACACAACTGTTACGGATAAGGAACTCCCTACAAAATAAATCGTTCTTAAAGTTTTAAACGGGTACGATAAAATCTTCTTTAGGAAAAATTCCAATCCCGAATTTCCATGCGAAAATATATTATAAGTTATTTCAATGCTCCCTAACCGCAACAACAGTGTTCCATAGAGACGAAGGCAGCATTTAGTTAAGATTTTCGTGAACGTGGTCTATGCACAAAGATCGAATTCCCTCACGAAATCCACTGCACATTGAAAAAAAAAGTCACGAAGGAAGTTTTTGAAACAAGATAAAAGTTAAAGAAGTCAGCAATCGGTGATAAAAAACAGAATAGCAGTGAACCGGAAAAAGGTGGATCTTAACAAAACAGATCTTCCTATTCCATTTCAACGAAAGAGAAGGCCCTGGAGCTCACATTCCTCGATGGGAGTGTTAATTCTCTTAAATCCAATTGTTGTATCCCCCTGAGAAGTTTGGTATGAAAATCTCTTGGCCCAAAGTTTAAGGGATATTACTCACTGTCAAAATCAAATAGATTTAATTCTTTTGAAAATAATATTTCGCGAAATGTCCTTAGATGTTATGTCATCAAATAGTGTTCACGTAACTGTCGTGTAACTGTCAACAGACTTCGTTTCTATCGATTGGTTTACTAAGTTAGTTTAGTTAGTACATACATCACAACAAAGTGAAGATGTCTACTGAAAAAGGAAGGTGCACTGCAACTCTACACCAAAGGTTAAGTTTTTCTGCATAAACTTGCGCGGGGAACAGCGTTTGGCTTCACACCTGTGGTGATGATAATCAGGTTGCCATGAAGCTTAGGGTCAGGCCCCTGTTTCACTCACCATTGTGTATGCGTTTTGAAGAAAGCACACACAAAGTAAATGCTTGATAGAAAAGCGTGGAACGTTTTATCTGGAAATTCCTGATCCAGAGCGGACGTGATTAAGAAGTCTAATTATAATTTCCATTTGGAATGGGATCTATTATCGATAAAGCTAATTGTCTGCACAACCTTAAAAACTCTTATTACAGCTCGCGAGAGGTGACATCAGTTGAATATTGATTAGATTTATTGCATTAAAACCATTATGGGATATGTAATTTGTTAATATCCTGATATTGCTCTCGAGGAACGTAAAAGGTCACCGTAAATCTTCGAATTAAGGCTGCGGGGAATTGATCGAGGCTAAAATTTCGAAATGTCATTTGCGCTGGAATAGGTCACGTCCATTGGTCACACCATGACACATCAAGAAGGTGCTGCAAGAGGAAGGCCAGAGCAGTTCCGCCAAAACTGAACTTGTGGCACTCACTCCATGATAACCCTGCGGTTTTCGTTTGTTTCACACCGCGGTCAGTGCGCAAAAACTCAAGATAGTGATTCAATATTTTCTGTGTTTTTCTACTTGTTGCCTGGCGCAAGCGATACCAGATGAGTGAATTTGGATCAGCAAACATGTAAATGTTGTTTTATTGTTTGTATACGTGCACAGTTTTGTATTTTAAGTTAGGTAAAGCTTCCCCAACCACAATAAAGGCCTTCTCAAGAGAGGAAGGAGGTGTGTCCCCATACCTTGAGCGTAACAGCACCAAAGTTGAATGACTTATGAAACAAGATAAAAGTTGATGAAGAAGGTTATGGGTGCTGGAATGAACGAGAGCAGTAAACTGAAAAAAAGTCCGTTACACAACAGCTGTTTATTTCAATAACCTCATGTTTTTCCCTTACGAGCGCTAATTCCCATAGATGCAATAGCTCTACCCAATGAGATGGGTTTTCAAGCCCAATAGTGTGGACCTTGTGTACGAAGGTTTTTCCAAATTAATAAATAAACGAAATAGTTTTCATTGATAAATTAACAAATTGAAAATCAGATATTCAAAAATTCAAGTGAAAGGCTTTAACTCATAGAGAATTTAGGTGATTATAATTTTGTGAGTGAAACAAACTTTTGTGTCGAATTACCGATGTGAAATGATCAAGAACATTAGGACATCTGTTTTCCTACGCCCAGGATTATAGCGTTTTCCTCCAGAACTTGTGCCACAGGGCGTTTGTTTATCCTACGCAAAATTTATAAATATTGCTGCGCTGACACTGACGTATACAGCAAGATAACAGAATACCAGCAGCGATGAGAAAAGCTTTAAAACACGTTATTTATACGTATTTTAAATTTCAAAATGAATATCTTCATTCTACCTGGGGCGATAGACTCGTTCAAACTGCATAGCTCCAGCGATAAACATGTATCTCTAGTTTCCTCCTCTAAAAGCTTTGAAGCATCAGTTTTAAAAGGTTTAGATAACGAATGCCTTCGAAGTATTCGCAGGCAATATTTGCTATAACATCGAAACATCAAAGAAGCATGTAAGGTCGATAAATATCACCTCGCCTAAAAACTTCAAAAATCCATGGTAACAAATTCATCGAGGATGAATTTTCAACAGCCTGTCCATGGAGGCTCGTAAATCAGGTGGGAGTGCAAGACACACGCTGAAGTGAACATACTTCAGCCTGTTGCCAATTTGCGCTCACGATGGCCTCGGAACATCTACGAGCAAAAAAAATTAGCCAGAATACCAGACTTCACCTCAGTTCTCTTCAACAAAATCGGGAGGAATCTCGAGCAAATCCTTTGGCCAATTTACGGATTTAATCAAGACCAAAATTCCTAGGCACCGGAAAGAAGCGCTCCGTCTTTTTGAAATGGCTACAGTGTTATAATTCTTTGAAGTACAGTTTGGCGTGCCCAGTTGGTGCCGGAAAATAAGATTTATGAAGCAATATCTTTCGCAGGAGAGGAGGTTCATGCAGAGGAAACAGTGCACAGAGCGTACGGTTCTACAAATTAAAGGATTGAGCAATAACATATATACGAGCTGGAAAGAAAGGGAATACGAATGATGATCCACACGAGACTATGTTTTTATTTCCTCGCCATTGTATCGCTCGCTTAAAAATTAAATGAGCAAAGTAAAATTTAAACAGAAAATACCAGAAACTTGAAGCGCCCGACTAATGCGTTGAAAGTCACTGAATCAAAGTATGATGGAAAAGCAGGGTCTGAAAAACAGCGCGCAGGGAATTACAAGCAAACGTCAACTGTAAAACTTTATCTCAGTTACCCGGTCAAGCGTTGTATTTCCGTAAAAAAATCCAATGTTTACATTTCTAACAGGGTTGAAAGTTTAAATTTCACTAAGAGTTTAAACGTTGAAATTCTGCAGCTAGTTACAGCATCCGAATTTCGTCACAAGCCTCGTCTTATAAGCTCTGTCGCGAGCATTGATATTTTACCCCGTAGCCAACTTTGCTGTGTGATTCCGAAAAATTCAACGAAGTTGAGCTTTTGTACCGAATGTAATGCATGAAAAATAGAAGTGAATTCTGCACTGCATCTAAATTTATTTATGCTTTCACAGGCATGCAGATTTAACTATTCCCACTAATGTTTCTGAAATTATAAACTACACTGTGTTTCATGCCGTAAATTTTTTCTCTAAAATAGATTAGCAGATTTTATTGAAAAACAAAATTATTCCATATATTAGCAATTCTATCATTGGATGTACTACATCACAATACCAAGATATCGTGTTACACTTCAGCTCAAACGTTCACCTTTTCGCACGGCGGTGACAATTATTACCTCGGCAAATGGTCTCAGTTACGTGAAAACTGAATCTCCGCCGCAAGAGCTCACTAAAATTTCCACAATATTCTGCGAAGGCGTTGCGAAAAAGTCAGAATGTGTCGCACATGATATTGTATTTCAAAAAAGGGTCCAGCAGAACTCCAGAGCAACAATGCCCACACGCCAGATGCGGGGGTGAAGGAATAGTGCACGTTCTTCAATTCCGATAGCAAACGCTTGCGAGAAGTAATAATTCAAGGATGTTCACTAACAATGGGGCATTGCAAGGGCTTAAAAAGCCAAGACATCAGTTTGCACATTTATCAATGAAACGTGGAGAGGGCTAAACTAAGTAGAGACATCAGTAGCTAATCATGAAAGAGCAGTAAAAATTGACTTATCTTAATGAAATTGAGGGACTAGAAAACACCAAAGAGTAGTAAAATTATTTCATGAGATACAGCAAGTTCGATTCGATTTCAGAGTGGTGAGGTTTACACACAGATGGAATGAGCAGGCTTTCGGATGTCTGAAAAATTCTAGAAAATTTCAAAACCATGTGAAAAATATTTTTCGATTAAAGACAAAATTATTCAGCAAAACAGCACGAAAAAACATGAAGAAGGAGCAATAAAAGTTTTTTCATAATATCCGACTCAAATAAAGCAGCAACCGTGGCATCTCTGTACCAATCAGTAAGATTCACTGGAGCGAATGATAAATCTTAACTTATAGCCTAATAACAAAATACTGAAATAATTGTGTGGACGTGAGTACGGTCACTTGTTCTAAAAAAAAATCTTCTAACATCGCAGCGATGTTACCCCAGTACTGCTGAGCATCTCTGTGAAGCAAATAAAATGGTGAAGGACAGCCGTTCCTAGAGTTGTACATCTTATACTAACTTCAACATAGTTAAATAAAAGATAATTGCAGTTATACTACGACAATGATTCTTGATTCAAGTTACTGATAGCTGTAATAACTTTTTATCTATTCGAGTTGAGGTTCAAGAAAATGGTGCACAACTCAGTGACATAGTGCAGCATAACATGGAAATAAATTAGTATCGAGACGGCATCTCTAAATGACAGCGAATTAAAAGTAGAAATAACAAAAAACGAAAAGATAAAACCTGCATACCTATCTTTTTTAATCTATGACAGAAACCTTCAAAAGATGCGACTGATTTTCTATTCTGTAGCTGCAGAGTTTCATTGAGGATCGCCAGTTCCCCACGGTACATTGTCGAGGACGACCGCTATGGGCAAACCCCTTCTGAGAGTAGCTGGGGAATCCTAAAAATCCCGGTGGATCGCTAGATCCACAAAATGCACTAAATGATATTTCCCTTCAACACCTTAACTCTTATACGACGCAACAACTAATGTAAAGAAGGCTGAGAACTCGATTTACAAGCGACAAGCTCTGAATATTTCACAGAACGAGTTTAACGGGAACATTGCATACGGAATCCACTTGCGCACGACAGCTTGCGAAAAAATTCAATGTTCGCATCTTGACGGCAAAAAATGCACCTGTCGAACAGCAGGAGCAGCAGCGACTGTGACGATTGCTAGACTGTTGATCCGCACTCAGCCCCCAGCGGCCGAGTCAACACGGCTGTAAATAGAGCGAGTTTAGTGTGGCAATTGTCGAGGAATTTCTTGCGCTTGGATTTTCCTTGAAGGCGCGGCCAGGACCGCTCGACTCCCGCTATGATGTTGAAAAAAAAACAGGGCGGTAGCGAAAAGAAAGGATTGTTTGTATTACAGATACGAGAGCAATCGCTCAGAGCAGAGACGAGTTGCAGATGGAGGCACAAGAAGACGAGCCTCCCATGAAAATACAGCTGGATCATTTGTGAGAGTGACAGCCCATGTCCTGACTGCAGACGGATTTAAAATCGCAGTGAAATCGAAAGTTTGCTTACAAACGTGGATACGTCTTGAATAAAAAATCAGCCGCGTAGTGAGTGGGTCTTTTTTCTGATAGTTGCCTTTGAAGAACGAAAAGAAAAGTCAATGAATATATAGGAGACTATTTACAAAATTCTTCTGGTGATTAACTATTGCTGCCTTCCGACACACAATTCCGTTACTTCTCACAGTCAAGTCATCTGAATGATATAATGTCGAACATTCAATTTGGTTTATTTAGTTTACGGCGATTATCGGTTTACGGCGATTATCGGTTTACGGCGATTATCGCAGGGAAGAAGCTTGGTGAAGTTGAAGCTCAAGCGATATCACGAGGGTTTCGAACATACTATCTATCTAGAACAACTAGCTTGGCGTATAGTTAGGCAAAATTTGCACAATGTGATCTATGAATGCAACGAAGCAACAGTTGTTCGCTCCAGTTTTTACTAAGGAGGAGCTAAAGTCCTCTTAACTAAAAATTCAGAATGCTTGCTAACGTCTCGTGTGTAAATGAACATATCGTCAGCATTGCTGTAGGTGGAAGAGATTACCACGGATCCTAGTGGAAGGAAATATTTTCAGTTTTTCGGAAGCGCACAACAAAGCCTTCTTAAGGATGATAAATTGAAGGCTTACAATGCTGAGAGGTAAAATATTGAAGAAACTTAAACAGTAATTCGAACTGCGAAATGACTTCTCGCGAAAAAAAAAACCTGCTTTTCTCATTCGAGCGTTCGATAAATTCTATCATTCCGTTCATAAACACAGAAGCTATAAAGTTACACAGAAATCAACCTCACTCACTTCAAAGCGCCATTCTGATAATATATACAGCTGGCCTACCACACTATAACTATAATTCAAAGTTATGTGTAAATATGTAATAAATGCAGACACAGGCTATTGTTCACCAGCAGAGAAATATATTACATAGTAATGGGAAAGCATCTGCACTGATGTGACAAAAGATTTCAGAAGGAAAATTATGAGCGAGCTGCCATTTTCTAAGACTTGACAACTATCCTAGGATTTGTAATTTTAATTTCACACAAAACTATGGAGGAATTTAGCTTCCTTTTGCCACTTCAAGAACTCCATTGAGAATATGGGTGGTACGGCTCGAAATGCATAAATTAAAGATTTTAGGTTACTTGCGTCGCCTACACCTCCAACACTGCATGCTACCAATACCATTACAGCTTCACTTATTCTATAGGTAACCTACGAGTCAAGCGCATCAATATAATAAATTACTATTCAAGATCGACGAGAAAATTCTGATAAGATTTCCAAGCACAGTGTTGTATTTTTTGCTTAAATAAACATTTACCCGTCACGGGAAATTTTGGGCTTTCAAAATTCCGTCTTAAAACTTAGACGGGTCAGGAGTCGAGAGCACCAGGTCAAACCGGAATCGGGCATCCTCTCCGAACGCGCCGGCAGATCCATGAAGCACGCAGCTCACTCGGAGGTGTGGCGTCGGGTCGTTCTTAGCATTCCAAGGAGCTCTGCGGCCTCTCGGTCGCACCATTTCGGAAGCAGGAAGAAATTTTTCCAGCCATTTGTTCTGCACGGTCGTCCATTGCTGTCATTTAGGCAAGAAAGACCTAACTTGAAGCATATTTCTTGTTGCGTTCAGTGGCTCGAAAAATGGGTGGAGGAGCAGCCACATCATGATCTTCTTGTCAATTTTTTCACACCCTACGTATCATAGGAGGAGAAACGATGATCTAGCTAACCCGTTCTGAATTCTTTTAAAGTATCTTGAAGTCATCCTAAGGAAGCATACGATAACAATCTATAAAAATAGGAGGTAGCGGATTTGTGTTTGAATTTGTGAATTTCTGCTGCAGTACCAATGAATTTGAACTCATGAAAGTATGTTCAAAGCTTTTTCTTATGACGTTAAAACCTAAACGATCGAATTCCATTGAAAAATCATCAGCTGTGTGGTCGTATACGAAATTCCTGACCTTTCAGTCTTATAAAAGATGATCAATAATTTCGTTGATTGATAGCGATTAGAGTCTAGAATTCTACATTTCAGATCTTTATATCGTCCATGATAAATAGGAAAGACAAGAAAACTAATAACTTGACTAGTTTTCAAATTGTAGCTATCGCGGGATTCATTTATAGACATAGAATTCCTATTTCCCATTCATCATAGACGACATAAAAATCTGAAACATACGTTCACAAAAAAACTTGTAGTTCTGCTTTTGGGAAACATTGAGGAGCGAGGAAGACCTATACGTATTAAAAAGGAGCAGTAAGTAATATTTTCATTGAAAATTAACTCCTCACATGAGGAATCTTTTTCAAAAAATATCCACAAAAATAACTCCTCACATGCGGAACTACTTTCGAAAAATATCCACGACAGCTTCACCAGATTTTTTCATAATGTTACACAAGTGAACGTCAGCCACAGGCTAATCTAATGAGGGCTCAATATCGTCTGATGGACATGGATGTGAATGTAGAAAGCTGCATTCAAATACCTGACTGATGTACGGCTTACACGAAGAATTCCGATGCAAATCTAACTAACCCATTAGTTGAAATTATTAACATATCGGAAGATTTACTATTAAAGTTCTAATTTTTTTTAAATATTCCTCAATAATAGCCTAACTTAAGAAGCAGAAGCAGAAGCAAATGCATTCTCTCAATCCGTTTTATTTGCTCCATCTATTGATGAATGAAACATAATACCAGAATGAAAGCACTAGCAAGTTCTTAGAGCCAAGCTTTATCAGAATTCCATTCACTTACGATTTATCTGAGAAAAAATTTTAAATTCGAATAAAAACGCCCATGAGTCAACTGTACATAAAAATTCTACTGTGGTTAGCTAGGTGGGATGATGAACGTCCCATGCAATTCGGAAAGAAGACAACGATGAAAATACAATACGTCTACATTGTCGTTTTCTTGCGCGTTAAATTGAGGAATTATTTATATTCAAAAAGTTTCATAGAAGTTTAACGTTTTCAATTGGTCAAGTTAGTTTGTCGATATCTCAAAGCGATACTAGTCCCATTGCGTATCCGCTTTAACGTCGTGAGAGCTGACAACCAGGTCGTGATAAAAAATTTCTGATCTCATTCAAGGCAGAATTTCCATTTTCCGCCCAATAAGACGATTATCAAAGTGAAACGTACAAAAGATTTACCTTAAATGGAATCTCAAAGGCTCGCAGCTGCAGCTGTGTCTCGGTCGATCGATCCGTTATAAAAATTGTTTAAAAATCGCAGAACACATCATGCAGGGTGGAAAGCTGCGGTAAACTAAACGGAAAAACGTGAATTAAGATGCTTCCACAAAAGGCCGTTGGCACGGTACGCTCATCTTTCGCAATACGCGTAAGGAAAGACAGGGAAACGAAAAAGCTGCACATTAGCCAATAAATCCCGTTACCACGAGCAGTAAGCTCTACTGGCTTTGCCCTGAGCAACTTTACATACCACGTAGAGCTATTCTGAAGGAGGCGATGACGGAAACTGACACCTTTGGCCCACTCTTCTAAGTGGAACGGAGAATGCAGGCGTGCGCCTCGAGGAGCGCTAAGCCGCCCAAGAAGCGCTCAAGGACAATCCACTTTAGCGAAGACGACAGTCCTGTTCGCCACCATACAAATATTAGTGTGCATGAGGGAGACGTTAGCTCACCCCGACTGGTTATTGGTAGCAACAGCTGGCATTTAGATCGCTTTCGAAGACGTTGCTTATTTCAACGTGTTCTCGCGAAGCTCAATTAAATGGACTTATGTTACTGAAAAAAATATTTCGACAAAATCTTGCTTTGCAAGACGCTGCTGTACTTTTATTTTTTTCACAATTCGTCAGCGTAAAGATATTTACTAAAAGGCTAACTGCGAACCTTGACTTTAAGAAGCTAGAAGCTCAACGTGAAATAGAAATCCAAATCAAGTAAGAATTTTGAAAACAAATTTATTAGAAAGTTAGAATTCATTCTGCTGTAACAGGAATGTAGGGCACGTCCCCAAGAGTTCGCACCGCTCAAAACTTTGCCACCTTGCTTTAGGGCTTCAGTGCGTATTACGTCTTCCCTAACTAAAGAAAACACAAAGCTTATTGATATGAATGTTCAATTGTACCAACACACGGCAAAGAGAAGGACCACGTCTAGCTAATTTTCTGAAAAGTTCTTCTCCATCATCAAGTCCCATTAAAGATCAAATAACTTTCAACAAAAATGCATGAGTGACACAGCAGTGAATTATTCTGTCTGTTGCAGAGTTAGTCGCAGCCCCAAATTAAGAGAGTTTCATTATGCAAACGAGATCAATGGACCAATGAAAGAATGTCTCACTGGCAAAAATGAGCTCAATGTGACGCAGCTACTCCGACACTTGGAAGGCTCAACTCCTGTGCGAGTGCTAAGAGGCTCACTAACGATTTAAAAGCGCAGCTTTGCCGAAGTTCCTTCGAAATTTTATTGGCGCCGTTCAACTCCAGTGAACTCGGAGATGCGTTTCCAGAGATGCAAATAACATTTATCGAGCCTTGGGATTGGTCATTTGTAATATTTTCATGAAACGGGATTGTCCTAATAATTATGATTGAATCACATGTTCACAACCGATATCGAAATTCTGTAGGAATAGTAATTTTGTCACCTAAACAAAATCCTCACAAACTTACTCGCACACAAGCGTTTAACGTTCAATGCAAAACAAAAAACTTTTAAATTATAATTTTAACAATTAGACTGAAGATGTAAAATAAAACATTAGATTTTTCAAGAATATGGGTTATTCAACGAAAAACACGTACGATACATGACAAAAGCATTTTCATGTCACAAGAATATTATTTTCATGTAATAACTGTTCCGTTTTTGATAGCCTGTAGAAAACAAATTCTCTAACATATTTTACTCGTTTGTCTACCAAGAATCTACGCGGTTAGGTGATATTTTATGAGGACAATCACAAATCAGGCCCAGTTACAGAAGGTCGGTCAAAAAAACAATCATGCCTGAGGGAAGAGAGGTTCCAAAATCTTCCCGGAAAGAAATCGTTCATCATCGGTCAGGAGAAATATGACACAGAAAAAATTCACCTAAATTAAATATACCATATTCTACCTTGAGTTCATTCATTCGTAAATTAAAGAAATGTGGGACAACCAACAACTTACCAAGATCAAGTGCACCACGGAATAGCAGCGTTCGTAATCGTCGAAACATACCGAAGTAGGTTGAAAATAAACCGATGATTGCTCGAAATATTGATAGATTGTACATTAGTAGGCTTAATGAAGTCTTATTATCCCCAACGAAGGTGTTTCAGAGAAATGACAGAGGTAAACACAATTTAATATGGACTCTATGGAACCAGAAATCTTTGCACAAAAGTGTTCTCACTCAAGAACTCTGCGCACAGGAAAAGTTAGAAGAAGAGTTTATGAAACATGATAAAAGTTGAAGAAGAAAGTATGTAGTAGAAGCTGAAAAACTGGGTTGCAGTGGACCGAAAAAAACTGGGTTGCAGTGAACCGGGAAAAACTGGGTTGCAGTGAACCGAAAAAAACGGGTCCGTTACAAACAAATTCTATTTCAATAAAAGGCAGGCCTACCTAATCCTCAGCTCGGAAGCTCACATTTAACCCATGGGAGCGCCAAATATATCACACAATCGTTGTATTCCTCTCAGGGGTCCACATCATAAAAAAAAACAGATAGTCCATGTAACGTTCTATTCTTCATAAGAATCTCATCCCCTATGCAAAGCATTTTTTTTAATCGCTCTTAGACGTTCCAACAGTACAACGACCCCAAACACAGCAAATTTAACCCACTCATGCAAACGAACGAAGAGTAAACAATTTAAACAATTTATATATCACAAGTGATACAGCAATAGATTATATCTCAAGTCTAGTACAATGAACATATTTGAGTATAGCTACTCGTGGGCCCGAATAAGTTTAGCGACTTCTAGGACATCCTACCATCAAGCTATTTTTAAAGTGTACAGTTATGTTTATCCTAATTTACTTAACCTAGGGGCATATAAGACTGGTCATGTATTGATGCTAAATTTTTGAGTAAAGAACGAAATGATTAATATGAGCTGGATGGGAACAGTATCAATGTTCTCAAGCAACCAATCCAATCGCCGGACCTCAACCCGATTGAAAATATTTGGGGAACAGTGAAGAATAAGACCAAGTTAGGAAGTCTGTAGAATGTTGTACAGTTGCGTTGAAGAATGCTCTAAATCTCACCGCAAACTCGCGAACACCATCGTTCATCATACGGAAACCGTTTCCGAGCTGTAATGAAAAGATAAAGCTTTGCAACTGAATATAATGTAAGAATGTGTCTGATTGATGCTTTTCACACGTTTCTTTCGTGCTTTTTTAGCATATGAATCTGCATACTTGTAAAAATTCAGTGTTTTATGTTACACTTTTAGTTAGCTATCAAGAACAATACACCATTAGAGCATGGCGTATGTGAGCGAACAAAAAAAAATTAAAACGTGAAATTTCGTTTGTGTAAATACTTATTCCTCTCATTAATACAGCAAATATACGATAACGTATGGGAATTTATTGACATATACACCCCTGCAAAACGTACAATTTTTATTTTACACGAGTTGAATGATCGTAGACGGTCAGTTGAGAAATGGTTCGAATTGCTCAACTCATGCATTTTTGACCTAATGTTACTAACTCAAAATTCACTTCAGATTTTTTCCCGAAAATTTTAATTTGATACATTGGACTAGGTTATAGTTTACTATTATAACTCTCTAACAACGTGAAACGTGTTCCCAAGAGAAAAATTAGGCAGACAGCATAAATTATGGAATAAAGGAAGCGGGGAATTTATAGACACGGTGTGTTCCCATACAAGATAGACACAGCAAGTTAAGAAGAAAGTTAATTGAATAGGTTCAAAGTTAAAGATAAAAGCAGCAGGCGCTGAAAAAACTGACAGCAATGAACCGAAAACAAATGGCTAGCTGCAAAGCAAAACATTTTTCTACTCTAATAAAATGAAGGCTTACTAAGACTTCAGCTCGGCACCTCTCATTTTCCTCGTGAGAGCGCTAATTTGATATGCATTCACTGACGGTATCCCCTGAGGAAGTATTTACACGTAGATTTGACATGCATACACACAACATTCACCTCCATTAGAATCATATTTACTAATTAATTTAGCAGAAACGATAACATCATCCATCAAAAAAGTAAAGCTGCTGCGACACAAGCACAACTATTTTCAAATGCTCTTCATCTCCAATGAGTTCCGGCAGCTCATGAAGGACCAATCAACGTGAAATGAAGTGCCGCAAGTGATCGATAATATTTCAAAAGAACTCAATTCTGGTAATGGTTCTCTCATGAGCGATGGGAGCCATTATTTGCAGTTCTTTGGGACTCCAACTTCCGCGCAAAGGCTCATGAAACTTTTGAGAGGCATTACATGGGCAAAAAGAACTCAAAATGATAGGTATATGGCTCCCATCCGCAAAAGTTCTGCTGCAAACCGACTGACAGCAGCGAAAAGAACGCAATACTGAACAAATTGCACTTTCGACAACAGTAAACCGCAGGCCCTAAATCTTCGAAATTGGGCACAGAAGGGAAGTCCAGTCATCGTGCTTGACATCTAGCAGATCATAATCCGGCCATATATTTTAATGAACAAAACTCGAGTAATACAGAATTTAAAATAAGAACTATTTCGGACATACTCGTAGTGAACACAAGCAGACAGAAAATACTGATTACCTGCTCTTCGTATCACTTTAATGACTCATAAAGCTTAAAGTTCGTCAAATTTGTTGAAGATTTAAATGCTACTTCAGACAACAACAATTCCTTCAGTTGCTTGTCAGCACAGTATAAGGACGTCCTGAGGATGCGCACTATTAAGCAAAGCTGAATTTATTCGTTCAGCTGAGAGTGAGGGGATGGCAGGCAATTTTTTGTGGCGGTCCCAGCTACTAAGAAAAAGATAAATGCAATAAATCGCTGGTGAGGACGTAGCTTCCCTCGGTATATCTTATGAGATTGACTTTTGAAAGACAGAAATGCTTCGATTGTGTTATCGTCCATCTCGGTCAATTGCGGCGAGCTACTTGTGGCACTAAAAACGATAAATGTACAACAGGGTTTTATCAGATCCCTGAAATACAAATGTATAAAATTGAACAAAACTAGTATATTCCTTTTAATAACTATTCAGTACTTTATCACTGATAAAAGAAAAGGCCCGACTACACAGACCGCAGTTATGTAGGACCGAACATCATTTGTCCCTTATTGAGCAATATTGATTTGTATTCTCTAGCGTTTCTCCTATAGCAGTCCATCGATTGAACATCGGTCTTGAATTACAACAAAGTCGAACGCGAAGATTCTTTTGGCAGCTAGCGCCGAAATTAGACGAAATGGGAGTCAAAACTGCCACTGAGCAGTAAATATTTGCGGAGGCGGGAAGAACGGGCCTAAAATTCTGTATTCAAGAGAAGATCACATTTTTTAATATTTAATGGATTAACTTATCGATTGATCTGGGTCAAGATAGCGGTGAGGACAGAAAACGTTTTCAAAATCATGACCTTGGAAGCCATCACTCTTTATTTATAACAAGACAAAATGGTAACTAACAGTACCACCGATGTCTGTAGATACACTTGAGGTTCTTGGTAACATCTTTTCCTATTTTAAAATGAGCAATTATCTCACCGTTGAAACACGAGATGGAAGATTTACAATCTTCCTTTGAAACTGGAAGGGGAAGATGAAGTCTTTGATTGCGGGCTGACAAACATGAGCTAGGGACGGCCTATGTCAATCCTTCATTAGGTGGAGAGGATTATGGCTTCTGAAATGGGTAGCCGTTTCTCACGAGATGTACAGTAGAAGTGAGGAGGGATGCAGAGCATAGAAATTAATCGGCCACCAGTCGAGCACAACTATGTTTATAAGAACGCAATGAACATCTTCATCTCTAAATGGATGCGCAAAAATGTGTGTTCGTACAGAATATGTTTTTAAGTTCCTTAAGATCATACCTGTTAGTAAACGTAAGAGCAGAATAAAATGAATCTTTTTCCTAAAGATGAAAAAATAATACGAGGTACAAATTTCGAAAGTCAGAGAGAAAAGATGTAAGATTTGTCATGATATTCAGCTTTGCCTGAACCAGAAAATTTTAGTTGTGTACGTACAGCTACAGACGAGATGGTGGCGCCTCTGGACGCAGGGGTGCCACTTTGGAACGTTTTCCATTTTCTCAGTATCACTAATCTTAAGCATCGATAACAGAACCATAGGAGCAGCAGAAATGGCTTACCTCATTTAGTAACTCAGCTGTCTAGTTTTGTCGAGTAGGGAGAACGATGAAATTGCCTTAAACTACGGCATAGTCAATGTGCGAAACATAATTAAAACATTAAACAAAAGGACGGTGTTGGTAATACAAACACTTAAAATAGTAATGAATCGTAAGAATTGTAAACGAATCTAAAAACTTTTACACTTTTACTCATACATTGGCTCCCTACCTTAGCGATCTTGATTCAAAGTTACATCAGTACTGCCTAAAAATGAAGTGACAGCCCTCCACATCCACATAAACAAATGCCACGAAATGAACGCATTCCAGTGCGCAAAGTCATTAGCTAATAAATCAAAATAATTCTTCAATTCCTGTGTGCGCAGAGCACAACTCCATTCAGTATCATTTTCCTTGTTGTTTTAGGGCTCAACACCAGAGCTTCCAGTGGGTCGCCAACAAATGTTTCACTTTTTAAATCCGATGGTCCACCTGTTTTCTACTCGCCACATGCATTTCGAATTGTACTTATGATATATTTAATACCTCAGGTTTCAAATTTTTGAATTGTCTAAGCTGATAGCTTAGACAAATAGTTAGTTCTACTCCGATTAGCTTAATGCCGTAACTGGGTTTTCTTTAAGCTGTAATTAACCATCATCTATTCACCTTTGCTCTTTTCTTTCCCCAAAGTGTGTATTGTCGAGCAATGAAACGCTGGGCTGCAAAAGTGCACCACAAGACAAGCTCAAAAATTTATTTCAAGGCTGTGCCTATTTGAAGATAAAGTCACGTCTTAACTGGACTAATAAGGGCGATTGCAATTAGGCGGTTTTCTAGGGACCATTCCTAGAGATGATGCATACGTATTTACTATACATGAATCAGACTGAAGACGAGCGCGAAGATTCTCTTTTTTACTAAGCTAATAACTGCCTACCTACCATAATTGGTTCCCGGTTTCCTAAAAATCATATTTCCTGCTTGAACAAGTATTAACTTAGCATAACGCGAATATATAACAAAACCTGTCACCTGGGTGGGCGAGAGAAAGCATGCATGGGACGGTGCACTCGCCAAACAACATTGCGTGAAATGAACGACACATAAACAATGCGACTCTGCAAACGTTTAAAGGCGCTCTCCGCAAGCGAGTGTCTCGTGATTCAAGTCCCCGTAATGTGCGGGTGGTGCTGAGCAGAGCTGCGTCGCTCTTCAGGTTTAATTTGCGATTGATTTTTGCGTCTCTCGTGAACTCAAACGGATGGTGACAAACAAACGTTTTCTCGGTCAAACAGTTGAGTTTATTTCGCAAAAACGTGTGGCTGGATTTGAACTTTTAGATTATATTTGATGTTAGTTAAAACCTCCCTTTCCGCAGCAAAGGCATTTCAAAGAGAAAAATGAGACAGGGACCGTATAGGATGGCGTTATAGGGAACGTGGAATCCATTCACAAGGTGTGCTCCTGTACAAGATCCCCTGAGCATAAAAACAGTGGTATGAGGAAAGGCTGCGAAACAAGATAAAAATTAAAGAAGAAAGTCAGAGGTGCTGAGGAACTGGACAGGCAGTGAACAAAAAAACTTGATCCCTGACAAAACAAAAAACATTCTATTTCACTAAAAAGAAGTCCAATCAAACTCTCAGCTAGAAATCTCGGATGTTTCCCCTGGGAGCGATGATTTTTTGTAGATTCAACAGTGGTATTCCCGTGAGGGGCTTGGAACATTTCTTTAAACGAGTCTGTTATATTTAGAATGCTTATCTTCCTCTACCGTTGTCTGTCTGTTCTTCGATCGTTAAAAGTAAAAAGTTTTTTTAACTGCGGGGGGAGCCTGTCTTAATTTGGTAATTTTCATTCCGCTAAATTTTTCATTAATTTGTCCTCTACCAATCATTGACTCGAAAGATTTTCCAAACCACTGAACGCTCACCAGCAAAAGCCAACCCCCTAATTTGTACTTGTATTTGTTCTACTAATAATTATTGTTACAAGATCGGCTTCTTCGCATGCGCACAAAGTGTAGTTCTTACACTCCACACTTCTTAACACCACATTCTTACACTCCCTTGCATCCCATTCTCTCGCTGCCTATGTTCCCTAACTGTCATATATCATCACACTACACGCACTTTTTTATGTACACACTAGTTTTTTTAAGTTTTCAACCCCATTCCGAACACACACTGCGCATGCATCCTCACACTGTAAACACATCCTCTTAGTCTACACATTTTCATACGGTAGACATCGTTATACGGTATACAAATACACATTTTTATACAGCATTCAAATTTCCACACTGCACACACACTACCGTAAACTCTCCTATATTAGATACGGACGCACTCATACCATAAACAAACGTCTACCGCACGCGAACACACATTTTGCCCGATGCAAATTCACTTAGGATCACACTGGAATTCTCTTACAATATAAGTTTCGGGCACAAGCGCACATCCCCACCATTTTCCACTCGTAAAAAATGTTTCTAATCGTCATTTCTTTTGTGAAAAAATTATGTTGTGTGAGAGATAAAATGATGCGCACGCGGTGGTAATAAGACCTACATTTGGTAACTAGAACAGCTGTAAAACATCAAATGGTAGGCGCTTAATCCAATGTCTTCTAATATAAGCACTTTTTCAAGAGAATTTCATCGATTTCATCAAGAGAGAAGATTAGCCGATCATGTGCCGACAAGCCCACTACGCCAGAGCTCGCAATAGCCTGCCGCGGTCGGAGAGTCAAAGCGCTCAGCTTCGGAAGCCTCATCTCCAGGCCCATCCTTCATTCAAGGCGGCTAATTATTGAGAACTTCTCAGTGGTTTGATGCCGCGCGGGGTCGTCCTATGGCTGACTGCAATGTCGCATAACTGACTGGACTGTCCGATGGCTGATTCGAATGTCGCACGGTTGACTGGATTGTTGAATGGCTGGCTGGCTCGTCGGATTGTAGATTGGATTGTTGCATGGCCGACTGGCTCGTCAGATTGTAGATTGGATTGTTGCATGGCTGACTGGCTTGTCGGATTGTAGATTGGATTGTTGCATGGCTGACTGGCTCGTCAGATTGTAGATTGGATTGTTGCATGGCTGACTGGCTCGTCAGATTGTAGATTGGATTGTTGCATGGCTGACTGGCTTGTTGGATTGTAGATTAGATCGTCGTATGGCTGACTGGCTCGTCAGATTGCAGATTGGATCGTTGTATGGCTGACTGGTTTGTCAGATTGCAGATTGGATCGTTGTATGGCTGACTAGCTCGTCTCGTGTTTGGAGATTCACCCAAGACAATCGAACCAACGAGGAAGTTGAATGTGAGAATCTAGGCTAGAGAATAAAAAAGTGATGCAGCGAGCAATTGGTCGTATTCTGATTGAGGTCTTGCTTTAGAAAAACTCGCTTCATGGACAGAAAGCTTAGATCAATGCACTAACTGTATCTAAATTTTTGTTACCCCCCAAACTGGAGTGAAGAATAAGCCGGTATTTTAATGCTAAGCTCTGTGTATGTCCATGACTTTTTCCGCTCGAAAAAGATACAGCAACCTAATTGTAAAAGCATTTGCTCGCTTGGACATAATAGGCATCGAAATCCCACAAAAAATACTTTTTAATTAGGAAGAAAGAACAGAATCATCAGTAAAAACCAGAGAAAAAAATGGTAAACCAATTGAAACAATTAATGAAGGAATTCTAGGAATGCTATCTAGGCGAGTGATCCGCTACACGGTTTGCTCCTTCAACCTGTACTTGATTTTTATATCCACTGCTATCGCGTGAAGAGTAAATGCTTGTTCGACAAGAGACAAAGTTACTACTACTTACTTATTGAGCAGCCTAGAAAACTACGCAGGAAGCCCAAATGAGAGCACTGGCAAAGGAAGCAAGAGCAGTTTTATTCTAATCAAATTATGGAAAATCTTGTAAGACACTGAAGCACTCGGAAATAAAGATTTAGGCATCACTGACAAACACCTACTCGCGAATCATACATCATTTACGGGAACCTCAATTTCAACGAATGAAAATTAGTTTCACTTATACTCCGTTATTAAGAATTTGAATCAAGCATCATCGTATTAGATGAACAGCTGGGATGATCCTGTATAAGTTGAGGTTAGAGTATGATGTGTACCATGAGAGTCATTTGTATAAGCAAACGCCTCGAAGAACAACTCTCCAGGTGTGAGACGAATGGCGAGTGAGACGGTGAAAACCACAAAACAGCCTTCTATAAATAACAGTACTCATGGTTAAATACTTCACGATCGGCAAATAAGGAACCGACGAGGTCCATGTTCAGAAAGACCATGAAAAACAGGGCTGGAGATCGAGTTCAGAACTCAGCGACCAAACACGGCTGACATGACTCTCCGATGCGATAGCGCATCATGCCCGCATCATTTGTCAGAGGCGAATCTCGTGCTTCATCGGAAAATTGTCGGCGTTAAGCGCTCGCCTTTTACAAAACAGCCGCGCCACTTGGCTGCTTGGGAGAGCGATGTTTGCACAGCAAAAGCAGCTCACAATGTGCATTTGGCCCTGGTTTCATAATGTTAGCACATTATGCGTGCATACTAGCAGTGCAACAGAACAGTCTCCCCAAAGTGATTCTGTAACTACGTCAGGATCAGTGGGGGGCAGCCAATCAATCTTCCGTCAATTGTTCGAATAGATCATGTTAGCAGTAAATATATATTGACCAAAATATGTTTCGTATTAGTGAGAGATACACTCTGCATTTAGTTGCTGGCGTTCATGTATGATAGTCCCTCTGTATCGCCTTGGCTTTGCCACGTACAACACGTAGTACAACTAAGTTCACTTAGATCTTTCACTGCCGGCTGTACTACTATTGGTTCAAATGTGGACTCCTGGTTCTCAAAAATCTTCGAGTGAACTGTAGCGAATATTGGCGCACAGCTGCGTCAAGAGAGCGTAACGAAGAGTGGACGAGGGACACCAAACTTCTGTGATTCAATGAGGTCTTCCGGAAAGTGAGAGAAAATACAGACCAAGTACGAGAAATTGTAGCACGAATTGAAAACATGAAAAATAGAAGGAAGAGACCTGCCCAACTTGTGATAGCGTTGGAGCAAATAGCTGGAAAAAGAAATACAGCAATTCACGAGATCCAGTTGTTTCGGTCCACTTATTTTGAAGATTTTTGTTCCAACGTAGCACATCATCGTTGAATTGTTGTCTTGATTGATCTTTCAAGAACGTATATCTTGTTTTTTCCGCTCTGTTCGCATCTTGTGTTTTCATATCTCTCTGTTTTCTAAATAATCATCACCTCAATGTTTTAACCTTTAGAATGAGTATTTCTGTTCAATCCATTGATTGATTATAAGAAAGTTTTAGCCTCCCTTTACCACAACAAAGATGTTCAAAGAGAGGAAGGATGAAGGTACCATTTAGTATGGAGTTAAGAGAACATGGAATCTACGCACAAGGTGCATAAAAACAGTACGCAAAGAAAGAAGTCCGTGAAACAAGATAAAAGTTGAAGAAGAAACTATATATATAGTAGGTGCTGAAAAACAGGAAAACAGTGAACCGAAAAAAGATGGTTCTTAACATAACAAAATCATTTTATTTAAACAAAAAGAAGGCCTACCTAACTCTCAGCTCGGGCCCTTACATTGTCCCCCTGGGAGCGCTAATTCCCATAGATACAATAGTTGTATCCCCCGAGGAGTATTTCTGTTCAATAGAACGTTCTAAATTGCAACCTTTTTGTTGTCAAGTCAGTGCTTCATAAATGAATTTCAAGACTGTTTATTTCAGTATATATGATTGCATTAGGTTATTAGTTAGTTTAAGACTCCCTATCCGCCACAAGGGCGATCCAAAGAGAGGAATGCACCATTTAGTATGGATTAAGGGAACGCGGAATCTATACAGAATGGGCATAGAAACAGTAAGTTGAGAAAGAAGATTATGAAACAAGATAAAAGTTGAAGAAAAAGTAGTCGGTGCTGATAAAAGGACAGCAGAGAACCGAAAAATGATGGCTCAGGACATAAATAAACATTTTATTTCAATAAAAAGAAGGCCTACCCAACTCTCAGCTCGGGCCCTCACTTATTTCAGTATATCATTAGTGGAGAATTATTCCGTTAAATTTTATTAAATTCAACATTAACAGTAATTGAATTGACAATTATTCAGATCAAGATCATTCGAAGACATGTAGGATTAACCCTACGTTCTAGGTTTGAAGATTTCAAAGTAACGCACAATTCATATTCTCACTCTTCAATGACACTTGTGAGAGCTGCACATTTGCTTCAAACAAGTGAACTGGCCTGAACTACATCGTAAATTTATCGTCTAAAAGGATAAAATCTCATAATACCGTAGTGCATCAAACATGATTCTAAACGTGAATTTGAGGCGTGCACAGAACACTTAACACAAACCCGGGAAATAGAAAGTATTCAACTTGTTCGTCAGTCTAAATTATGAATTTGGATGTGGATCATCTAGACTATTTATTAAGAATTTGAAAACAAACAAATTAGCAGCTAGGGTTACGGAGATGGTAATTTAGTGACTGCATTTGGACTTTTAGGAGTGAAACTCTTTACATCAAAGAAGAAAAGGGCTTTATATCAACGATTAAAAAGGGATTTATATCAACGATGAAAAGGATTTATATCACCGATGAAAAGGGCTTAACATCAGGAACCTCTCCCGCCGTCACACCCATAGGGGGCAGACGCAGTGATGGCAACACTTTCACGCCTTGTGTCTGGAGCTCTAATGGAAGCTTGCCTGAGCCTATCGAGTAAAGCGCTCTTTCTGTAATGACCTGGTCTAAAATCATTTTGAACGAGTTTGTTGGCGATCAGCCCCGTTTGACAATTACGCAATTTGATCTTGTTCTCAATGGAAAATTTATACACATTTGAATGAGTCAATAAGATCCTGCATGATTTTCCTAAGAAATAGAATTAAATGATGATGATAGAGAAATATTACAAGTGAGAATTTCTCTTGACGTCAAAATCTGGCGTTTTCGAATGGTTAGGCCTTCGATCGGATGGGACTTGGTCTCATTATTGGGGTACGACGCGAGTGTTGGAAGAAATGGTGTCAAAGTATTCGGCTAGAGGCAAAAGCGACATCTTCGGTCTCACTAGCACATAATTTTTTTATGGTAATGGTAACAGCGTTTTGTATCGAACGTTCAGAGATGACGCATAACAATGGGTGTGAAATTGCTACAAAGCCACGCTGTTAATAGAGATTGGAGCAACAGATTGAGTCAATAATGTGTTACGAAGAGGAGATTAAGAGACAAAAAAGGGCCATTGAAGCAAAACTGTGTTAGAAAGATCACTCCAAAGCGAGCTGAAGCAAGGCAAGGAGAAAAAAAGGAAAGAAAAAACAGAACAGAGTAACTCATCAAACACACTGAATCCACAGTCAAATTAAAATGGGCAGTTTTCAGCCAGACAGATAGAAACCAATGCAAATAAAGAAATGCTGAGTTCAACAGAATTTCATAAAAAAAACAAGCTGTTAAGTTATCCAAGTACGGCAATTACTATGGTAAATTACATCCAATAATTTCTGCGTCTGGCACTCGAAGGCTTATGACCGACGATGATCAGGGTGCGACACCTGGCCTGATTACCTCAGCCATGAAGAACGCAGACAAAATAGAGCCTCGCTTCCAGTGATAAAACTGGAGTGTGTGTCTGTGGTAAGGTACACCTGGTCGTGACGAGGCCGGTATTGAAGACACCCAAGATAATTAGGATCAACTGGAATTGGAAAATTCTCCTTGAAAGGTAAACTGGAGGTCGCATTTATTTACAGAATGAACATTGGAATGAAAATGAAAAACGACTGATTCAACTTTTTTCAGCTCTGAACTGAATTTATATATCTCACATAGTTTATCGTTGTAGCGTACCTCTTATGATGTTTTTCTCAAACGAAACTTTAACACTTTGACGGAGAAAAATTTGTTTCATAGGAGGTGAGATTACCAAGTAAATATTCAGTAGATTTACATACAGGCAGGTTTGGACTTCAAATTGACCATATTTCCAAAATAATTATCTTCGGGATAAAATGCATTTTGGAATAAAGTGAAAACTTTTACAGAGCGCATAATACTAAAAAACGCATACTTTTCATGTCCATTTCGTTCCAGTGGTATCTTGACTCTTCCTATTGATTAAAGATTGATACGGCTCATCGTCCAGAGGAAGGAGTTCCTAGTTTCTTCCCTCCTGATTCTCTACATACTCCTCAATACCAATGTTTTGAGGCCTAATTCCGGGTCTTTTTTCATCCCACAGATCCAGCATAAGGTTTTACGGTCCTGATCATGACGGGGATTTTCGTACATGGATATTTAGTTGCTCACGCGGTCTTAGCATTTTTCAACTTCAACAAAAATCACTTCAATGAAATATTTTAGCACAAAATGACGCCCGCAGTCTCTCTGAAAATTGTTCACTTGAGTAAATTGATTGATTTCATGATGGTAATGATGAAATTGTTCATTTGTGAAGCGTGGCGATAGCATCAATAGGCTCATTTTTCCAAGTCAATTACCTATTCATGTATTTTCACTGTTCAGTTCCATGATAAAAATTTCATGATTAGCGTCTCTTCCCTCCCCTTCCTAATTAGTATGGGTGTTATCATGTTTCACATGATAACACTCAAATATCAAAAGATGACCGATGATATTAGCTACTATTTATCACAAAGCTGTCGGGTGTGATGCATAATAAGACAAGGTATAAATAAGGATAACTTGTCCTACGAATTCCATTATGGTGTCAGTGACATGGTGAAGAGTGTGCCAGTTACAAAATCGAGATGAAATAACAGATTAATAAGTATTTTTTCAATCTTTTATAACAATTCCGGAAGAAACGTATTTCAGTAAGATAGATTCCCGATCTCAGCCAAACATATTCGCTCATGTTGAGTGACCAACACAAAGTTGGTCACGCTTACCTTCCTAGTTTTCACCCTCTGACTGTAGCCCCTCATCTTAGATTTGAAGCGTAAGCCATTTGGCTCTTAACGAGTTGGGAACAAACATGATAGGACGTTTTATGGGAATAAAAAGTGAAGATTAATTCATACATATATACTCATTTCTATGAAGTTCATTGAGACTTAGTTGACTTAGTTCAAGCGTCCCTAACTACAACGCAGGTGTTTCACTGAGAGCTCGGAGGAAAGCACCATTGGACATGGAGTGAAGAGAAAGAGGGAATCTATGCATATTTGTGTACCAGCACTAGATTCCCTGAGCGTAGAAACAGTACGTTAGGAAAGAAGTTCATGAAACAAAATAAAAGTGGAGCAAGAAAGTCAAAGGGCTGAAAGAAAAGACAGCAGAGAGCCGAAAAAAGATGGTTCGTAACAAAATGAAAAACCTATTCCATTTCAATAGAAGCTAGAAAGGCCTACCCAACCTTAAGCAAGAGAGCTTACATCTTCCCCCTGGGAGCGTAATTTCCCGAGGATACAAGAGTTGTATCCTTCCGAGGGGAAATCGCGAACGATGACGGTCTCATTTAATACCAGCAAAAGCGTTAAATGCCTACTTCCCAGAGCTCAGACTTCCCAACGGATTGGGCGAGGTCCGTCTCCATGCAACACTACGCAACCACGCATCTTCATTGAACTCGTCGGTGCGATACCTCGTGCATCTCTTATAAAATGCATTGGTCGTTGCCCTTTTATTAGGGAAATTATATCTCGTATAGGAGGCATTGGCGGGGCCCTGTTGTTAGGAAAATTACCCGAGTGAGATCTCTGCTTGGTAAGGGGAAACCCTCAACGTAACGCGCGCAAATAACCAAGACAAAGTTCCATGCCTTAATAACTCGCTATTAACTTCCGGGTTTGTTGTGACGCAAACCTTCTGCGCATTTATGAATATCTTCAGAAATGGAAACTTCAATATAGTCAGCATTTTTTAAATATAATTTTTCTTATGAAACTGACTGAATGTTGTTCATTGTTCTTGTCAATCATGTGAATGAAAAATGAAGCACTTCAATGATGCACGCGCATAATATGTTGGGAGCAGAAGGAAGCCCCACAGCATCAGCGTTGTAAAGTAGCATGGATTACTAGGTCAGAGTTCGCTTAATCCGTGAAGCACCATGAAGACCTAAAAGACGGTTGAATAGTTATGTTTGTATGAAATTGGAAGAATGTCATTGTTTTTGTTGGTTGAATCCAGGAATTAAACACATGTTCATAAATTATTTAAAAAAGTACTTCAAAATTAATGGAAACAAAAGTGGCTCTTTAAAAACCGATCAATAGAAATAACTTCCAGGAGAATAACCACTCCGCTTTGCGTTTTAAAACGAGAGTGCGGTGTGGAGTAGAACGCCACTGATGCTTTTTTGTTGCATTGATATAAATGTAATTTATCAACATGTACAGAAAATAATTCTATACACAAGAACATTCCGGTCATAAAAAAATCATTCGTCATCCTCTGATACGTTAATAATTAATCAAAACTTCAGGTACGAAGATGTCAGAAATTATTTACAATGGTTGCAAAGCTGTAATTCCTAACCTAAGGGTGCCTGCACACCAAAAGACTGGAAGCGAGCAAGCAAACGAGAGAGAAAGATGTCAGGCGAGATCTATCGCACACCAAAAGATAGCCAGTTGGCTCCTAAATGTCATGGAGAGAGGTCTATAACAAAAAAAGTCGGTACAAACATGTGTTTGTAACGTTGAATTTCATTCCTAGTTCATCCTATTGCTTTAAAACATGTTATCTGTCACTGTGCTATGGCTCTTTCGAGTTCAAAAGGCACAGTACAGCATTAACTTCGGATATAAGGAGTTCAGTCTATGCTGGAAGAATTGAGCAGCACACCTCCCTCGTCGACATCTCACTGCACACTGCCAGACGCACGGTCTACCATGCCCAGAGGCTACCCGCTGCAGCTTTCAAGCGTGAAACCATCTTGAAGTCGCTTTCGCGCTGCAGCCAATCTTCAATCTTTCTCCCTCGCTCGCTTGCTTGCCTGCGGTGTGTGGACTCCCATAGGAATCCATGTTAATCAATTCAAGCTCGCTAGCTTGCTTGCTTCAAATCTTTTGGTGTGCAGGCACCCTAATGCGTGCAAACAGTGAAGAGAGAAAGACTGTTTACAAGTCCGAAATAACAGTTCAGTTTGGTCTTTTGCGAATTTTCCACCCACTATTTGCTTGCTTCAGCTTGAAGAAAAAAATGCACTGAAACCTTACTAAATTATTTCTAATCGTATCCAACTCAATTTGGAAAGACTCAGACGTGGTTCAGTAATTCGCGCATGATAAACTTTGATTAACAAAAACGAATGCACTACGTATCATTCTTCAAACGTGCATGTGATGGCAGTAGAAAATGATAAAATCAGAACTCTGTTGTCTATTTTTCATAAATTGCTGCATTTCCTCTTCGAAACCTTACAAAACATGAATATTTTGCGGGTATCAATCATGTGGCAGGTTTTGAATTCATTTCATTCGATTGAAAAATAGGAAACATTTAGAGCACCAAACTGACCCATTCAGATTACCACCTTTTCATTTGATTCCGATTAAGCTGAAAAAGGAACAAAGTGTTACAGACCTGTGTTTAAGTGATTGATTTCCCGAAAACAATTTTAAAGAAAATCCTGGGGGGAAAAGTCCTTTCCTGTCGCTTGATTGTGGACAGACGAGTCGGCATTTTAAGCCTAATGACAGGAAGGAGAGCAGTCTCTCTTCCACCATCAACAATTTCGGATAAAACTGCGCAACTGACAGAATTTAACTTGGGACGATTATTCGGGAGCTGAAGGTCTCTGGTTCAGCGATTACAGTTGCCACGGAATGGCTGGCATTTCCGCGGCCGTAATTTCCGCCGCAATTTCTGGAGTGACGCGTCGCGAGCGGCGGCTTGGCGGCAGCAGCGCCTCTGAGACTGTAGCTCACACCGGATTGATTTGGTGAGGCACTGAGCGAGGGGAGGATTGAAGGCAATAGTGAGGTGTGCGAGACATTTGAAAACGCGCCGTATTATCTTGTGTTATATCTAATCGTGCCTGATTTTCCTAGTCGCATACTTGAATCTCTCTAGTAACACGGAGCCAAATTTTTTCCTACATTGTTTTAAACTGCAATAACTTCAGAGTCAAAGTGTATTTAAATATCGACTGAATTGGGGAATTTTGTCGGAGAAAATGCGAGGAACGAAGCAGGTATCATAAGTAGATCGGGGAAAAGTTATGTGACGTCTTGACTATCATGGTGTGAAGATACATAGACTCGAGTGGAATTTTTCATTAGCGTGATAAGGACGTGTAAGGAGTTTTATCTGAGGTGCAGACATTCATAAATTGACACGCGTAGGCGTAGCATTCAACCATTTTCATAGGATACAATGCAAAATTAAGCGCTTCGTTTGCTAACTCAATTAAGGTGAAACTCAATAGTACTCCCCTACATTTGACATGCAGTGCGCGGGAAACGAGAAGTTGCAATTACATCAGTAAAACAGTCATGAAAACGGCCGCCTAAATATGATGTCTCAAAAATTACCCAAACAAATTATAATGATTTGGAAAATATATTAGAATAAGTTGGTTTAGTTTGAGCTTACCTAACCACAACTAAAGTTTTCCCCAAGAGAAGAAGGAGGAAGGTATCATTAGGTTTAGCATTAAACAAGAGAATCTTTACCTCCACTTCGTCCCCTCATCCGGTGCATGGAAGCACTATGATTGAAAAAAATTATTAAAAAAATAAAGAAGTATTGAGAGCAGAAAAAACAGTGGACGACCGAAAACATAATTTGGAACACAATTTGTTATTCAACAATGGTCTATATTTTCTTCAATTTGCAACATCATATCTTCTCCCCGGAAGTCTAAAGCTGGAGAAAACTTCCACGAAACACCATAGCCTCTCGGGCGAGCGAAGATTAGGTTTGATTAAACGTTAGTTTAAAATGAGAAAAAAGGGGAAAGCATTATTTAGTATGGAGTTAAGGGAAGATGAAATTTATGCACAAGGGGCACAGAAACAGTAAATTTAAACAAAAATTCAATGAAGGAACATAAAAATAAAGTAGTAGGCACTGAAAAACAGGACAGCATTGCGCCGAAAGAAGACTATCCTTAACAAAACAAAACATCTTATTTCAACATAAAAAGGCCCACCTAACTCTCAGCTCAGGACTTCACATTTGCCTCCTGGGAGTGCTAATTCCCAGATACAATAGTTGTATCCTCCTGAGGAGCCATGCAAGCGAAAAAGATCAGGAAAAATATAATTGAAGGTGATTTTGCTAGAGTTACGCAAAGAGCAAAAATAGTGAGCAATATTACAGCAATATTAGTGAGTGCAGGATATTGAAAAATGAAAGACATTCTTCGTAACTTATGTTAATCAAATGTATGCAAAGTATGAATAGATACTTCATACATTATCAATGCAGAGCCGTATAATTTTGTCTAGCTAATCTCGAAGTTGAATTCGTGCGACTGCGACAGACGTGAAGAAAGCTGAGGCGACGTGACAGCGGCGGCCGCCAAATTGCGCTCACCAAAATGCCGCGGCGCTCAACCAAAAAACTGGAGGGCGTGAGCAAATCCGGTGTCAGCAGTGATCGAGGGAACTCCAGACGCCCACAATGAAGGCTTTTCTGGCGCAAATGGTGCTTTTCATTGAGCTTATATGGGAGGAGAGGCCGGATCTGTGTAGGGGAGGCGGTGAGGGGCGAATAAGGAAGAGGAGGGGGAGTATGTGCAAGTGGAGAAGGAGAAGAAAGAGAAGAGGAGTAGGGTGGAAATAATATAAAGAGAATAAATGAAAGAGAGGAGCACAAAGGAGAACTGCAGCGTGATGAAGAACATAAAATCAGTTGAGTAAAACATTCACAGTTGAATTCTAGAATTAACGACAAAGAAAAAGATTCGCAAGAAAATGAGATGAATTGAATATACGACAAATGATGAAGAGTAAGCAGAATAAGGAGCAAAGGGGAAAAGTGGTGAAAGAAACAAGAAATTTCCAAGAGGGGGAGAAGAGGGAGGAGAAGGGAGAGGAGAAGGGAGAGGGAGGAGGAGAGGGAGGAGGAGATGGAGGAGGAGAGGGAGGAGAAGAGGGAGGGGAAGAGGGAGGGGAAGAGGGAGGGGAAGAGGGAGGGGAAGAGGGAGGGGCAGAGGGAGGGGAAGAGGGAGGGAGGAGAAGGAAGAGGGGCACCGACAGCACAACGTCCAGAACGACTCATCGAGCCAGGGGAACAGGGAAGCTTTCCATCAGCCGCAATTAATTACGAGAAAATTCTCCGAGAAAAACGTAAATTCGGGCAAGGAAACACAGTAGAGGGAGACTCGAGTACCATGAGGATGGGAGGTTAAATATTCATCATTTGAAGTCAGCTTGAATGTGTTTAAGATGAAGGCGATTTGTGTGACAAATCACTGAAGAGAAAACTTAGTCGAACTGAAGACTATTATCGGAGGTGCAACATTATGCACTAATAACATTTCGTGTAGGGAATTTAAACAAATCCCAGTACTTAATAGTTAAAGATGGCAAAAAGCTTTGTTCACAGGAACAGTACATAGAACGAGAAGTGACACAGTAAGCTATAGAAAAAAAAACAGTATTTGAGGAATTCTTCAGAATCGCATTTCCTGATGAGCAAGCGTCATCACTCATCTTATTCTCAAAACAGGTCTGTTGATCAATTTTGGTGCAGTTATACATAAGTTCAATTAAATGAAAAAATTTGGAAATTTCCGGCAAATTGAATGTATTCTTCTACCTTTGCGGGAATAGAAGAAATGAGGTGAACACGGCATTAATCAGGCTTTCGTTATAAACTTTCAAAGTCTTGCTCAAGCCCAAATAGGTTAAGGGGAGCTACTACCCTGCACTTGACCTAATTTACCGAATTTTTCAAATTTCACTGTTTACGTTTCTACTGCATTTAGAGGAACGAAAATGAATACAGATTTGAAAATTGAATTCTGAACTCATTTTCATTTATAAAATTTGTGACTTTCTCAAAAGAAAAAAGTTATTGGGCGAACATAAGAATACATATATATATATACTTGCGCCAAACTTTTTCCCACTCTACAATTTTTTACGTAAAAGCGCGATTGTGATCTCATTCGACGCGGAAGGACTGTTCGAAGCTTTGAAGAGATAATAGACGACATTTCAGAAAAAAATGCTGGCAAAAGATGCCACCATGGATAGAAATGTGTCCAATCGTAATAGAGAAGCACTAAGACTTCGACAGCAAGAAAGACGCCGCAGACTATCGAATGAACAACGCGGAATGGTAAGACGAATCAACGCTGCTCGCCAACGAGAAGCTAGAGCTAACTTGACCGTTGTACGACGTTTGAATAATCGTTAATAAAATGTGAAATTTGATAATTGACATTTGAAATAACCCATTTTTAACACATCAATTAGTCAGATTGGATAGACAGTAGAATTTCAATTCACGGGCATTGCACTAGGATAGATAAAATAAACAATTAAGTGTTCTGAAATGAAGTTGAGAAGAATTTCCAGTGGATTTCCATATATTTTACGAATCTATTCCAATATTTCTCCTGCATTCAGGAGAATGTTGCTAAAATGTCGAACATGTGAGAAGAAAGGATTGTAGGTTCTCATGGCATAAAATGCTTGTTAATATTCGTAGAAATTTAATTCTCTTTTGTATCAGAATTCCGATTCAGTTCACATATGCAGCAAGAGTCTTTCTTGTAACTAAGAAATTGAAGTAAGTTCTTAATAGAAAAGCAATTATCCCCACAAACCAATTCTTATCCCCAAAAAATTGAAAAAAAAATAAACTGCGAAACTCAGGTGTTTTTTTTCTTGAATACAGTTTTCGCCAACCCTGCTGAAGATGAAAGACAATTTGTCAGCAATCTAAGGGTAGATGACTCCACAGCAGCCGTGGTCATTCGCACACTAACAAAGATAGATAGCTGTCGAAGTTCAAAATCAAGCAGCCAGCCCTAAGCAAAAAAATTGTAAACGCCGAAACCTCAAAGGTGATACAGACGGCTTATCGGATTCAGTAAAGCTGGCTTGTACATTTGCGAGCGCAAATTATTGGATACCGAAGAATAGCATTTGAATAGCAATGATTCGCAACCAAAGCGAAGGGTAGCTGGCGGCAGAGGGCTAGCCTCAGATGTAAGCCGAGCCCATTTGTTTGCCAGACAGCTAGTGGCGATGTTGACCGCGGCAACGCTTTGTTTTCAAATAAATTGGTCAGGCCTTAACACCTCTAAATATATTCCTGGTGCAACTATTTCCTCTTGGGAAAATATTAAAATTTATCGAACTTCAAGTGTCCTGGAGTCAAATAGTACAATAAGAAGGAAGAGAATGTTAATCGCGCCCATAAAGAGGAACAGGTTACTTTGTTTTCTTGATATATGAGAGGATGCATGTTCAACTTGTTAAAGTTGGAGACATGTTCCCAAGATACAAAATATTCTTATTCAGGTCCCCTAGAGGTGATGTATTCGCCTCGTCTACTTTATAAATGAACTTGCCACTTTCTCAGGGTCTGGTAGAGTCTTTGGCTTCATAGGTTTGACCGAAGTGATCCTCCAAAATAATTTATTCATGAGACTAAATGAACTAACACTTAGGAGTCACAAAAAGCCAAATTACACACCAACGCTGAAGCCTTCTAGTCATTTCTCAGCATTTATAACCTGATTTTAAATGTTTTGTGATTTGTAAGAATTTCACCGAAAATCTTACAACCCGTCATTGATGGCCGACTTTAATTAGACAAATTCAACGAAAACTCCCTTCGAAAAATCGATAATATTTTCGTAGAACATAAACTTTCGCATTTAAAAGTTCCGGTTCTAGCAATAATTGAGAATTCGCTTTAGTATTTCAAAAACAGGCTTATGAAAATATTTATCAAGCTAATGTTTTTGAAAATTCCAGTTTCAAACAAACATCATCGCTGCCATCCTTACCGTGACGACAAGATGGAGAGGGCAAATGAGCTGAGGGTCCAACTCACATCTTCCTCTAAGAGCCCAAGGCCCGTAGGAATCAACTTAGTTTTCGCTGAGGAGGTCAAACTACTGAACAGCCTCAAGTTATGGGCGCAAAATCTTGCGTTCGGCCCGCGGTTCCAATTTCAGTACGATGATGACTCTGAATAAAATAACGGTTTCACTGTGTCCTCCGATCAATTCTAACTTGAAACGAGTTAAAAATCTACGGCCAGAATCGGAAGTCGGAATGAAGCGTCTGGCTGGCTCCTAAATGCCTTCCCGAATAATTGTAACATGCAGTAATTTTAGAAAAAAATAATATTCCAGACAAAATCGAATCAAATTTTATTCAAAAGTGTAAAATTTGTTTCACGACAATTTTATAGGTCGTGTTATTGAATTGTAAAAATGAAATTCTGAATCATCTCGTTTCTAAATGTGTGCAAATTTAGATAATTTCTTACTGTTCTTGTTTGAGGGTTAAATTGAATCTGTTGTTCTGCAAGCTAAGTTCAAGATCCATTCTACATTTTTTAGGAATACCTTCAACGAATTGACTCATTTGCGCATGAACCATGAATAATAATTAAAAGTACTGAAAAATCATTCAAAGTACTTGAGAAAGTACGAGGTGTTTTGTTCCAAACCTAGAATGATAGACAGTAGCACGGCTGAGAATATTGTCAACGAAGATAATCTGCATTATTTCAGTACTCGCTCACTGGCCAGGAATTACGCCTCCTGTTATGAACATCATTTTGCACCTCAAAACAGGGTGAAAATAAAATGCCAGTGAGAGAAGCTGCCATCACTCATTTTCATCAATAATTACGAAGCTCCCAAAATAATGTATATTGGCCCTCACCGGACGATGTCTCTATTATTTGCATTCCTTCGAACGAATTATTTTGGTGGAAATTAAAATACGATACTCTCATGGAACTGCCAAAGAAGGAATTCTATTTAAATGCATCAAATGCGATAGCATGTAATCAACTGCAACTTAAAAGTTTATCTACACTTGCGAAAAAATTTTTCACTGGTGTGTAGAATACAAAGTTAATGCAACGATTAACCTTTCACACTAAATTTAGTGCACTTCAACTCCTTATGATAATTTTCTGTGAATGACACCATTATTTTCACTTCATTTAGAGGAAGTGTCAGTTCACAAACAAAACCCACATTTTCGAACGTATGTTCAAACATTCAATGAAAACTAATGGTTTCACCAATGTAATTTTAACTATTACTTTTCTTCGTAGAATTTCTAGCATAATTTGTTAACCGATAATGTTTAATTACTAAGAACACGGGAGTTATCTCATTAAAGAACAACAGAACCGAGCCTACAGAAAAATTACCTCAATTATATTTTAATAATCCATGGGAGTTTTTGTTCGTCAAATACGAAACCTGAGTCAAATAAACTATAAATTGGAGACCACTTTTTTGGCAGTGTTCTAGCAGAAAAACTTCGTCAGAATCAAGTGTTCCGAACTCCAACGGTTCCACTCGTGCCTAACTGACTCTTTCTCTGACGAGCGGTTCACAAACTTGAAACAGTTATTTCTCACAAGACAGAAGCGATCGAGTCACTCACGTTGATTAAAACTGTTCTTTTCAAAAAATGGAAACATGTCCTTTGACGCTTCTACGGATAAGATATGCAAAGTCCTGCTGTCTTTCTATCAGAGCAATCGTAGAAGAATTGTGCGCACGTCACCGTGTGCAGTCGAGGGAAAAATGAGGAAATTGAGCGCTGGCAGGACTGACGGCTCCCTTAGCTCAACGGCGACAGTCAGCAACCTTAACTTAGATTGCCCTCACAAGATGAGGCATCCTCGCGAGAGCGCTGCAATCAGTTTTAAATAAAGACATCCAAATGTGGAATTTAACAGGCAATTACCTAAAGCTTTGATTTTTGGACGAAACGAAATCACTTTCGAAACGAACTGAAAGTATTTACGAAACGAAAACATCTAGGAAGCAAAACGAAAGCAAATACGGAACGAAACGAAATCAACTTCGAAATGAGATGAAAGTATTCACGAAACAAATAAAAGCATCTACGAAGCAAAACGAAAGCATCTAAGAAACGAAACGAAAGCATTCAAGAAGCGAAACGAAAGCATTCAAGAAGCGAAACGAAAGCATCTGCGAAACAAACAAAATCATCTACATGATATTTCACTTTGGATTACATGAGTCACGCTCGACTCTGCGCTGGATCATGATGTAAAGATGTGCAGAAGCTCATTGATTTTTCATTGCGTCACTTTACAAACGCAAATTTAAAAGGGTACAACCGAGTACGAGTTATCTCACATTAGAATATCAGTATTTAAACCAGTTTAACTATTTCGTCGGAGCATCCATGAGTCGAGCCGCCGAAGCCTAGCCTCTCCACAGGGCCACTAAAATCTTAGATTCTTCCATAGAAAAGGTGAACTGGAAATTGACACATTTAACGTTTTTCATCCCGTTTATGTTCAGTGGGGAATCTATTGTCAATTTAGATCCGTTGCATCAAAATGAGCGCCGATCACAAACGATGTGAAGTGGTATTCATTACTTTCAAACGCTTCGTAGGTTTCACTTAAAGTCCTTCGAACGTTGAACAGAAGGGAAAGAGTTTCCCTTACGCAGACTTACGTTCAGTTTCGTATTGTTTGAATCTGGTCTAGTTCAGGCATGCTTTCACGAGACAGAAACACATTCAAAAACACTGTATTTTCAATGTTTTGTGAATGTTCATTCCAAATTCGAAGAAAGGAAACGCGCTAGAATTGCAGATAAAAATTATTATCACAACTCCAATATAGCCACCCTGCAGTGAATGTCATCCAGAACCAACGAATGTGCTTGCTAATTGTAACTCTGCAAATTACTTTCCAGAGTTAGCTCAATTTGATCTCGGAATTTTCTCTCAACTTCACGGGAGATTAGCAAACATAAAATTCATGAGGCTAAATGACCTAGGCAAGGTTCGCACGTCAGAGCTGCGCTCACTCCTCACAGAGGAGCACCAGGTGTACAGGTAAAAGTAGCTCGGGCTTCATGAAAATGACATGGAAGGAATTTAGGATCTGGAATTCAAATGAAAATAAGCGCTCAGCCTTTGCGATGTGTTTTTACTCACAAAATGTCTAAGAATATTATACTTTATCATTTCCAACGCAATTATGTGTTCGATTCAGTCCCAGCCTTTTAGAAAGAAAAAATATACCATCCAACGCATCATTTTTTCGATCAGCACTATTTTGCGAGCAGTGGTTTGAACTAGAGCATCGCATTATTGGCAGTAAAAATTATTGGTGTTACCATTCTCACAGTTAAAGCCCCAACTCTGTTCAATTTAGGGACTTATTACTATAGAACTTTGAATCCTTTGCTTACTCATCACCGTAATGAATTTACCGCATCTCTGAATTCGCCAGTCGCGTCGTGCCTGCAACATGCTTGAGGACTCTGTATGTGGAGCACTGGCTCCCAAAGTGATGTAATTTCTGGATTGTTTTGGGTGTACAATGTTGTCTACTGCAACCGTAGTTCCCAATGGTCATTATTAGCAAGAATATTAGCTGTATTCATCTACAGTAAATGGTATAGGCTAGGACAGTATAAGGCGTACACCTTGAATTGGGCATAATGCGGAAATGAGGTCAAAAGTGCGGAATATGGGTGTAAAGAGAGCTGCAGTTGACAAAAAGCAATGAGGCATCTTTAACAGGCACACCAAAATATTATTTTAAAACAACGAAAACACTCGTACGAGTAATCGGTAGCAGGGGTAGACGCGATCCTCTATTTAAAAATTCCCAGAGGAAATTGATGAAGTACAAAATATCAATACCAGACTACTGAAAGCATTACCGATTGAGCGCTAAGTAGGTGGAGATGCTGCTGTGAGTAGCCACGTTAACCGGGGAGGACAGACACTATCTGCATAATGCTGCCGGTGAGCTTGTAAATCCAGTATATCCTCCACGACCCACTAAGCCCCACGACAGAGCAGGGCAATCCCCTTCTGGCACCGCGGGGGATTTCACTGATATCACTGAACCAACAAATCTCGTTAATACCTTCCCCAGTGAATTTTTTTAGTAGAAACTTTTCATTTTCATAAAAAAATGTTATCGCCCGTCTTACAGTAATTTTAATGCTAAAAATGGGAGTAACGTGTTTTCATATGTTAGCATATTCTGACTTGGAGTTTTATTTCTGAGATATTGTTCCTGAAGCAATGAGGTGACTCGTCTCACTTTTTGGACAATTGCTTTTTTTAAAAACTTGAAAATAGAAAGGGATGTTACACTCTTATTTTACTCTTTTTTGCACTTACCTTATTTTTCATTAATTATATCAATGTAGAACATGAAAGGAACCAAATGATCTTATCTCACCATCTTTGCGTATACATCTTACTTCCGCTACTGTTCAATAAATTATTTTTCCTGACATTTTAGAAAACATGGAACTACACAATCGAATACAAACGTTGTCAGCTCTATAAGAATCGGAATCGGCACACAAAAGGGACAGAAAGTTTTTCATAATTGATATTTTGAAAAAGTTTGCCACTCGTAATCTTAATACGTTCGCCGCGTTTCCGCGGTTGTAAACGGTTGGTTTGGTTAGATTGTAAGTAGCAGAATAGAGAAATCGACTTTAATGCTCAAATACATTTTTAATCTTTCCTAAGAAATGTTAAAAATACAATGACACTCGACGTTCCCCCTGGTATGATAGTTATTTCTTAAAGAGCTCGCGAAACATGAAATGTCGTTCATTTATACCGGTACGTGAAAAAGCAATTCATTGACCGGTACACATATGGCCTAATTCACAGGAAACATGTTAATAAAATAAATTAGGCGAAAACGTGTTAAGTCCTCACCGGGCAAAGGGTTAAGAGATTTATTAAGTCAAGCACTACATTTATTCCGTACAAGCACCATACTGGGCATCCCGCTACTGATTGCATAAACGTTTACTCGAGCATTATTAGCTTCTTTTGTATTACCAACAGGATATTCCCAAGTACGTGAGAAACTCGCTGGAAAAACAGACTTCGTAGTTGTTATTTAGGATATCGTTTGATCAAGGAATGCCATAACAGTGAGGGGGCTGCCCAGGCAATCCGGCGGTCACCAATAGAAGTATCTCGTCACGCAGAGTGCATGCTCTCCTGCATTGCAAGAGCCGCATAAAAGCTTTACAAAAATATGTATTTTTCGGGACTCGAAAACGTGCCGACAAATAAGGCCCTATGGAATATACATGTGCACATGCAAATGAAGCTGGACATGGCTTTACTTCGGAAGAACAAACTTGAAAATTTAATTTGCAGTTTCGGAAGTTGAAACCTATTATCAAAGTAATCACTTGTTAATAGTGAGCGATTCGGGAAAGTGCACCAAATTTCTTTTCATTCGCCTCAACTCTGAGTAAATGGAAAAGAATCCTAAAACTGAAATCTACCTTCTTTACCGAGAAGAAGTGATGCGAGAATGATTTACAATAAATGCAACATCCTTAGTTAATATTACACGAGTGTATATTACGATAAATCACCGAGTTCTATAATGATGAAAATGCAGTCCCGCATAGACCAGTCATTTCAGATCATTTGCGCTGCTCCTAGAGCGGGGCTGCCAGAAAAGCTCATCACGAGTGAGTGGGAAGCAATATCGGAAAATACACAGGCCGCAATGGCTGTCTTTCATTACCGAACCGCCATTATTCATATTGGCGCGCTCACTATCAATCGAGCGCTTGTGATTAGAAACACGCTTGTCGCGCCGGCGAGGAAATTTTGCTCCACTCCTGGCATAATGAAACGGCAGCACAGAATCTGACGGCGATTTGCTGTACAGCTCAATCCTTTCTGCCGGCATCGATGAGGCAGCAGGAGAGCAACGACTGCAGAAACAAGAGCGCAGTAAATAGGCGATTAGATCAAATAACGTAGATAATAAAAGTGAATTATTCTACAACGATGACAATTAAATGAGTGAAAACTGCAAAGAAAATTAAACTCGGATATTAGCAGGAATCATTCATTCTCATGTTGTAAACTCCAAACCGAAAATGAGTGTTGTTAACGCTAACATATATCAGCTGGGAGAGATTTATTAAAGTCGATTCTTGCTATTTTACATTGCACGCATGCATGGAGCAGCCAACGAAGTAACCAATGCATTACGATAGTACAAATAATAGATACTTAGCCACGAAATAAATTATCGAATCAACTCCACAAATTCACACAAAACACAGGTGAAAGTAGGTCATAATTATTCTTCAAATCCCAAAAATATAAGCAAGCGGGTACAAATCTCATTAGATTAGATTATTAGATTATTAGTTAGTTTAAGCCTCCCTATCCTCAATAAATGAGATCCAAAGAGAGGAAGGAAGTAGGCACCATTTAGTATGGAGTTAAGGGAACGTGGAATCTATGCAGAAAGGGCACAGAAACAGTAAGTGAGAAAGAAGTTCATGAAACAAGATCAAAGTTGAAGAAGAAAGTAGAATGTGTTGAAAAAACAGGACAGCAGTGAACCGAAAAAAAGTTGGTCCGTAACAAAACAAAAACCTATGTTATTTCAACACAAAGAAAGCCTACCTAACCTTTAGCTCGGGCCCTCACATTACCCCCCTGGGAGCGCTAATTCCCATAGATACAATAGTTGTATCCCCCTGAGGGGAATCTCATTAGAAAATCTTTTCACAAAATTGGAAGTTCACGACTCCCACGAGCCAAATATGAACTTCATGAAGTAGTTAGCATTTGGGAGAATTTCGCGCGCCTCATGATGGTATCCACCACTTATTAGTGGCAACTCTCAAACTTTTCTGCTCCTCTTTAGGACGCCTATGGGAAATGGCGGCAAAATTTTTGCGGCGAGTTAGAAGTCCTCGCGGGCAACAAATTTCACGAGAATTTTTCGTCAAAGCTAACATAATTTACTACTTCAGCGCGAGCTCCAGCCGGCACAGCTACGCCTCTCTGCAGCCGCTGAGTCTTTGAAAAAGGTTGAGAGCTGCAAATATGGACCAAAATGAACAATCTTCCTATGCGTGTCCTAATGCTTGATATTTCCCCCCTTTAAGTTAAAACTAAGAGCAGGAGCAAGGTCAAAGTTTGTATAATTACTTGGAGGGAGTACGGCCTAAAGGCTAGAAAAGTGAAGATTTTGGTTCAACTTCAGCAGACTCAGTTTTCAGAGTACGAAGTAATTAGCAACTCAAATTCCAGAAAATGAAAGCACCCTTTCGTACCCCAGCTTACTCGAAAATTCGCTTCTTAAAACGCTACAAAAGGCTGTGTAATCCTCGCAGACACCAAAATCAAACTTCAAAAACGCTTTCAGAAACAGAAATGCAAAAATAAATCAAAGAATCCAACCTACGTAAACACGTTTACCGCATTTCTACGGCTGTGAAAGATTGGCTTTGGTTGGGAAATATGAAAATGCAAAAAAATATGAAACTGCAATTGCACGATAACATTTCACCTCATTAGATGACAGTTATTTTTAAAAAAGGTCGCGAAACAGATGAAATGTCTTTCATATATACCGGTACGTGAAAAAGCTATTTACCGAATGGCACGCACATATATGGCCCAATACGCGGGGAACGCGTTAAGAAAAATGTCTGCGGGACGAAATTGGGCAGCACATAAGCACGGAAAAAGGATATAATCCTTTTCAGGCCATTGCTAAGATATTTTCGACTCCCAACAGCAGAAAACGTCACTGTAAGCGAGGACTCGCTACAGGGGGAAATAGAACTCGCAAGAAGCACTCCAGGTGTACTCAGAGAATTGTAACATACCGGCACAACACCATGAAAAACCCATTGAGTTCCAGCCAACCTGCCTAACATTCAATAAGAGAATGACATAAGTTTACGAAAACACTCTAATAATACAGGACTACACGAAGAGTGTTGCACCAATACTAAACTGAACTCATCACCACAACACCAACATTCTGCCACGCAGCCTTAGGCTAGGATGACCCATCTAAGCCCCAAATGATGGCGCTTTTGGTAAGCTGTGAAGCTCCGCACCAGCAGTTCATAAATTATCAGAACATTTTTGTCGGGAAGTTTAGGCTGCCTAGCATAGCCAGTACAGCGCCCAACGCCAGCTGATCTGTTCTGGCATAAACTGCGTTCGTTCCGAGCTTGAAGAATTAAATGAAAGAAGGGAGGAATGGAAGTGACGAGTGTTGGGAGTAAAAGGACGCCTCTTTTACTGACAGAGCTCAACTTTGAATTCAATATTTCTCACAGTGAGCAAATGGATCAATAATTTCTGTGTCTCAAAAAATCTTCAAAAGTCCTCTAGATCTTTGGAATTTCTAAATGAGTTTTTAATGGAGCCGATTAACACTAATTAAATGTTTGAAAATATTGCAGATAAGATTATAAGGTAGTTTTAAGCCTCCCTTAACCACGACAAAGTTGTTCCAAGAAAAGAAGGAGGAAGGCACCATTTAGTATGGAGTTGAGGGAACGTGGAATCTATGCACAAGGTGCACAGAAACAGTAAGCTAAGAAAGAAGTACATGAAACAAGAAAAAGTTGGAGAAGAAAGTAGTAAGTGCTGAAAAACATGACAGCAGTGAACCGAATAAAAAGTGGTTCTTAACAAAACAAAACATTTTATTTAAACAAAAAAGGTCTACGTAACCCTCAGCTCGGGCCCTCACATTTTCCCCCTGCGAGTGCCAATTCGCATAGATAAAGAAGTTGTATCCTCCTGAGGGGATGCAATTAAGGAACAGTGAATCTATGCACGAGGCATGCCTTTCATCCTGTGCAGAGAAACATCATGGCGATTGCCTGAGGAGTTCCTGAGGAGCTCCTCAGGTAATTGCCTGAGGAGTTTATAGAACGAGGTAAAAGTTATAAATGAAAATAATATACCCTGAAGAAACGTCATCCATAAACCGAAAAAACTTGCTTTAATAAAACAAAAAACATCTTTCTCACCAAATAAATCTACCTGACCTTCAACTCGGGAGCCCACTTCTTCCCCATTTGAGCATAAGATATCACAGGTCCAAACAACGAACGCAACACGTTTACAGCCTGCCAGACGGAGACTAGACGAAATACAGCAGATTACGCCGCCTTCCTATACCCTGTTGCTTGGACTCTTGTTGCGATGGATAATTTTCATTTTTCAAAACATGGTTTCTGTGTAGTTCCAACGTCATTTTTGAAAGCTACTGGATGAACTAAACTTTAATTCCCTAAAGATTTTTTCTGAAAAAATCTTTGAATTGATGACTTTTTTCACCAACAGGAAAATAGGACGCGCCTTAGCGCATCATTTTCGAGTGTTTTCATGGTAATATTCGCATCAGAAGCGTCTCTAAATGTTATCGACTTATTTTGTCAAAAGGACGAAAAACACAAATGAAAAAGCATCGACGGCGTCGACCAAGCATTCCATGAACCTCTCTGGTTTCTACCTCGCGCTGCCTAGAGCTGAAAATGTCAGGTTAAATCATTTACCATTTCCCTCTGATGATGTAGTTAATTATGCCTCCAGGAAAAAAGTCCGTGACCGTAATTTTTTCGAAACATTCAAACAGTATGTCAATTACTCACTAGTGATACTTTACTCTGAATCTTCAACTGAAATTCGGTTGAAATTTTACTAAATTTTAAAACATACCTTGAACCCAAACTACATGTGAGTGGTTCTGTGAAAATTTCCTTTCAACGGAATGTCCAAACAGAATAAAATGAACATTTCATTGGCGCAGAATAACGCCTCGGCAACATTCACGGTGCATAAATCAACCACATCAGATAGGTTGGTTTACACCTCTCAAAAGATAACAAAGGTAGAGCCAGAATAAAAAATTAATCATGACATGAAGTTCTGCAGTAACAGCTAAAGTTACTCGTAAGATTAAATAATGAATTAGAACTTGGATGGCAATTTCAACTACACCTGTCTTGAAATCTCATGCAAGCGCCCACAGGACTCCCATGCTAACTTTTATACACTTATCCTCACAGATTCCCGGCCAGCTACTCATGTGCCTCCATGGACAGCGGGAAAAGATTCCAGCAGGAGAACGCTTGATTTAAAGTTCAGGGATGAGCCTGAAGCTACATTTGGCGCATTAATGTATATAGGACCGCTTTCCATGCATGCGCAGCCTTGTAGAAGATCACTAGGTGTTTTTGGCGGAGGAAATTAACTCACCAAGAGGTAGGTATATACTGGAAGTAATTTAACAATTGGTCGGTAGGTAGCTTTCCTAGAAGTAGGTAGCTTTGCTGAGATTAGGTACCTATGCTAAAAATAGTACAGCTGAAGGTAGAGCTATACTGGAAGGAAGTAGATTGGTTGCAAGAAGGTACCTAAGCTAGAATTAGTTCAGCTGAACAAATCAGTATGTTGGAAGTACATATAGGTTCGCTGGGATCAGGTAACAATGCTGGGAAACGTTCAACTACAAGTACAAATATAGCTCTGCAGGAAGCAAGTCTTGTTGAAGTACTTCAACATGATGCAACTATGACAGAGGTACGTGGTAGTTGCCTGAGCTCAGGTACAAAGCCACCAATTCATTGAAAAGTTGGCGTCATGAGTGAAAAAATAAGTGGTTCCCTTTTAGTCCCAACTTAATGCAAATGGATAAAGTGACCAAACATGTTTAACGCGAGGGGACCCGTTGTTGGTTAATTTTCTAGGAATAAGAAAATAGCACGAAGATGAATGAGCAAAACCATTTATCCACTGTTCTCCAAAAATTCAAATAAATTTTTACTACGACTGACCAAAATAACACTAAGATGACCAATATCACTAAGAAGAAGAGCTATTAGCTATTACAGAGTCGAGGATGTACTAACTTTCAACCATGTCCAGGCAATGCATTCTTCGTGAACGCACTTTCCGCTTAATTGACACAGTACTTTAGAAAATGATTTACTAGTGCACTTGAAATTGCACTGTATTGACTCCATACTATGAACAATATGCAGGTGCAGACTGGCTTGTAGTCGCGAGTTCTTTCATTTACCTTCAGTAATTACATGGTTTTCATAAAATGCGGTTGGTGAAATGTCCCAGGACAAGACACGACTTATTTTTGGGCAGTGACGAGGATAAGCCATCCAGTATTCAACGGCAGCGATTTGCGAGTGTCAGACAGAAGCTGAATTATGCAGGAAGTAAAGTCACACCAAACATTTCAACCAAAATTTGGAGAAGCGAGCGAAAAAAGTCCCAAACCCGAGAAAGTTCCACCAGGCGAAAATCAAGTATTTTCAGAGAATGGTAGCCATAGAAGTTTAATTAAAAATCTCACATCTGTATAGAAGCCATTTTTAACTGTGGCCTTCGCTGTTAAATCCTGAAATCATTTTCATTAAAGATTCAGCAATCTGAAATTTTTTTTGGGAGAACATTAACGTAAGAAATTCTTCTTACAGAACTAAAGCTTCGGTTGTGAATTATTTTATAACTAAAAGATTTTCCAAGCATTTGTTTGGAAGATCAGGATAAAGAATGTGAAGGGAGAGTGAAATAATGCTTACTCAAGCGTGATAAACCGAACAGTTTCTCACATGAACACAAAAATGGAACGAGGCTGGCGCTGTCCAGGAGTGTGTCGTAAGATATTTTGGGTGCAACGACCTTCGGATTTTCGAGTTCTCGAAGACTATTCTAGCAATAGCAACATTTGGAGTAGAATTTACTGAAAGGCAATCACGTTATGTCCCATCGATTGGTTTGTGGAGCAATTTATTTGCAATTGAATATTTGGCACAAATGCGACTGAATTTCAAAGTTCCAGCTTGGTGAAAAGTTCTTCATTGCCAGCAGAGCAAAGTAGGTAAACAATATTTGTACACATGCGGTAATGAGTTTCGAGGTTTACATCGCGATTCATTTAGACGATATAGAATATTTTTAATAACCCGATCGAATCTAAAGCAATGTAGCAAATATTTAACATGAATGTAAAGTGAAGGATGGAGAATAGCATCGCTGCTCTCCACATTTTTACTCTTTACTGGGTGATGCAGAGAGAGAAATGTGGAGAGCAGCCGTCCTGCTCCATAATTCACATTACTTGAAATATGTGGAAAGCGTCTTTCGTACTGACAAAATATGTCCGACACCTGCATCAATTGATAAATTATTCAGAAAATGATTGCCACAAGGAGAGAGACAAGCTTAACCCAAATTCTAAGGCACCTAAAATTGAGCATGTGTGTCAGACTGATTTAAACAGTTGTTCAGATCTCCAATAACGGTGTTAAGGAACCTGAAAACCACCGCAGGTCACAAATGAGCGCCAATCAGTTGCGTTATGCTGGCAGCATGAGATCAGCCTGTGAGTTCGTTTTCTGAAACCGTATCGCTTCCAAACAACAAGCTAGAGGAGTGGCACCGATAGCTCGTGAGAATAAACTTTTTGGGCAACTTGCTCAGAAGTGGAACGGAAGTCATTTTATTTCAGAATTTAATTGTAATGCAGTATCAGTCATGTATATCATTCTTGTACAGTACTTTCTTCCTATCAGTGGTAGTCGCACTTACGCGTACACCCTTCTTATAGGTAACTTTTAGCTTGCATTTCTCTGGATAACGTACTTAGCTATCATTTTACCTAATCATCCTTATACCGCTCAATTGCAATGTGGATAACGACGTACAAACGAAGAGTACTAGTGATCCCTCGATTATCACGGTTGGTCGGTTCCGAGACCGGCTGCGATAACTGAATTTAAGGAAATTAGGGACAGCATATTTACCGTATTTATTTAAGAGGTGTTACGCACGAGTATATACAATTTTTTCAGCGATCTAAGTAGTTTTAACATATGTTTAAACTTTTAAAGCACTCTGTACTGTTAACAATCCACTTTTTACGGTACAGTACACTGTTAATAACAGGGACGACTGTTCGCAATAGAATTTAAAAATTGATGATAAAGCTGATGGCAATTTTTGATGCGCAGCCGATGATTGTATTTTACACGAAAATACCGCGAAATACTTTCCATATACACATTTCAGAAACCTGTGAAGTCGTGAATCAGCGATAATCGAACAGCGAAGTAGCGAGGGAACACTGTGCCAAGCTTCCGAGAAACGAGTCACAACACCGCGGAGTTAACAACAGGTCCTGACAACAACTACGGCTCACCTCGTAGAAGAGAAGGGTATATGGCAGTGGGCAGGAGCTTGGGCTTGACTTTGGCCGCCCTGGTTTGGAGGACGCGTCCAGGAGGGAGGTACGTCGATGGCCACCATTGGCCTCCGTGATCCAGTGGCCGCCGATCCACTTCTGAAGGTCACCGTTTCACTTGCACGGCAATACACTCGGCTTACGTGCGCATGAGGTAGGCGTCTGCACTACACAACTTACGAACTCACTGTGCTCACACTCTCGAATTGAGCTAACTACCAAGAGCGCCTCCACTGAAAATATTCGTTCTTTTTTAACGTCGATTTCACAGTAGTAAAAGCATGAATTCGACAGAATTTTTAGCAACGAAAATTTTCTCACAAAATTCAAAGGTTTCCTTTGGATTCTACAACAATGCTGGACGGTTAAATTATCCTTTGTATTTTGTGTCTCATCAAACTGTTTAAGTTTAAACGTTCCCTTAAAATTCTTTGCACACGTGCGATATAAAAATTCAGCAAAAGTGAATGAAACTGCCTACATTAAATAAGAATCGATATCGATAAACGATTTCCAACTATGGAAACGAACGTTTAAAATTTACGTAAACACTACGGATCATTTTTATCAGTTGAGGACTAAGCCATTGCAGAGTACTATTTCTGGCACAAGTTTACCATTTCACTACAAAGCTACACACAGAACAGTCGCCACAGAACTCATCGAGCACTCTGTAACATTTACGATATTAATGTGAAAAGATGCATTAAAGATGGAAATTAAATTTCAGTAAAACATACACTTGAAATAACTCTCGATGAAGTGTTCACCTCAAATAAATGAAGGCAATGTTCAATGACTTCAACGAAACCCAAACATCTACAAATGATTGTGACCCTAGAATAGTTCACCTTGGTTCACAAGTATTTACTAGAAAGAATAGTTTGGGACTTCTTAGACCATCATATAAACGCGTTGAACCGAAATAGCTTGAACTTACCGTATAAACGCTAAGAAGAAAGAGATTTACAAAAAAATAGTTTATGGCAATTTAGTATAAGGGACCACTTCCTCATGACCGGCGACAGTCGGCAGTTAACGACTCATGAGGAAACAATCACTTGAACATGCCAAGTTTCAAACCAAATTTCAACAAAATGTAATGAACTCGGACGATCTCTCATTGAGTCCAGAGCAGCGAACAGGGAATTCAATATCAAGAAAATCAACTTGTTTCAGGTGTATAATTTTCGTTTCATGGGAGGCGTAGAGAGCGCTAAGTATCGGACATCAGTCGGCTACGACGCATCATTTAATCAGAGCCTGGATGGGCGGCGAGCTTCATTTAGCAGGAATTTAATCAGAGCGACTTTCGCCGCGTAAGAGGAAGGCAACTCGACGGAGGTAGAACCAATGAAGATAAGCGACTTGCACAAATGAGGGCTCATATCCTAGCATGTTTTTGGATCCACGACAGTTGCCTCAGGAGTGACTGACGAGCTTCAGTACGCTATTTTAATTTAATCAGTCAAGCCCGAGGCCTAAAGTGCAGCGAACGAGAAGAGACCTTCCAACACCCTCAGATCTTTGCTCTGATGAACTTTTTTATTAGTTCAAATATATTTTAACTCTGTAGCTTTATCTAAATTCAGATGAATTTCATTTCCGGTTCAGCTCACTCAAGAATGACTTGTACAGAGTGCCCCACGAGAAAATTGATAGCAAGAAAATTTTAACACATAAAAATTCTGAATGATTTAAAACCGTGCTGGAGAATTTGGAATTTTGTAAATTAAAATCGGAATATGATATCTTTCAAATTAATTCCCTTTTTGTTCAAACAAATACATTATTTTAATTACGCTGATCATTACTCTTTCAATTACCTCTGGAATTTAACAGTTAATTTCTACAAAGATGTTGCGTTTTACTCATGTAATGTATCAGGTTATTTGATGTAAACGCTTTTCTTCAGAAATCCTCAGAGAAAGAAATCACAAGAATTTAAAATTTGGAGATCGGGGTTGCGAATGGCGATAATATAATTAAAGTGAGTTCGATTTGTTCCATTTAGTTTCCGTTCTAGTTTTTTCACCATCAGATTAGCGAGAATTTTTGCGAAATGCTTCCGCGCCAATTTGACGGAACGTGCACTATTCCATGAATTATTATTATCGTTGGCTATTTAACATATCTACAGATTAATAGAAAAAATCCATGCTATTTTTAGTCTTGTTTGCGACAGTAAAAATTTACGTAAATTGAATATTTAGGTAATGTTGAAAAGTATGGCTTATCCGCTCACAGTATTTTGACTTCTACGCCAGTGCAATGAGGGAGACGGGATTTAACTTTTACGACTCCTGAAGGCGGATCATTCTTAAGCCTTTAGGAAACCTTACGAAGAACATGAGGGCATTGCTTTTGCCTGTGCGTGGCAACGGAGGGTTATGAAATAGTTAACTTTAACACGTTGACTCCGAAGGGGTGTACCACTTTGGAAATTGTTCATATACGTACCAGAATATACAAATAACATTAAACTATTTTGCTACCTTTTCTGAAACAAATTTTAGAGTGAAAAGTAACACATTGCGATTCAATTGTATTCTTTACACTTTTCAAAAAGGTTCAAAATGTGTTAGAGCAGAAAAGCCGGTTTTTCAAAACGACTTCTTCTAGTCTAACCAAACTGACCGTAAGCAACCGCATAATCGTAGTCAACGTGTTGAGGTGATTCAACACTTTGACTGCAGCGAGTTGAAATGAAGCGGGTTCAGCGGGTACAACTGAAACTAACTTCAACTTCAGCAACCAATTTTGAAAAGGATAATCACTAAATAAATCTTGCCCTCATTTAGTTTCGACTAAGTATTCATGAAAATTGAGTTTATGACAACTGGTCGATGAGAAGCATTATGAAAATCTCCTCAGTGACCACCACTGGTTCACGCCACAGTCAAAGTTAAGCAGTAATTGATTTCAAGAACTATTGAAGCATTACGTTTAGCTGCGCTTCGCAATCAAGCGTTACTTGTGCACTAGCCTCTGCACCAAGGATCATAAGGGCTTTAGACATGGTGTCTGGGGTCGCGCAGGTGCATCTTATATTTTCATCTTAGAGTCCAGGGTTCTCAAAGCGACGCCCAACAGGTTTATAAGACTCACATCGCTTCGATTGCGAGGAGGGAAAGTCACACCGAATAATCTAATTATTTCCCGAAGCACAGAAGATAATTTAACAGGGGAGGGGCTGCATGACAGCACAACTTAGGTTTGTAGGAGAAAATCTTAATTTGAAACGAGCGATCAACCTCAAGACCTCATGCCTAGTTGGAGCAGACCGATTCATCTAATACATTTAATTAAACGAGTCAGAATAAGCTTCCCTAACAGCAACTAAGGCGTTTCAAGGAGAGGAAGGAGGAAGGCATCGCGAAATCTATGGGCAAGGTGTTTATGAACAGAAAGTTGAAGAAAGAAGGAGATAAAACCAGATTAAAGTTGAAACAGAAAGTAGAAGAGGCTGAAAAATATGACAGAAGTGAACCAAATGAAGATGGTCAGCAACAGTACAAAAACCGATGCTATTTTAACAAAAGGGTGGCCTACCTAACCCTTCGCTCAGAACTTCGCATTTCCAATGAAGGGGACTTTTCCTTGTCTGTTAAACGTCTTGCTCTCTTTAAGCTTGCAGCAAATGCACATGGTAAACATTTGATAGAATCACGCATTAACACTGACTGCGACTTGAGCCATATGTGGTCACTGAGGAAGTAATTATTGCGCTTTTGACCAGCCAGTAGTCACAAACAAAATTCTAAAAAATACTCAATTAAAATTTCCTGAAAATATGATCCAGTTCAAATTTTGTATTTTCACTACTCACTACAGTTGACTTAAAATTGGGATAGAGTGTTTAACTCCAGGTTTACGTGCCGCAGTTAACAGGTTTCCCGCGTTTTCGCAGCTGTTCACGGTTGGTTTGATTAGGTTGTACGTATCAAAATAAGGAAATCGATTTTCCAGAGTGAATATATTTTAATTCTTCCTAATGAATATGAAAACTACAATTGCACGATAACATTTTATCTAGTATGATAGTTATTTTTTAAAATGTCACGAAACAGATAAAATGTCGCGCAGTTATACCGGTACATATATGGACAATTTACCTGTTGGTACACATGTGGCCCAATACGCGGAAAACGTGTTAAGTTCACGTACGATGGGAAACTTCTAGAACCAAGTTGGCGTGATAAATAAGTATAATTTCCTACTTGAGATGGAATCTAAGTAGCAGGGCAAAAAGCACGTTCTCAGACTTGCTTCTTTTACCCTGAGGTAATGAATCAGCGAAATACTAATTGCAGTCGTGGAAAAAAATATGATTGTGAGTTAAAACATATCTCGATGATGCTGGCTTGCCTTTAAAACTCACACAAGTTCATCACACCTCCTCCGTAGCACGAGCTACGAAGTCAAAATACTGCGAAGGTATTTGCTGTAATTCCAAACATCACATAAATATTGAAGTTTTTCTTTGCTGTAAGAAAAATGATGCAGAATGACAGAATTTCTTAATTTATAAATTCATGTAACATGCCCGACGACAGCAATAATTTACAAGGAGACGCTCCATAGAACTGTGTGGAAGCACTTCGCAAAAATGGTCACTAATCTTAAAGTGAAAATAATTAGAATGGAAACTAGGAGGAATAACTCATACTTACTTTGATACTGTAACCCATAGAAAAAGTCAGAGCCAAGAGGGCTGAAAGATTTACTGTCAGAAAATAGCCAGAATTCAAATTTACGACCACAATTTATGATGTCGAAATGCACGCCGAAGATGTGCGCATTAAAAAAATCAGCTGCTAGCAGCAATGTGGTGCACAGGGTCGTTAGAAACCGCATTAATGAACTGCTCAACTGGTTTTGGTAGCGCTTGCGTCGCCCATATTTTGTCCAGGGAAAAGAAATTCATAAGTCTTTCATCGCTCACATCTTTTTGAGAGACTCAGGACAGAGACAAATGCACTCCTGCAAAAATACCAAAAAATTAAATACCTCACCTCCAATTACCAATTTTCCTTTCCACCAGATTTCCAAAAATAGAACGGAAACACAAAAGGCTTTACAGAATTTCGCAGGTTTTTGCGTACTAACAGGCTTGCACACAGGTTAGCTGGTGCACCAAGAAAAAATCATCCTCATCACCGTTAGGCCCAATAATTATTCAGTAGAATGATTTTCATTTCATCTCTCAGCCAGCCAAAGCTTTTAAGACAGAGCAAGAGCAAGCGTAACTACCCGTGGAGGACACAATAGAAATTTCTTTCGGGACCAAGTTGTGCGGAGGACGATATCGAGATCATGCCTGGGAACGACACTTGAAGAAGCTGCCAATACTGGAAAGCGTCAGAGAGGCTCCAAGGAGCATTAAGGGAGAATATTCAGAACCGGCCATCGCTGTGCCAACTTCCGCACTCAGAGGATATCTGCTTAAATTGAATGCCTCCCAAGCGCAGGATCCCGTGTCCGATGTAATCCGACCATCCAAGAAAGGAAACGCTTCTCGACAATTACCCGAACGGCGTCACGAGAAGTACTTCGTTTCTAGTAAAGTTCTGCGTGAATATCAATTTCCTCGTACTATATTTGATGATGGGCTAAGCAAAAGGTTTCAATGTTGTACTCCATATGCACCGAACTTCAAATTTCTCAATTTCAATGCAATTAATTAGGTTCCTAAGTTTTCTGAATCAGGCACTGGAAGTCATTCATATTTGCGATATTATAATGAAATAAAAGAATTACAAATCTATTGTCAAAAATTGAGAAGAAAACCTCATAACAGCTTAGTCTAATATAAATTCACCGAGCATTAATATTTTTACAGCCTACCTCGCCCTTAAAGTCAATTCATGAAACTTGACTTTCACCGCAACCAAACTTGAGTTCCTTCCCACTTGAAACAATAGTTTGGGTGTCAAACTCAATGGAATGAATTTCCGAAGAATTATAGTGAAAATCACGAAACAAATTACAATTTACTTACAACGCTAAAGATGAACCGAAATCTCCCGTTATATACCACATTTACAACCTCGTGCTCATATTTGGACAAAAAAAGCAGAGGGATCTCAAATAACGAGCCTCTAAATTTTCAATTTATGCGATCATAGCGTCATAAGCGAATAAAACAAAATCCAGTCACGACCTCTGGAAATATTTATAGAATATGAAGTATTAATTCAAGAGGCACAGCAGAAAATTTGGTCAAAATCGATTTTATGATCGTCAACGATTTTAAAAAGCTCGTTGCCACATTTAGGTAATTGGAGACATTTTAAGAAGTTTTACATGGATCATATTGTGCTCGCAAATGCTTAGTTTTCGAGATATCGCATAAATAACGTTCAGGTAAGAATAGCATCAACGGCAGTTTCGGTATGTCTCTTCCGGTGTAACGCGGATACGGAACACGCGCAGTTATTATGGCGGAAGCCATCGGTGTCGGTATGGCTGAGTTAATTCAAGTTATTTTAGGTTTACGTAGGTAAGTTTAGTTAACTAATCTAACTTTACCTAACTGACCTCACCTATCTTTACGTCAATACCGTATTTCAGCTTATTTACGTCTTCGTTTGTTCAATTTTATGTACGACGTTCCTAAAACTTCAAAGTTAAATATCTCGAAAAGTTAGCATTTGCAAGAAAAATGCCATTCATGTAAAACGTTTTGAAATGTACCCTATTACCTAAATTAGGCAGCGAAATTTTGAAAATTGTTGACGACAATAAAATCAATATAGACCGCAAATATGATCTATTGTAAAACACTAGATTATTTTTAGTTTCTGCCAAACAAATGTTACTTAAGAAGTTTCTAGGACTAGATAATATTTTGTTCGTATTTGCAACGGGAGGAGTAAAAATTAGTTTCATTATTTTGTACCTAATAATTTGGCTAGCTATGTTCTCTTGACACAGAGCAACTTTGTCGCTCAATCCGTAATTTCCCCGGACGTAACCAGATTTCCTTAGCAATTTACTCGAAGATTTTCCACTAAGCACCTCAGGAAAGCCACTCGTTTTTAACCTCAAAGCAACTCGAATAGCAGCCATCTCGCCCAGCTTGCGGAGCATCTCAGTAGACGGGCACAGCTCTATCGTCGGGGGTCGGCCATTAGACAGAAATTACTTGCAGGCAAGTGATGGAAATGGCAACACCTTCAATAAAACGGGCTCCGTTTTTGAAAGTCCCGCACAAAATTGTTTTCCTAGCGAGAGCAGATCGTTGGAACCGTAAGGAGTTTTGCAGCTGCCGTGTCCGATAAAACTAGGACCCAAACGTACGGCTTCTGCTGAATATAACATTACTGGCCAGTTCAGAGACCTGCGCTAGAGAGACGCCATTGTAAACGCGAAAGCTCGGTGATTGGGAATCTATTTGAACTTAGAAGTCGCAGACGAAGTTCGAATCTTAAACGAGGATAACAGAAAACTTTGGACTTCGAATGGATTAGCCTTGGGCTGTGTGTGGTATGAGTTTCAATCACTGCACTGCCGCTCCATCGTAAATGACCCATTGCCCCATTTCAAAGCTGAACGATAACAATCATTTTACAAATAATTCATTGCAGATGCAGTTTACATGGTCAGCAACAATGCCGATCCGTGTTCGGGCGAAAAGCATTAAAAGCGTTTTCCACAAAATTGCGATCCTTTATTCATTCCAGAGGAAGTGTGTTATTCTGATTCAGCGGTAACTTACAAAATGAAAGGTACACTATACGACTGCAAATATCTGATAGCTTAGGGATAATCTTCATTATTACCTTGAAGGATTTTAGAAAGAATTGTTTTCCAGAACTCCAGCCGCACAAACTTACTCGAACTAACCAGAACTTCCAGCAACTGTTTAAACCTCGTGCGTGCCTGCAGCTCATGTTTAGATTGAAATATTTCCATAATCGACAGTTTACTTTCAGTTCTAGATCATACATCGTATTGAAATACCATAAATTTTCATTACATATATTTGCCTGATTAATTCTATTATTTATTATACCTTGAACAATACATCTATAGCCTAGTGCATATATCAATATATCCATAGTAAAGGCATCGATTTCAAAATGTAAACAAGTAAATTCAACATTGTTTGCTAATGTGAACGTGTGGCAAAAATATAGTGTATGGATATTTGTGTTCTAGTGGGTGAGTATAAGAATACGAGGGCGATTCTACTACACATCTGACAGCAGAAAGGATAAGTTATTAGAAGCCAAGATCTCATTTTTAATACAGGAAAAAAAATGTTTACAGTGAATTATTAAGACTTTTCAATATTATTATATACAAATATAGTTTCAAAATATATAACTGTTTATATGTGAAATTCACGATTTTGATTCTGCTCGAGCTTCTTTTTTAAGTTTGAACTTAACACACTGTAACTGTACCATCGAACCTGTTCAAATTACAAGAACTCTCGTGTAGCATGTTGATGGACGAACTTGTTATTTGCATGAACTTATCTGCAACGGAAAACTGTAATTGAACAATTGAAATCCTGCGAGAGAGCACGAAGAACCAAACTGTCTGAAAGACATTGTGTGGCTGAGGTCAAGCTTCTAAACCTACTCAAACAAGGGAGCTTCGAGTAAATCTCTTGGGCTAAGAGATCCTTTTCTTCTTTTTCTGTTCGGGGCTGTCGGCAATCTGAAGTTTGCGTCAAAGTTTGAACGGTTGAGGGCGGCAAAACCTTCCATTGGGCCTGTAATGAAGGTCTCAATCCCTGGGATCAGGTACGACCGTCCAGCCTCAGTCGCTCGGCACAATTGCTGCCACGAATTCAATGTCATTTATTCAGCCGTTCTGCGCAACAGCTGTGACAACAGGGCTAGAAAACATGCACAGAATATAGATGCGTTCTATTGTAAGCGTATTCATGATAATTGCGAACAGTTGTACGATAATGTTCCAACATTAGGCTCTAACTGCGTGACGAGCTGAATCACTCGACGTTGTTTGTCTGAAGTTAACGGAACACAATCGCTCGTGTTTTTTATGACGTGCGATGCTCCGTTGATGAGTTACTGCAAAATTTGTATGCTTTCACTTGGACAACGAACGAAAATGAAAAATTTGGAACTTTGGACACCGTATCAAATTTTTCGGAGATTACTTATATTCTTTATGAATAAGTTTGTTCCGGATAATTTTTGTAAATAAGTATGCACTTGAAAAGGAAATATTTACAAAGATCAGAAAATTTTGAATCATTAAAAATTAATTCGAATTTTTGTCCAGGTGTGGCAAACAATAAAATTGAAAGCGTAAATGAAATATTCTGGAATCAAAACAGATGGATCGATGTTCACATTGTTTAACGCTCTAGAACCTAGCTTCTAATGTACCCGAACAGAATGGAACATAAATCGCTACTTGCAACTAAATTATACATGAATTTCAGCACACAGCCTCAGAAATAGAGGGAATTAGATTATACTATTGTAGTCTCCGAGTAAAGCAAGTTATAGATCAGTAAGTGTCAGAGATAAGAAAAAATGAGAAACATTATAAATGTTGCTTCTTCTCAAAGCCTCCGATAGGCTTATAAACAAATGTAGCAGCCTTCTGTCCAGAAAATAAGAACAATCAAATGAATGACATAGTTTGCCTCCTCACAAAGTTGAACGTTTGTAAAAGTTACGACACAAATTTTTTCGATTTTACAGTGGGCATTAGCTAAGGGCTGAAATAAATTTTTCATCAAAAGAAAAAAAATGTCTACTTTCATACTCCTATTAATTGATCCTAACTGTGAAGGTCACTAAGATGAACAAATGACACACATTTAAGTTCTCAAGTCTACCGAAAGATTACAACTCTTTAGATTTGAGACTAGGAAAAAGTGAATTATCAATGTACTCGCAAAACCAATTCATCGGTCAAATACGCACATGATTCTGTCAGTTTGACTTTCTATTCAACATTACAGAGAATGCTTTGATACTTGAATGAAATAGCAAGTAAAAATCGAGGCAAGACAATACGTTTTTTCTTAAAGTTATTGTGAGGTTAAACTTCATTTGCACAGTTGGATTCGGCCACGATAACACATATTCCGTCATGGTTTCTCCGACTTAGAGAAAGTCTGAGTTGACATGAAGCATTGTGCCTTCTGTCCAATCTTGAACCTTTCATTATTGAAGCGAGAGTGACGACCTCGTGACTCGAGTAACGAACTGAATACAGGACCCTCCTTTCCGAATAAGAATGAGGGAAAAGAAAGCAATCTCGTTGAGAAGTTCTGAAAGGCAATCGCTCGCAAAGAAAAACTTGCTAGTGACAGAGCTGCCCCCGTCCTCAAGTTCATGGCCAATATTTGAATGCGAACGGGACGAGCGGAACTTTCGTGAGGGAGCCGTTCCTCCAGCGAGGGCGTGGCTGCGCCTCTGCCTGCGGCAGCGAGGGCAGGCAGCTCTCCCGGACTTCTAAGAAAAACGCCAATTGCGAGAACTCGGCACGCAAGTCGTTTATAAGGGAATTTTTATAAATCCTGCGAACAGGTTCGATAATACGAGTCTAAATCATTCTGAGATTTATTGAATTTATGGCCTTGTGTTCCTTATATGTTAGACTCAAACTAAATTGTGTAGCATGTTGTTCGATGGTAAGAAACGGGGAAGTTCGCAGAAAATAGACAATATATGTTCTTTCCTCATTGATGCAGTAGACTTCGGTGCATATGTTTATAATTAGAAAGGAATCGGTGAAATATTAACTAAAATAACGTATTTTAAATGTACCTTTTGAATTACGGGTATTACAGTTACAATTATCCATTTTTTCAAAGTTTTTGAGATCAGCAAAGACAAATTCAATTTTTTGACCCAAGCTTTCGGCTTGGGTCAAAAACTTGGGTTAGCTCTAGCCGTCATCAGGGGAACGATATATTTTTAAACAAAACCTCTTATGGTATCCGCGCGTATCTAGTACACAAAAAATTTTTTTAGATGCCAGCCGAAAATTATTGATCAAGGGCGACTAATGAAATGAAACCTTGGGTCAAAAAATTGAATTTGTCTTTGCTGATCTCAAAAATTTTGAAAAAATGGAAACTTCACTACCAAGACGTCCTTTATTTTAACAATTGAGTTACAATTATATTAATAGGCAAGTTGCTGATTCTGAGTCAGCCAATGCATTTATCATCACAAATTACTCTGTCTGCATGTTTTTCGGTTGCATCCTTTCTACTTTTGGTGTAAAGCTACGCATCGTAACTGCTACGTAAAATAATCGAAATCACACCAATAATTCGAAAGCGGTCAAATTCATGAACAGAATTCATCACGAAATGCGCCCCGAGAAATACATCAATACATTGAAAGTGTCCCACAATGCTGCACTAGCCAGCGATCGAAGTCAGAATCTCTGCAGTTGTCTCGGCACGCCCGTGTGTGTCCTACAACTACTGCTCTTCGGGAAATTTGATGGTACTTAATGCTTTTGTCGTCTACCTTTAGCAAAGCTTTTATCGGCACTTCGAAAAATAACTTAATAGTGAGAGTCGTATAACCGACATCTCCAGCATACTTCGCACGCTCCTCGCTTGAGAATGAAGTAGAAATGGTAGCTGTAAAACGAGATATTTCAGTTTACAGAGCACCCTGCAATTATGGAATGAAGAGTTAGTAGTTACTGTTATGAAATGAAATATGCTTAGCATACCTGGCCCGTTCCCAGAGGTGAATTATTTCTAATTTTCGAAAAATGAATCCAGAAACAGCATGAGCAAAGAGTACCCGTAGAAGCATTCAGCAACCAGTGAATCTTTAGGAAACACGAAGAAGGTAAATTATTCTACCCCCTCGCTAATTGGAGAAGGTAAAATATAGGCAAATCTTCAGGTTCCGAAATAACTCTGGTCTGGGAAGGAGAATTTGAAGAGTCTCACTAATTACACCCCAGCGCTGAAACTCTCAGCTCAAACAATATCATACATTCCTTCTAAACGCAGGTTTCGCGGTGCATTGAATACACAGCAATCAAGACAAATTAATGAAACAATATTTGAACATTACTGCCTTGATCAAGTCATTCCGAAATAATTATTGTAAAATTCGACGCGTTTAGGGCAGTAAAATTGATGCAGGAGAAACGGATCGCGGCAGAGGTCGGTGCAGGTGACACACGGCGTGCTGAGCAGGCACGGGCCCATGACAGACTGAGCTCCGCGTGCCCGCACCGGCACTTTGTGGCTCGCCTGTTTGGTGGGCCGGACCCGCTCTGTGGGGACCTGGTGACCCGGGCCCCTTCCTGTGGTGACCCAGTCCCCTTCCAGTGGTGACCCGGGCCCCTTTCAGTGGTGACCCGGGCCCCTTAAAGTGGTGACCCGGGCCCCTTCCTGTGGTGACCCGGGCCCATTCCAGTGGTAACCCGGGCCCTTCCAATGGTGACCCGGGCTTCTTCCTGTGGTGACCCGGGCTCCTTCCAGTGGTGACTGTGGTGACCCGAGCCCCTTCCAGTGGTGACCCGGGCCCCTTTCTGTGGTGACTGTGATGACCCGGGTATAATTAAGAGTTAAGAGTTGGGATAGTGAATTCATGCTTAGAAACGAGCTTGTTAGAGTAACTACTAAAGTTAAATTTTTAGGTTTAAAGTACCTGAAACTTAAATTCCTGCATAACGCGCCTTTCGCAACGAAATAATATCTAGGAAAAACATTATTTTTCCGCCAACTTAACATGAGCTGGGACCAAATTATGAATATATTTTTAGTAGATGTTGAATTCGGACATCAATCGCTAACTACACTGCTGACACATGAAATAATTAACCAGTCAGATTCTCTTATTACCTGACCTCAGTCCCAAGATAAATAGATCAAATTCTTTCAGGGATAACTTTCACCCTACAAACTTGAATTTCAAGACTGAGTAAATCAACAGCATTAACTCGGTTTTCTGAACAACAACGATGCCTGAACAACAAGACAAGTTTTTCATATCGCGAACAAAGAAAGCACGTACGAAAGTTTTGTAGTGTTTATCGTGGGAAGATTATTCCTTCAAAGTCATCAGTCGATTTTAGAAGCAATAAAAAACCATAAAAGCAATATTTCATCTTTTACTGGTCTTCTAATACAAAGTGCACGTAGAAATATTTATGATACATTTGTTTCACATTTACATATGATTAAATACTTTGGAAAATAACATTCAAGTAGGTAAGTTGAAACACCATAAAAACGGATCAGCAACTAACGATGTAATCAAATTTATCAGTCATATTATATTTAAAATGTTAGCTCGACAATTACAGCTAATTTTAAGTTGAACTTTAACATGGTAGGATGAATTTTCCTTAAAATTTCATGCTTTTATGAATGATGATTGAGCCCTACTAATGGACAAAAACTGAGTTTTCAGCGATTGCAGAACATTTTGTACAACATATCAATGATTCCACTGCTATTAAAATGAAGGCGATCGACGATCTTAGTAACTTGTTCTTGGGAAACACTAATTTTAGTAAAACTAAATTTTAAGTCACCGCAACATAAATTTAAACCGTACAAAACTCTCATCGCTTTCAATGCAAAATGAACAACGGAAAAGAAATTTAACAGCATGGAAGTCTTGTCAACGACAAACAAATTTACGCACCATACCAAGTACGCGTGTGTGCATGTGATAGAATCTGGAAATGTAGTTCAACAAGATTTCGAATTTGTCGAAATGAACGAACGTTTACGTTGCACTGTCCAATTGTATACACTCACGTCCAATCTTTTTCTAGACGCACCCTAGATAACTATATATAAATCACATCACACAGCACTAATATTACAACAGACCCAAAGAAGCTGCAGGCCGTTCTAGCGTGTGTGATTTTCTGTGGCACTTGCTGAAGCCACTCAGCGAGCGATACCTTTGTCTCTTTTGTCACTAGACACGGGCGAATACTACTCGTATTTGCAGGTGCCCAAGGCTAGCAAGAATAATGAAGAATTCTGTATGCAATGAGAAATTAAACAGAACCACTTCATTGCAGTTTTAGGGTGAAGCAACGCGAAATAAACAAAATAAAACGTGAGCTGCGTAAAATATTATTCCATTAGGTTAGTTCAAGCCTCAGCAAATGCACAAGGCGTGTTCCCACATAAATATTCCTGCGCATGGAAACAGTGGATGCAGAGAAAATGTAAAATGCGGAATAAAATTTGAAGAAAAAAGCCAAAGTTGCCGAAAAAAGGATATTAGTGAACAGAAAAATGATCTGCAACAAAGCAAAAACTAATTATATATGTAGAAAAGGAAAGCCTACCTACCTCGGGATCTCTCATCTTCCCTCTGGTAGCACTACTTCCCACAGCTACAGTAGTTATCTCCTCCTGAGGGCAACGACTGCAGCCGAGGAAAAAGAAATAAAAGATGGTAATGCAAGCAACCTCGAAAGGGGAAGCTGATGCAAAAACTTTATGATGAGTTTTCATGCCATCCACTGGTGCTTGTATTTTTGCAATATTGGAAACCAATTTTTGAAATGAGACGCCCGCCTGGCTGAGCTTTGTGTGCAGTCCCGCCCCACGGCACTCCTGAACGCCTTCTGTCGCCAAACTCGGGTAAATAATATTCGAAAAGTAGTCAAGGCGAGACGACCAGTGGCCTCCCTTTAAAAAGTTGTTTCGTATTCGGAATTACGTAGAGTACAACAACGGATATTTAATTACTATGGGTATTGTGAAATTGTATTAGATAAAAAAGGCCGCGACGCGTGAATGAAACTAAATTGGTTCGCAGCATTTGAAGTGTACGCATTTGGAAAAACTGCTTTGCAATTATTTTTAGAACCCTGAGTTAGATAAGAGCTTGATATTTCTCAGACGAGTGCGTCGGTGAAAGTCACGAACAAATCTAAAGATTATTGTAGTCATAAACCTTGAAGGATTAGATTTAATTCTTTCAATGAATTCGTAAAGAAAACAAATTGCATAAGTTCAAGATTATAAATTAGTTTAAGTATCCCGGCTTACAACAATGGTGTTACCAAGAGAGAAAGGGGAAAACACCATTTAGTTTTATGGCGCTTAGTGATCTGGAAACCTATGTACAAGGTGTGTCCTCCCACACACAGTGCGCAGAATCATAAAAATTGACAGAAGTTTATGAAAAACAATGATTATTGAAGATGAAAGTGATTGGTGCAGAAAAAGGATAGAATCAAACCCAAAAAATGATGGTCCGTTGCAAAACTGAAATCTCTACCATTTCAAGAAAAAGAAAATGTCCCTAACCTTCGGGTTGGAATATTTCTTCCTTGTGGTAGCGTCATTAGCACTACGAATATAGATATATTTTTCATTTATGTTTGAAATGTACGGTTTGCTAACAAATGTAAATAATCGAAGACCACATTTCCCGCACACCACATTTCTCTGCCACACACGGTTTGTGCCCATACAATGTGAAAAATTAATCCCAGCTTTACTCCATTGCATTTACAATTTCGAATGAGACAATTCAGTTGCGATTTGAGAAAGCATGTGCTCCCCGTTCTAAAAAAGTGCTCTCAAAGATGATTTACGCACTGAAATCTAGCAGTCACCATCAGCAGGAGTTATGGTCACCGCAAGCACCTGGGGTTGAGGGACGTGCTTTAAGCAAGGGTTGATAAAGCCATTTTCAGCAAGGGTTGAGAGGGCTGCTTCCAGCAGATGTCACGGAACCTACTTTAAGCAAGAGTTGAGGGAGTTTCTTTCAGCAGGATCAATAATTATTTAAGCAGGAGTTGAGGAAACCAATTTCAGTAGGACTTCAGGGGACCACTTTAATTCAGCAAGGGTTGAGGGGAACTACTTTCAGCTGGGGTTGAGGGGGTTACTTCACCAGAGATTGAGGGGACCACTTCACCAGAGGTTGAGAGGACCACTTCACCAGAGATTGAGGGGACCACTTCACCAAAGGTTTAGAGGAAAACTCCCAGCAAGAGTTGAGGGGACCACTTCCATGCAGCATGGGTTCAGTGAAGCACTTCCAACTTTAGGTTGGGGAAGCGTACACGTATTCCTAAAAGATTCACGAAAGTTTCCCCAACTGCAGGTCGTGGAGACACTCGCAGTCGAAGGAGGCATTTATACGTGAGTGGAGGTGCGGCGCTGAGCTCAGCAAAAGCAGGCGAGATGAGATTGGAAGCTGGGTTGCCGCTCATCATGTCCTGGAGTTGAGGTGCCCAGCACGTAGCGATGCGAGCCTCGCAAAAGCTTCCTTAACGACGCCGCACTGCTGCTCCACCAGCCCACTGCACGTCCCTCCATTCACGCTAATATCGCCGCAATTGCTGCGGCCTTTGCTAATAATTAAACTTGCATTCTAGCTGTAAGCTAATTAGTAAGTTTGATGTGGCTTTGCTGTAGTCGCCGTTTCAACCCCAAGTTTAATAGACTCATTATCGTGCGATATTGGGTCAATGTTCGAGATCATTCAACAAATTTTTATTATGAACTACCAAAAATGATCGCTATCGCCAATAACTTATTTTTCCATTAGTGCTGTTTAGAGACAGAGTAAAAAAGAAAACGCCAAAGTGGTGTCGCGCAGATCGAACCGATGTATGATTTTTGGGGGACCGTATGGCGGCTTCAAGACGTATTACTTGCGATTTGTCAGCGTCTCTTTGAGTTATGCGAGGATGCATCGCAGCATAACCTCAGATCATGCATTAAACCAATCATTCCTCAATAATACAATTAAATTTGACCCAGGCAGATGCAGCCGCCTCACACTGGGAGACTGTATACTAAAGCATCAAGTCAATTCGTTAAATATGAATTTTTTCTTCTGAACGTGCCTTGGCATAACGTCCGCCCTCCAACAGCTGCATTAAATCAAAACAATTAGCATCCTCAACTGAAGAAGAAAAGTTATAGCAAAAACTCTACCAGATATTGAAAATGGTCAGTGAAAAACAAACGAGCACTAGAAGTCTGGTATATTTAAAACATGACTACAAATAAATAAGAAAGTAATGCTTTCTAAAACTACGAATAAATAAAAAATGAATCAAATGTTAAAAACAGCACAAGCTACGGATGAAAAAAAATAAACGATATTTTTTTCTAAATGAAACAAGGCAGAATTCGCAAATAAATGTAAAAGTACTCGTTTTCCATAGGCATTTTCGTCTAACCAGGACAGAGGCAGACTATAAAATTAAGTGACTTTCAAATGAGATAAAACTTGAGCAGTTCATTTACGTATATTATACTCTTGCAGGAATGTACAATTGACTTCGTTTGAGCCCCAGAGAGAGTTTAGGCAAACGCCCTGGTGAAATGCAAATGACTAATTTTAAATTGAAGAAATTGTGAAAGTCTCATGATCTCAGGCTCTCAGGCATTTAGTTCAAGACTTCGTAGCTACAAAGACATGAGATAATTTTAGTAAAAAGTTCAATACTTCTACGAAAATGAGCTTGAAGTTGTATGTGTTCAACCAAAAGCTAATATCAAGTACGGAAGCGTTCCGAGGTATAATTTCATGCTTTTTGAAACAATAAATGGCATTGCTCGCTTCAGTTCTAATACCACTCCCAAAGTTGGGGAGCCGGTGCTTGAAACTTAGGCGACCAACAGCGGTAAGACCGAACACCGAAATTCTGGAGGGAAGCCCTCATGGCGGTTCTTTGGCGGCCTCCTGAGAGCTGCGGGCCGGGTCTGCCAGCCGGCAGTTGGGCCACTTGATTATTTGATATTGGTTCTTATGGAGTTTCTCTACTCTCAATTTCAACTTTTGTCAGGAAGTAGCACTGAAAAATAAAGTTATTATGAAAGACCAATTGCTATTGCAAACAGTTCTGAAAAGCTTTCAGCAAAAAATTATTTGTTGTGAAGCATCGCTTTTGAAAGCGATTTAAGAGTAAAGTATTATTTCGTTGGCAAAAACTTCTCGTTTTACCGTTAATCGTACTAATTGCTCCGCATAACACTCAATGATCGATAACCACTTGAGATTAGACAGATGAATAACCTGGCTTTATATTTAATTAGAGAAGTGAATCAAGTAGAAAAATGGAGATTGCAATTGAAATATTGTCACTATAATCTACAAAAGTTATCCTCAGTTCTTGTTTTGACATGCGATTATCACAGCGAAACTAGGTGTAGGTCACGTAGCACGACAATAGTGTAAAAATTAGGACATTTTGATTGGCACAGCTCGCTACGATGGCACTTGAACAAGTACGCATCTCGATGCGCAGATTACGGGAAATGAGCATAAAAAGCCGAAGACGAAATCACTTGCTCTCCATGTAGGTTGATCAATGCGTCAGCCTCCTCCACGACAAAGTCAAAAGTAAACAATGATCAGGCTTGGTTAACTTAAATCGTAAGTCCACTGCAGAAACAGCAACTAGAGTGGGGATGATTCTGTGGTGGGTGGCTAGGGTTACCACTGAGGAGTGCTGACTCCCAAAGTACTCTCTCGAAGGCAGACGCAATCACCATAACCCCCTGAGTGTAGCTCAGACATCCATCATAACCCCGAGATCTCACAGAAAAACTAAAGGACAATCCTCTTCAAGGCACTCGTTTTGAAGGATTTCTGGTGTAAATTCTAGAAATAGAACACACCTGGGAAGCATCAAGGCTTCCAAAAACCTTGTTCTAATAGAACCTGAATAATTGAGGAAAAAGAGAATGAGGTTTTACACTTGCCCTGGTCAGTTTCTACATAAATTATGCCAACATTTGTTTTTTCATGAACAATGTACATTTTGAACGATGCACAACAATTTTCGATATTTCAGTGAACATTAGCAAGATGCGAAAGGCTAGTTGAAACAAATGATCCTTCAGAATTACATAATCCTTTGCAAACATCATCTAAAACAGCTGAATGAAGTCTAAGGAAAGTTTGTCTATGACAAACTTGGAATAAGTGGCACAAATTTTAGCTGGATAAGTAGACATTCGCGTAAGATGACGTCGTATAACTTAAGAATCGGCTCTATTTCTTCCTTCCATTCAATAGGTACACAGTAGCACTCACGAGTTGTTCCATTCGAAAAAAACATCTGGCTTTTGTTAGTCCACGAAAATCCTCTTCCCAGTTACCATGTAATTTCTGCTGAAAATTGCGAGAAGAAGAGCTGTAATAAGTTCGATCAAACAGTACTTTATCTTCTCTACGAAGATTTATGCGAAAAAAAACTCAAAGCCAATGAGAACTCTGAACTTCAATGATATATTAATGCTCAAACTGACTACCGTGACTACTTGACGAGAAATGGAGGAAAAGCTACAGTCCCGTATTACTCAAAAGCTAAGCCTCTAAACAGTTTTCTTTTTGCTGCTTTCAAATTCTGGAATTTCAGTCTTAATGATGTTTGTGATGCCATCAAAATTAGGCATGAATATTGTATTATCTCAACCGACAAGTTAGCTGCAGGATAAATAAAGGTTGAAGATCTTGCACATGGTAGATAAAAATGTCATGCATCTCGTTGCAATGGGGAGTGAATGAAGTAGGAATAATTCTTCCAGCAGAAAATTCCTGGTTGATTAGGAGTGTATAGAGACAAGCAAAAAAAGAAGTGCATGTATTTTTTAGAGTTAAAGAGCATCGACGCCAGTCACGAAGTGTCTGTAAATGGTCCCCGATCACATCTACGAAGAAAACTAACATTTATAAGAAAACGAAATTATTTCGTGGAGAGCCACACTATTCTATTAACCAGATATTGGCAAATAAAATAGCACTTTACTGTGAACCATGTGCTTCGGTGCCATAAGCCACACTCACCGAACTAATCTATGGACAGCGCTCATGAAAAAACGGAGGAGGTACGGAGCTCAATCAATAAGTGATTGGTTTGCAAAAGCCAAACTGATGAGGTGAACTCACGACGATATTACTGGGAGCGTCCACAAGTAACAGCGTAAGGATATTTAGTACGTTAGTCGTTACCATGAAAAAATGATTGATTCAGATGAGTGAACGTAGTTTGTAAACACTCGCTCATCCCCAGCCTGTTACAGGAAATTGGGCAGCCAGTAACACGCTCTGGGACAGGCAGCCATGCGTGTGCCTGCACGACCACAACCAACGATACACTTTCTTCACGCAACACATCTGACTATGAATAGTTTCTCCCGTATTTCCAAGCATTGAAAAAATGAAATTTTACTATGTTTGTAATGATCTCGAAAGAGTCCCACAGGCACAAACTCTACATGTACTGTACATCAACCCATTCTGTAACGATCGAGCTCGCCTTGCTGAGATGAGAGAAACTCAAGCTCTGTGCATGTATAAAGTACACAGCCCACCTTCCCTCACTAGATAAAAAAACGCGCAACAATAAAATAAGTTCCCAAAATACCAGTTCATCGCAATGTGACTCTGCAATGCGACCCACTCCCCGGGAAGTCAATGCCGTCAACGCTCGCAATCGCTATCCTGTCGCTTCGAAACTGAAGTCGTCTACAGCTCTGTAAGTATATCCTACGTGCAAGTCATCAAACGAAGTTCTTACATCGGACTACGTTAGCGCCGCTCGCTCATTTTGGTTCCCTCACGCTATACGCAAATCGAGACGGACAGCATCGCCGGATTTCGTGACTTTGAGTATCCGAAGTTGTTTGAGCATAAGCAGTACACTATTGAAGTAAAATGCAAATATACGTCGCAATAAAACGACTATGTGTCTGGGTTGCTGTTCTATTAGTTTGAACTCATTTCGCTTTTTTATCAGACGCGCACCCATTAACCAGTAGTGAGACAGTCAACTGTGAGTAAGGTAGCTGAAGATAACAGTGCCTTAGAATTGGATAACCTATGTACATTCGCAATGAAATATTTATCATTTATTCAGGATCAATGCATAGAAAATGCGTCACATGAGTAGTCTGACCACAAACCAGGCACGAATAAAATTCACGGTTGGATTTACATGTGTACTAGGTGGTTTGCTGTCCGCAAATTCGAATTGTAAATGAAAGTGCCATGATACACGTCTTTCATGATTCCATTAAAAACTTGTATCTGGCACTTTTACTTAAAATTCAAGTTTACATTATACCAATAATATGTAAATGAACGACGGAGTTTCAAAGCGAATTTTTCGAAACTGATTTAATGCAGAAAATTATCTGTAACACTGCAGAATCCCTCCACAACCAAATACTTATTACGCATGTGATACAAATTCCAATTATGGAGTTCAATACAAAACTAATTCGAGCTCGAACCTTTTAATTGAAATTGCTGATCGAGGAAATAACTGCAATAAATTTATATTACAGCTCACATGATTTCACTGTCGGAACCGCTCAAATCATGAAAGAAAAAATCGTGTTGTACGTTACAGCAATAATTGAATTGCCGTAAAATTATTCACATTACTTAGATGATAGCAACTTCAATACTGAGACCCGAAAAAACATGGACGATTCTAGACTGTTTTCTGATAACAATATTATCGTTTCAATTTCCTTTATTTTATTCTACCGTAAGTTTTATGAGCACAGCGTACAGCTTTATTTATCCTGCTGGCCGACGGTGCGATGCTTTACGCAGTACTTTCCGTACGATAACCACGCGAAGTTACGAGGAAGGTTGTCAAATTTTATGAACACCTTGTGAAGAACCAAACTTGTTTACAATACAAGTTAAGGAAATGAGAGGAGCATAATTTTCAAATTTGAAGACGAAAAGTTCAATAACTAGACACGCTAGGGATAACTGTAATACCAATAACAGTCGACAGTAAGAAATAGGAATGCTACCCAGAAGCTTATGTAAATATGTAAAATAATATTTGTGAACATATTTTCGAGACATCAATAACAAATTTTAAAAATATAGAGCCAGATTATTAAAAACAATGTGTAAAATTGAGCACAGTTAAAAAAGTGAATAATAAAATTGAAATAACTTTCAGTACCACACTTTTAGTGGCCATCATGAACTATCCACGTACTTACCATAGCTGGCCGCGCCCTTCTCTCAGCTCTTACCTGAAAAAAAAACAAATAAAAATAAATTTTTACAAATCCTTTATGAACGTTCATAGTAAGATCACTTTGTGAATTATTTTATCCAACATCTGAACCCAAAACTCAAGCCTCAAATGACCTATTTTCTAACGGCGCGGTTAAATAAATGCTCTACAAGGCGAGTGCCCGCGTAGCTGGCAGTCGGAGCTGTGTCCGGGCAGGCACATGGAGGGCTGCTGGGCATCCAATCCACTGTGCAACAGAGCTGTGAATCGCGTATCTTTGTTCGGTAGATAAAATGTCTCAAAGTGTCCACAAACAATATTGCGAAATGAAGTACCTTAGAACAATAAGTACAATAGTTTTCAAAATATTCATGAGACCAATCTCAATAAAACCTTGAATTATTAGTGGACCAACATATATCATAAGTATATAGATTATTATTTTGAACTATTCCTCAAGTCAACACAATCACAAACGCTGCTATTAGTGATTTTGGCCACCAGCATACATTCAAAACTACCCCATTAAGCAGGTAATTTACAGACGCCTTTAGTGAGATAACAATGCAGTATGTTTCCAACAACAGCCTTTGCAAAGTTTCAGCAATGTTGCTAGGGACCGAAGTAACAAAAAAAGGTATGATAAGCACACACAAAAATATTATTGGGAGTTATTGTCACGCAGGGAAATTCAAAATGTTTTTAGCTCCCGTTAAATACAACAATATTTTTCTGGACAAATGCCTAATCATGCCTTAGTAGCCAAGCTTTTCACAGCACGTATATTAGCAGACTGCTTACGCATTCACTCAGAAGAGGGAGTGAGAATTCTAGACACGATGTCACACGAGGCTTCGCCTGATGGTCACCATAGTTTGCAGGGACCAGGACCGTGAATCACACAATTTCCGTCCTTCCTATACGATGTTCAGAAGCCCACCTAGCAATGACGAAGTCCATATTTCAGGACAGTAAAAAGAATGTAAATTTCATTTGCGTCCACTGATGATTGTGTTTTACGGCGAAATATCAAAAGGACTTTTCACGTCCATTCATGTAATGACGCTGTTTAAATAAATCTGATGGCATCGCTCACCAGTAAACTCACTTAATTTCTGTTGTGCTGAAGAAAGTTCGAGTAATTCCATATTATAGGCTATAATACTCGGGCTTTAATCATACTTAATTATGTACAAAACCGCTTGCGGATATGATTACTCAAAAATAAATAATAAACATTTGCCTTAACATTTCAATAATTAAATAAATATAAAGCTTCAATGATAAGCTAATCAGTGTACCGCATGACCACACTTTACGAAAACATTTTCCTCCTAAATGCGCAACGAATGTTTATTCAACGTGGCATAGCGACCATAATCGCTCAGATAACTCAACGGGAGGCTCGTAAAACGATTAAGGGCTTAGGGCAAGTTTTCATTCGTCTGAGTCAATCATTTAATGAGAGAAATACTTTTCCATAACTGTTTTCGGCGATACTGGATTTTTTGTTGCGTAAGATTCGGTAGTCAAGTTACGGTGTCGCGCACCAAGTACCTTAGTCATACATGATAAAGATTTTAACACCCAGAAAATACGTGGCATTATAACTTCAAGGATATAAAAGGTCAAGCCAAGCCCTGGTTCACACAACGAGTTTGAACACCAACCGCTCCACACTAACTGAAAGGTTAGCAACAGGTCGAATTTTACGTTGTACACAGATTAAATTGAACAGAGGCATCAAGTGCTAGTGAATTGATGAAGTCTTGAATAATCAGGGAATTTGTTCGACTTTGCTTGACCCGAGAAATTCCGACAAATATGTGAGTTGTAAATGAAAGTCATTGATTTTTGTGACCGACTTATAAGAAAGTATCGAGAGAAAACTTGCAGATTACAAGTGGTGGAAAATAAAAAAATTCGAAAGTGACCTTCGCAGAATATAAATCATTTTAACTAAAACTTCACCTATACTTTCTCGGACTGTTGAAGATCAGCTATTAAGAGATCGCACCGATGGATGAAGCTAGCAGGTAAGTGGACGATGCGCAGCAAATATTGACCCTTTTAGAACAATGGAATGGCTCAAATACCAATTTGTAACATGAATATTAGTTGGACTAGGATAACAGTTACTGGCGGGATAGCCTAATGTACGATGAATTTTGTGTTTTGCCCAATCAAATACAACAATAATGGTGATGTTTCGCCTAGGTTTCGAGTGAAGAACTATTTTACTTTCAAAATTCGTAATTCAAGCTACTTCAAAATTTCGTCCGTCTTCTGCATCAAAATGTAAGACGACGAGATACCACACACTTTACGAGAATTTGCCTGACATACAGGACGTTCGAGATAGGAACCCAACCCTTTACAACCCAACATTCATTGGTTTGGAAGAGATTTTTGAAAATAGCCGGTCAATTTTGCTTTAACACATTTTCAAACCTTGAAATAGGTTTGTTTATTTTTTGTTCATGAAAGTGATGCCATCGATGTTCCTATTTTATTTTGGATATTTCTCATAAAAATCTGCGACTACGTTTGGATTTTAAGTCTAATTTTTGCAGTTATACCATGAGACAAACAACTGATCCCTCAATAGCCCTTAAGTTTCACAGAGAAGGTTTCGATTTATATACAGTATTTGGGTAGTTCTCGAGCTTAAGGTTCGTATCTGATGAACAGAAAATGCGAGGGAAAATGTTCGGGGAAATGTTTACATTGATTGATTATAAGTTAGTTTTAGCCTCTCCTACCATTACAAAAGATATTCAAAGAGAGGAAGGATGAAGGCACCATTAGGTATGGAGTCAAAGGAACGCGTAATCTATGCACAAGGTGTGTTCCCGCACAGGGTTCCATGTGCTTAGAAACAGTGGCTCAAGTAGGAAGGTTATGAAATATGGCAAAATTTGAAGAAGAAAGTCAGAGGTGCTGAAAAACAGAAGAGCAGTGAACCGAAAAAAACTGTCCTTAACAAAACAAAACATGTTATCTCAACAAATAGAAAGCCTACCTACCTCATAGCTCAGGACCGCACATTTTTACAATAATTGTATCCCCCTAAGAGGTGAAGTGTTTAAAGACAACAAAAAATGTAAATCCATATCCATTGAATTGATAACCTTCTCATACCATTATTTGTACTAGATGAACTGAATCTGATGGACGGAAGAGCAGCGAGAGTTCAAAAATTAAGGAAGTGTTCCTCAACAACCAATTTTTATCATTCAAATCGTTTAACATGAAAATCTCGACGGCTTATCAGTTACGTCAAACACTGTAAATTTTTTAAGCAGCTGAGCTTTCAGTCCTCTGATATATAAATACTAGGTTAATTCTTCAGAAGATTAATGTGATGATTTAAAACGTGATACTTGTGGACAAGTTTACCTGTTACTCATGCATTCCGGAATGGGTATTTCAAATTTCTTATCAGAACCGATGAAACAGAACGCGTAGCCACAGTCGAGTACATTGGGTTGTACAGATCGTAGCGCAAGGATTTCAAGTCACAGAAAAACAGAATTTCATCTAATTTGAGGTGTCATATGCCTCTCTGTGATGCCCAGCACCAACATGGCTGGAGCAAACGAGTCCTGCTCTCAAACAATGGGAGACGCGTACAGCATGGACCATGGCACCAGGGGAACTTGCCTCATTTTCGCGTTTGACTACGTGGAAAAAAAGAATAAACCCTTGACTCAACTGCAACGTCAGGTAAGAAAAATTGTTCGTGTGTACTGAATTCGTAGAGTGGAGTTTTGAACGTTGATGAATGAAAAAGGCTATTTCTGCACAAAAGGAATGATAATATTGAGTAGTTTAAGTCGTAAATTAGTTTGATTTTGTTTTTTGCTACTGCGAAAATTCACAGCATCCATAGATACGGATAGTATAGAAGACAATGCAGAAATGTTTTCATGGCACCGAAATTCTGAAACCACGCAAAAATTTTAAGTTAGTGCTTAAATGTTGATCCAATGCAAAGTGCTCTCACAAATTATTGAAATGCTATGACAATAAAAAATGCAAATACCAAACAGAGCTAATAGTGAAATTAGATTATTATTAAGTTATTTGTTTGCTCAAGCCTCTCTAACCACCGCGAAGGTGTTTTCCAGGAAACGCACATGACAGAACATATCACAAAGATAACAGGAAGTAAAAGTTTTGAACTTAGTTTAGTTCACTTATTAAATAAATCCAAAATTAAATTAAAATAATCAAATTTCTAACCAATACGTACATTGAACAACAAAGAAAAAATTAAGAAAAACAAAATTTACGCAAAAAAGGAGCATTTTACACTTTTAGAAAGTAGAATTTACACGTATATTCATAGCATACTTCAGAAGTATTTGCTCTTCATCAGCATCGCAACAAGTATGGGGACTCTCAGTGTCGGTTTGTGGACAAGTTTGGCACACCTCTTTTCTGTGTGAAAAGTTCGTTTGAATGCCATAGCTCGCACTCTCTTGGACGAGTGTGTCACACTACACGAGAGTGCCGATCGTTGTTTTTTTCTGTAATCTGAATAATATGTACTAGCATTCTACATTCTTTTCTATTACATGATTCATCTTGATTGGGTAAGTTATGTATTATGATTAATGACATACAGTAGATCTCAAATCTGAAATCCTGTTTTATTTAGAATATACTGTTCTCATCTAGCCCATATTAACAATTGTCGTAGAATTAGACATTGAATCTTGAACGAACCTATTCATAGATTAGTCTAGTGTGAAACTAGGTTAAGTTAATTACGTTAAATATAATTGTAAATCTTATAGTTGCATTGATGGTAGGATGCCCAAGAAGTCGCTGAACTTATTCGAGCCCAAAAGTAGCTATATTCAAATGCGTCCATTGTAAAAGCCTTAAGAATTAGTCTACTGATGTATCGATGGTGATAAAGAAACTGTTCAAATTATGCATCAAAATTATAAATTAATTTTATGTCGACAAAATTGCTAAATAGTATGACTTTTTTTACAACAGTTGTGAGGTATGACCTTTAGAGAAGAATTTATTACGGAGAGTATCATTGCCTTGCAATGAATTAACTAAATATTACAGGAGAGAAACGTGAACGTACCTCATTCATTAAAAAAATTAAGGTATATCGTTGAAGTAAAACACGTTTTTTTTCACGTTTCTCAATGATAAGTAAATTAAATATTCCGTCTTAAATTTTGTTTAAGAAACTAAACTAATACTGGGGGCAATGTATTTTACTATTCGAAGAGTAACAAAACTTTTGAATTATGACCAGACTGAAGTCCCAACATCTAAGTCATTCATTCTACGTTTAAATTTCAATTTTGCTAGTGACTATCAAAGCCATTTCTTTTTATGTACAACACAGCAAATTTTATCCATTTATATACTACAATCAATTTCCGTGCTGAAGTTTTCGAATGACTTTCCCTCCATAAGAGAATTTCAAAATGAAATTTGCAAAAAAGTGAAGAAATCATTCAGCGGCATGAGCCCTGATGTTATAACTCCAGCTCAGCCCGTCCTGACTATGCCATTGCCATGCCTGTAGGCGGTGGAGGCGCGTCCGTCAGCACAGAAAGAGGCCGAGATGTGCGAGGCAAGCTTCCAGCGCCTGGGCTTCGACGTCAAGAAATACTTGAATCCCGAATCTAAGAAGTTCAAGAGTGAAGCCGAACTGAGTAAGAAACTGAGTAGCGCGAGGTTTGGAGGCATGAGTTCCGACAGTCTCGTGAGAACACTCTAAAACAATATACAAAGTGCTGATCGTTTAAATCAATGTGACAGCATTCTTCTTATCGATTGTTCAATTCACCTTATAATCATTGCATTGATTGCACGCCTGTAACACGGCACACGTCATTTTCTTGAGAATTATTGGATGGCCAATGTACAATGCTGGTGCCATATCTAGGGTTTCTTGAACTAGAACTATTGAACTATTTGTACTAGAAGGAGAACACGATTATTTTTCGCGGCAATCACAGGTATTTAATTCATTATAACGCAGTTTTTAAAAATCTGTGTCTGCAGAACAGATACAACCCGGAACTTAAGACTGAGATTCCGAATATCTTCCTTCAGTCATAACAAATTTAAGCATACAGAATCTTTGTACGGAGTTGTAACGGATTACGTTTTAAAAGTTTTGAAGAAGTAAATGCGTTTTTTTTACAGGATACTACCTAACGGAGTTGAAAAGTGTATAACAAAAGCGTGTGAGCGAAAAATGGTGTTGAAATTAAAAAAAAAATCATTGCACGATAAACATATAGTATTTAGAATTTTGAATGTCCTCATGATCTTAAAATTTCGCAGTTAATTTAATTAAAAGCCCCTGCTTCATCAAGTGGACGATTTTTTATTGCGATGACTGATGAGCAGAGGCAAGAACAACACCAATTGGGTCGGGCACGGTTGGTGGAGTAATCCCAACAGCTTTCATTATATCAACCGTTGACATAAATTTAATCATTATTAACATCATCATTATTATCATTACATTGCAATAGTTTAAGCTTTTCGACTTGCAACACAGGCGATCTCAAAAAAAGAAAGCGAAATGATCATTCAGTTGGCATTGCAGGAAACAAGGAAACTAAGCACAAAATTTGGTTTCACAAATGCTACCATGAGCCTAGAAACTGCAATTTGGAGAGGAAAAAGGTGAAAAAGACGAAGAAGAGACAGCAAATAAGTTGTGAATGCCGTAAGAAGCAAAAGGGGCGCGGAAACTATTTACGAGCAGATGGCGTTTGGGTCTGTCTGTAACAGAGTACCCAAACAGTATCTCCCATAGGGCGCCAGTCCCCATGGCATTGTACACACAAACCTACCTAACCTGCAACTACTGCCTTCTCCTATGTTTTCGAAGAGCATCAATTTTGTTATAATATTTTATTAAATGAGGGATGACACGAGGTACCCTGAAGTTTTGTTCACTAACATTAACAATGTGACGATTAGCATTATCTTATACGCGGTTGCGGTAAAATTATTTTAAAATCGCATAAAAAATATGCACATATATAGCAATCTTTTCGTTCTCTTTATATTTATCATTTTATGCCTGTAGTCATTTCCACTGTAAATGTCGAATAAGAAAATAAAAGTTCGACTCATAAAAGTTTGTCGAAGGTGCGTCATTAAAATTTTCTCTACATCTTACTAATCGATAGTAAATAAGACATACTAGCAGCATCCCGAAACATTCACGTTTATTTTTTTATCGAGATTAACCGAACCTACTCTAACGAATGCTTTTGATATAAATCTAATTTATTCTTCAATAATTTAACTCTTCCCAAAAGCACGGGCTAACCAAACCAGTTCTAACTTATTTGTATGAGCCACGTTGTTGATATTATTTACTAGCGTACACAGCATGTAAAAAATGGCGGGATTTTATAATTTACAATTTTTACATGTGCGGTAAAGCACATCAATTTGGAAATTAGGTCGTATCACAGATACAGTCATCGGGCACATCTCCCCTATAGTAGCAATAATACTCCTATGTATATCCTTTAAGAGCGTGACAGACAGAGAGATGAATCAACCAACCTAATAGGCAAATGTGTGCTGTTAAATAAATAGTGGGTAATTTGAAAACGCTCTGGTATATATTTTCACAAGTTTAAACCTAAAATCCCAATGCCTGGTGACAGAGCAAGTTTTTTGAAATATTCATCAACAAAACGTCACGATATTGACTATAAGATTATTGTATTATGAGCCATTAAACCGATTGCCTGCACACAGTACTGAGCAAGATGCCGGAGGGCGTGGATGCCTTCGCTCTGGTGCTCATCGGGCGCGCCGTGGACGACAAGGCCGCCTTCGCTGACGGCTGCGTCGACTTCAAGAATATTTGGAAGCCTTTCCTGCCGAACGACCCGCACTCAAAATTGGCCGGCAAACCGAAATTGTTCATCTGCGATGTGAGAGTTTTAGTTCAAGGATTTTATTCGCGGATTTCAATTCACATATTTGATTTATGGATGTCAATTCAATTCAAGGATTTTAATACCGAATCGTTGAGCAAAAAAAAGGTTTACATCGTACGTAAGTTGAAAGCTTAAGCTGTTGAAATCAAGCGACAGAATCCAAAATGAAACAAAATAATGTCGAACAAAAAAAATTTTCTCCAGCCATGAGTAATCTCAAGAGTGGAAATTGTGATTAGGTGCTGATATAGTTAGACACAAACGATCAGGGCCTCAAATAGAAGCATACATTGGCTCATAGCATGCACTCAGATCAGCTAGATGGTCCAGAGGCAAATGCTTAAAAGAAACAGTTTTTTCTCCTGGTTTTTCGCTTGAAAACAACACCATTGATCATTGAATAACGTTCGATTCAAACACGCAGTCAATATTTCTCCTCGGCAAAGTGAATACATTACAGTGGGATTCTTACTAAATCAGTGAAGCAAACATAACCTCTGTAATGCTCTCTTTCGGAAAGTTACATCATTTTGTCTTCATCAGTTTGTTTTCTCCGTACCAGATGGGGGTAAAGAATGTTCCCCGAAAAGTATCACGTGACCAGAAACGCTATACCCTGCCCCAGGCCCCTGATGTCCTACTTTTTGACAGCTCTGTTACAGGTGAGCTGGCTGGTTTTTGTGAAATGGACATCACCTCATTTGTGAGCACTTTAGGACATGAATCACTCACACGAAAAGAGACCGACTGCACATCAGGATGCCCATGTTTGTGAATCCCGACTGTGAACACACTGATTAACCTAAAACCATCAGTCATTTCACTTTTTTTTTTTTTACAAAAAAATTAACACCTACATTCTGTGATAATTACTAAATTATTCTGACAATTATAATTTTTATACAAATTATTCGATTTGTGACAATGATTAAATTATTATATTAGTTAGTTCAACACTACCAAATGAGAACACAAGTAATCTCAAAAGAACCTAAGTGAAGTGACCATTCAGTTTGGACTGTGAAAACTGTAATTTCCATTAGATAAGTTAGTTTGAGAATCTCTTGCCACCACAAAATGGTTCAATTGAGAGAAATGAGGAGGGCACTAGTGGGGAATCAGGAGTACGAGAAATAAATTCGACATCATAAAATATTTCAGCCTCCCCAACCACAACAAAGATGTTCCAAAAAGAGGAAGGATGAGGGTATTATTTAGTATCGCGTTAGGGAAACGCGGAATCTATGCACAAGTTCTGTTCCCAAGTAAGATCTCCCGCGTAAAGAGAGAACAAGTTGCGAATAAATGTTAGGAAACAAGATAAAATTTGAAGAAGAAAATCAGAAGAGCTTAAAAAGAGGACACAAGTAAACGGAAAAACGAGAGCCAGATTCAGATTAACAAAATCATTATATTTCAACAAAATGAAATCCAACCTCTAACTTACACCTCGGGACCCCACATTTTCCACCTGGAAGTGCCAATTTCCACAGAAACAACAGTTGTAGACTCCTAAAGGAAAGGGTGACGTGGAACTTATGCACAAGGTGTGTTTCTGCACAAGATCCCCTGAACAGTATCTCACGCTGGGGCGCCAGTGCCCATAGCTTAAGATTGCTAAAATTAAAAAAATTAAAACTCATTCCCTATCCAATGCCTCTCTGAGTTAATTCTGAGGTAAATTCTGAGTTAAATACATCATGTTAGCTGATCAGTTCAACATTGCACGCCAATGTGAGTATATGTGTAAAGTTTGGTTAACCTAATTTTTTTTGCTTCTTCTCCCTTTCATGGGAGAAGCTGGTGCGCCATGTGGTTGAGCTGCAAGACGAGCATTTTATTTTTATTATTTTTTCGTACTTCACGGTTTAGAGATTATTAAACGTTAAATTGAATTATATTAAACCTGAACGAAATATTTTTAAGAAGTTGTGTGGAAGTGTGTTCGTTGACGAGTCACTTTGAAAGCGCAACATTGGGTGTCTCGTATAGCACAGCCCACTATGCTGACATAACAAGGCCCAGTTATTTTGAAAAGGAGATATTAGATTATTGGTTAGGTTAAGCCTTCCTTTCCGCAACAAAGGCGATCCAAAGAGAGGAAGGAAGAAGGCACCATTTAGCATGGAGTTAAGAGAACGCGGAATCCTTGCAGAAAGGGCATAGAAACAGTAAGATGAGAAAGAAGCCAATGAAACAAGATCAAAGTTGAAGTAGAAAGTAGTAGGTGCTGAAAAAACAGGACAGCAGTGAGCCGAAAAAGATGTTTCTTAACATAACAAAATCATTTTATTTAAACAAAAAGCAGGCCTACCTAACTCTCAGCTAGGGCCCTCACATTGTGCTAATTCCCATAGATGCTAATTCCCATTGATACAATATTTGTATCCCCCTGAGGAGATTTTGGAAAAGAGTAGTAAGAAAAAGAATAAAACGAAAATGCTCGTTTAGCAGCCCAACTGCATGACACGCCAGCTTCTTTCACAAAAGAGAGAAAAGCAAAAAATGAAAGACTAGTTTCACCAAACTTCAAATATGTGAACACGAACAGATTTCTGCTCGACAATTGTTATAGTTGCTGATTTTGTAGCGAGTGGCTAACGTTACGATAGGCACAAAACCCAAACCTATTCATGCAGCCGATAGGTCAAATTTCCCAGCCCAACATCAAGTCAGTATGTTCTCATTTTCAAACTAAACATAAGCAGAAAACAACCTTTTTGATTTCTTTTCAGGACTTCACGGCGTGCCAATCACTCACGAAGGCGAGGATATTAGCCCATTCATCTACCACCTCACGAAAGCGTTAGACGATCGTGGAGAGTCAAAGGACCTGAGCAGCATTTTCGATTCGGTACGACTTAGCTTAGCTTAAATACACACATCCCGGTAATGAACATGATACCAATACATCGCAGTAATGAACATGATACCTAAACATCGCAGTAATGAACTTGATACCAGTACATCGCAGTAATGAACTTGATACTAATACGTCTGTGTAAAAACTGTTCGTTATGACTAAAAATATGCATTTTAACGACCATTGGCTAATAAAATGTATAATTGATCGCTGTAGAGCGTCATATATCTTGAAAATTGAGCAAGTCTGCATCTATACCACTTCTGACGCCTGCTTAAGTTTCACTGTTCATTTTCAGGTGAAGGCCGATGTGTTGGAACACAACAAGGGCCAAAAGCAGCCCGCTGAGCCCTTCATCCACAACACTTTGACAGAAACTCTCATTCTTCCTGAGTGCAAACTTTGATTTAAAGCAAAATGCTGTGTATGTGGTCACAAAGAACTTTTGTAAATGAATAGATGTTTTCACAGTACAAATAATATGCTACAACTACTGTATCTCACGCCTCATTTCATACCGGAAGTAAGTAAAGTAATATAAATGACACGATCAAGTAAATGAACGATTAAGCTTCAGCGTATTCAAAATCTGCCACCCAGAAGACTTTTTGCATTATCTTGGTGCCATGTTGCAGTGGTGGGCTTTCTTCTATCAAAATGATTGTTTATTTATGTAAATATTAATGAATTTAATTTTTCAACATTGTGAACATTTAGCAATCACACAATTCCACTTTGGGCACAAGAATGGCTTCACACTACGATAGGTAAAAATATGTATGCGTGAGAGCAACGAGGCAACTGTCTTGCTGAAAACAGGAGCGTTCTACATCTCGAACTGTGTCCGGAATCCAGCGAACAGGCTTGGCAGAACACATCAACCAAAATAGCTGATTTTTGAAATTAGAAAGCAAGGGAGACATCATGAGATAAATTCGGGGTGCATCGTAGCATTTAAGTTAGTCCTTCCCTTTCAAATGCAGATACCTGTTCAACGTTAATTACGTGAAAGGAAATATATACAAAATAATAGCAATGTAATCTAATTGAAGCTAATTATATATTATAAATGTTCTTTAATATTTTACGAGCAGGTTGTTAAAAACGTGTCACCGGAATATTATGGAATATTTGCATATATACGGAAACATTTTAACCCCTCGTTTGCCTTGACATGCAGACGAATGCTCTGGATGCCAAAGAAAGTTAACCTGAGTGTATAAATGGACTGTGTTTAAAAAATATGAAGACGATACTAATAAAATTTCATACTTTCGATCGTAAATAAAAAACTACAGTTCAAATAGCAATGGTGCATGTAAAAATAAAGGCAAAAAAATACGTGAGTCATCGATAACCAAGAGAAGCAAATTCAGCGGCTATCATCGCAAATGTTCGGAGGGTCAAACAATTGTCTTCTCTATTGCCAGGCTAACTCATGGATGTATGTCGTCACACTAGTGACCCCCCATTTCTGATGAACGGAGAGGGCGAAATTACGTATGCTCCAATCTATCGTAATTTTACTTGAAACGAAGCTATCCAGGCTAGGGAAAATCCGACGAACACAATGTGATTTTTAACTGTCATACAAGTGTGCAAAAAATTCAGCTTCCTAAATATTTTCCGATTCGACAAAAAAATAAAATAAAAGAGCATTCGGGCCTGGTTGGGTCTGACGTAAGCCTGCGTTATCGTATTGAAAAATGTAAACATTTGGTGTATTTGTACTCGCTTGTTTTCTAGCCATATCGCCAGGATTTGGGTCTTTATTTTATCATGGCAACATTAGTGGCGAGCCAGATAAGGCCTATCTGAGCAATTTTTTGTCCTATATTGAAATTATTCAACACGAAATTGTCAAAAAAGTCCGCTAAAACCAGTGTCCAGGGAAGTTTGACAAAGAAACGAAATAACACTCATAATTGAAAAAAATGTGACTTTGAAAACTGCCTTCGCTGCAATTTATTTTTTCCGAACGGTACAAAGCACCACATGTCACCGGCGATTCCCTCATTTAATCTTAAATAAATCCAAAAAACAATCTCTCAGCCTAAAAAGTATATACAATATAACGAATATAAATAAATTTGTAAACTATTTGTTTGTTTTCTTACCCCCATGCAATACTACAGAAGTTCTGAGGTACATTATCTGGAGAAAAGTATTAATTCCACCGAATTTTATTCGAAACAGTTGTTATTTTCCGACCAGTGACATTATTGTTATATTGTCCTGTCTGAGAGCAGGTCTGGGGACAGAGGAACGTGCGGAATTCACGAGGTGTAACCGGACAGACATGCATACCAAACGTTATCACCAGACGTGTAGAGCTCCCATACAACAGAAATTTTTTACTTATAATGTAAACACTGGTCAGGATAGGTGTTAACATTAGCACGCCAAAAAATCTATATATTAAGTATAACTACCAATTTTCCCATTTGCGATAGAAAACATCAGCTAGGCTAACATTTTCTGTGCCCCCCTAAAACCCTAAGACAGTATTTAACAACGGAAGCATTTTGCGAACAGAAAAAAAAGCGGCATGAATCCCAATGGAATTTTTCACTGCAAAGCAAGAAATTTTGCATGCATCGTGCTCAAAAAGCACCATGCAACTTATCTAGAAGGTACAAGACCGATTTCATTTAGAAATATGCATTGCAACTCTTGTTTCTACTCGTAGATGAGATATCAACAAAATATAGATAATTCACCGTTAAACCACAAAAATGATTCCAGAATTCTATGATCTCAGCTACGATCGACGTCTCCGAATGACTAAACTCATTTCCATTGAACAAACAAAATTTCAAGGTCAATTAAGACAAATATTTTAGCACAAAATACATATGTCTTGAGAGCTCTAATGAAGAAACTCCAAGAGGGCATCTCGATATTGAGGAAACTGTTCGAACCAGAAACAAGTGCTGAAAATTAGCGAGTAAGCATTATTAGATGGCTCACGCCCTAACCATGGTGCAGCGCTATTAGAATTTAGAGATATAATCTTCTTTTGATATTCGAGTGTAGCGAAGAACATGACATTCCAATGTCTTTTTGGCAGAGCGCGATTCGTTGCCGAAGAAAATCGTTAGCATCTCAAAGAGGCGACAAGTGAAGAGTGAAAAAAGATCAAAAGATGAAGACTTTCGTGCAGAAGATCGGTAGCACGGTGTGCTGTCCTTCTCCAAAAGAGGGAAAGCGCTGCAATAATTGAGAGATGTGGTTTACCGAACTACTAATACTCGCCAAACTCGCATAACGAGAGCTAGTGCTTCTGTAGTGACTTCCTTGGGTGACCACAAAGGAGAATTAGGGCTTATACGTATAGCAGCTATATGAAAGTAAGCGATTTCGTTCACTGAAACTATTCAACTATTGGATAATGATTTAACTCAAAGAATTTTGCGATAAGATAAATTACTTTGAGAATTCAAGTTACTGTGTATCACGTCTTACGAAAACGACCGCTGGCGGTCATTGGTTTGTAAACTAGCTATATATATAGGGCCACTATTCCTTTCTACCTCACTCAAAATTCCATCCATCATGGTCTGTTCGTCCAGAAATTGCTGGCTGGCTCACGTTTGCGTGTGAGTAACAAAAACGGGTTATTGAATTTCAGTACTTTACGTTCAAGCCATGTTCAGAGTTGCTTATATCCGACAGTGCATGATTTTAGTCGTACGGGATACGTGATTAAATTGGCTGTTGCCCGACTCGTAGTAATTCCTCATAGATAGCGTAAACTATGCCGTTCGATAGCAAGGCGCACAGTTTTTATAATCGGGATTAATTTCCGAGCTGAAAGTTAGGTAAGTTATCTCTTTGTTGAAATGATTTCATTTTGTTAACGACCATCTTTTTTTCGGTTCACAGCTGTTCTGTTTCCAGCACCTACTACTTTCTTCTTCAGCGCTGTCTCAGCTTTTTTGCTCTGTTTTATTTAGTGCATCCATCCCACATTTATAAGAACAGATAAAGTTAGATGAAAATATAATTAAACCGATTTCATCACCCAAGCTAGCACATTACGAAAAACGGTAGTGTTAAGGATCTAGCTGCGAGTAGTATTCCTTTTTTCGTCGGTTTTAAAACTGAATTTGTTCAAATCAGAACGTAAGTGCATGAGTTAGGCTCACCCATCTTCGCAGTTGAGTCCAGCTTTTATTCAAACTTGCCATGTAGTTAAAAGCCAAAATCAGGCACATTCTCTTGCTGCTGTAGTCCATGCTGCAAACCTCTGGTGTTGGGTGATACAAATTGACGCTTAGAAAATTACAAAATTACACTGGGTGATTTGAATAGAAAAAAAAATTCCACGATATTCATTTTGTATTCGTACACTCATAAGCCTTGTATACGACAATAGAACCGATGGCAACAATGTGTACAATTTTATCAGTTCTTATTAGAATGATTTAGAATGTTAGAATTTTTTAACCCAAGACTAATGTACGAGTACTGATGGTTAGAACAATTAATTTGATGAGGCTTCTGAAGCAATAAGCTAAGCTGCGCTGCAAGAAGAGCTTCAAACGTAATGGGGAATGTTTACAAAACCACCTTACGTAACGATATGAAGGGAAAAATTAGCAGGATAGACAAATATCACTAAACTAAACCTATTGCCTGTCTCATGCCCCAGAGTGTGTGATTTTTAAAATGAAATCTGGGTGAAATGGAGCTTTGAGATGCAACTTGTGGGATTAAAGAGAGGAAATTTGAATCTTCAATTTATCAGAAAAAATAAAAACAAATCGAACGACGACCTCGTCACTGAAGTCTTAAAGGGCAAAAGTTTCTGTGCAAATAAATTACCTAAACTAGCCAGCGATTTTCAGTAAATAAATCTTTCCATGTAGATTTCGTAACTACAATAAAACCCTGACCTACACTCGCTGCCGCCTGCCCATATGCAGCCGCCGTGGACACCTCAGAGGGTTTCACACTGACAGCACGATTAAAATTAGATTATATTAGATAATTATAGGTTAGTTTAAGCCTCCCTAACCGCTACAAAAAGAGCGTATCGAAGAGAGAAAGGAGGAAGGCACCATTTTGTATGGATACTAGGGAATAAGTAATCAATGCAGACTGGGAATAGAAACAGTAAGTTGGGGAAGAAGTTCATGAAACAAGATAACAATTTTGAAGAAGAAAGTAGTAGGTGCTGAAAAACAAGACAGCAGTGAACCGAAAAAGGTATTCCTTAACATAGCAAATAATATCTTATTTCAACAAAAAGAAGGTCTACCTAACTCTCAGCTCGGGCCCTCACACATTTTCTCCCTGGGAGCGCTAATTCCCATAAATACAATAGTTGTATCCCCTCAGAGGGGACAGCACAATCGAAAAGCACAATTTATGTTTCATTAATGTAAACCTCACGGGACCAGCTGAATCAATCACCGTATTTGAATGCCAAAACTTCGGTAACTAGTTCGATTATAGAAAAATTAATTTCAGCCTCTCTCTACAACAAAGGAGTTCTTACGAGACGAAGGTGGAAGGCCTATTTAGTACTCAGTATTAAATGCAGGTAATCTACGTACAAGGTGTATCCCCACACCCTGCACAAAGTAATTGTGAGATTGAAAAAGTTTACGACGCAAAATAAATTTGGGGATAAATTTGACAGGTTTAACAGGAAAAATTGGTAATGGAAAAATGAAATTACGTGGTATCTGTAAAATTTTAATGATTTCAAAGAAATTTAATAGGCAAAAAGTTAAACTATTGTCGAAGAGTTTTTCTCAAAACAACCGCTATTATAGCGTGTGTTGCCTCCTCCATCCGGGCCCGGATCCAGGAGAAAGCTGATTATACACTTTCCCTTGGAAGACCCTCAAAAACCACTTTAATTCTATCGATTAACTGGTATCTTGTAGTACTGGCACGGCGATTGGGATCTTTCACGATAGCGCCACACGTAAAATAATCAATCAGGCTTAAATCAGGGAAGTTTGGAGGCCAAACATTGGTTTTTGTGTGCATCACATCACCCTCTGAGGATACGCATGCGAAAACCATGACAGTTTGGGAAATTTAGTCTCCTCGTAGCCTCCTACTCTCCATTGCAGTTCTCTAGTTCATGCCGGATTGTTTTTTACAGTGTAGAGGGAGCATTGAGCAGCGACCTTACTTTGATTTTATACTCCTGTGTATTATAGCAGGAGCGAATCATGAAACAAGTTATTTTCTTCCACGATTCAGGTGGCTTCCAGTCATCCATTCTTGCTGTCATTGTGTATATGAATGAAGGAGGGCTTTAACTTCAAACCCAAGCCTGGTTTATATGAATAAATTTAAAAAATAAAAATAATCGAATGTTATTCTATCTAATTTAGACCGTATACCCTGTAGAAGTAAAAAGAGAAAGTTGTAGATGCTGAAATAAAATGGCAAAAGTGAACATAAACATGAAGGTCCTTAAAAAATGAACCAATCTAGTCTGCTTCAGCACAATGAAAGCCTACGTTACCTTCCGCTAGAGACCTCACATTGTTTCCCTGGGAGAGGTTATCCCATAGATACAATAATTGTATGATGGACTGCCGCAAAATGCCTCATCAATCAATGTGAAAGAAAATACTACAGAAAATTTTTTTAAATCCTCATGAACAAGTACTACGGAGTTCTTAAAAACGAGCGTAGATTAAACTAGAGGAGTTAGTTCAAACCTCTCTAACCACAACAAAGGTGTTCCAAGGAAAGGATGAGGATATCACCATTTAGTTAGGATTTACAGGAATGAGGATTCTAGAATCAAGTAGTGTTGCTACACTAAATCCAATGCGCATAGAACTAGTGAATTGAGAAGGAAGACTATCAAACAAGATATAAGTTGAAGAAAATTAGAGATGCTAATGAACAGGATAGCAGTGAACTGAAATATGATGATCCTTAAGAAATCAAAAAAACATTTCACTTCAACCCAAAGAAGGTCAATTTAATTCTTAGTTTCAACCTCACATTTTTTACCCAAATTCCTAATTCCCATAGACACAAAAGTTGAATCCTCCTGAAAAGAAGGCTCTCGTGAACCGATGGTCAGTTACCTCTGACCTGAAATCAGAGTTGGGTCAGTTCATGACGTTGGGGAACAAAGTCTCCTTCTTCACTCCCTAAGTTAAGAAGCTCTGAGTAAAAATTTAAGAAGAATTAGAAAAAAATACAAAGAATACTACCCTCATTCGCAAAAATTTTTAAATTTTCCTCGCCAAAAACATTTTCGCTCTTTACATTGTGCACCCAATAGTTTGATTTAATGTTTTTTAACATAAGTGTTCCAACCTGCATATTCTGTACGCCTGCTCGCGTTGTGTGCAAATAGGATACTATGCAATAAGCCTTGAGATCAAGGATAGAATATTTTAATTTTTTATCACTATTTAACCTTTTAGATTTCTCTGTTGTAACTCTTGACGTCTATCATGAGAAGCTTAGATCTGAATGTTATTCGCTCTCAATTATTCTATTATTCAGATTATGCAGAAATTGTTCAAGAATGCGCATGGAGAGTTTATTACTTGGAAATTTAAATTTAAAAAATATTCAAAGATTGCTCATAAAGGTATTACAAAGCATTGATATGTTGCAGCACGCATGAAAAATTTTTTTTTTAAGTGAAATAAGAATAAGATAGGTTACATATAGTGCGCAACATGTGCCTCAGGAATACTTAGCAGTAACAGTGAATCAACATCACTGGAACGCTTGATATAACGAAAATGCTTTAGTATTATTGCGTCAGATATTTGAGGCGAAGAATGCATGACATCCGAGTGATGCTTAATTATGACTCACTCAGCGCACCATTTACTTTTATGAAACACGTTAGTCTCAATAGATAAGGAAATGAACTTCAATGCCACATTTGACAGGTTTGTTATCTGAATTTCAAAGATACATAAAGGGTCACGCGCATTAAGGACAGATCACGTTCAGATCACGTTCTTCTGCGTGCGCTTCTCTCATTTGGTAAGAATGTCGAGTGTCAGTTCATTGGAGAGTCAAGTGCAAGCAGTGATTTAGTTGAATTTCGTTTGACTCGAGCAACTCAGGTAAATATACGTGTTATGAACCAAAAATAGGAATCGCTTCCCCGCCTGGAATTTTAGATGGAATGTAGGACTTAAACTTATCGAGTAGAACAGATGCAAGGAAGCCTTAAATGTCATCGGTGACCATTGTGAACAAGTTAGTAGTTCAACTCAAACATTATTTCTTTCACAGACTGTAAGGGATCAACTATTGTTAGATCGTATCGACGAATTAAGTTACAAAGGAAGTGAACGCGTTGCAAATATTGACCCGACCAATAATTGAAGCAGCTAAGCCGCACAAATACTGATTTGTAACCTAAATATAGTAAATTTGTGCAACCAACGGGAAAGAGTCTATCGTAACTTTCATATTTCACCAAATTAAATATGGTTTCAACAATGGTATTTTACTTATTTCAGCTTTCTGTTGACATGCATTCAATGCACATATCTATTTAAGATATAAAGTACATCAAGTTGTCAAATCAATGCTTCTAATAGCCCATTGAGTAATTATAAAATATGTGTTGATTTACTTGGATTGGTCTGTGAATCAAGTTACCTTCCTGATTGGCGGAAAAAAGTTGGAGTTAAAATCTACGAAGACAACCAGGCCTAAAAACACAAAAGTTTTTGCGGGACGAAAGAACGGAACAAAATATTTAATATGCCTCGCTACACCTCAACAAGATAGACAGCACTTGATGAGAGGCGGGTAGTGGTTATTGAATTCAAGTTTTTTTTGTTGATTTTTCCATTTATGTCGTTGCGTGAGGTTGTTTTTAAAAGATTCCCCGTTACATTCTAAGCTCTACACGCAGCAGAACTTACCTTATTGATTCAGAAAACTAATTATCATAATTAATTGTTCTGAAAATCTGTACTCGTACATTAGTCTAGGGTTTTAAGAAATTCTAACTTTCCACTGCATTCCAATCAGAACTGATGAAATGGTACACATTGTTGCCATCGGATCTATTGTCGTGTTCAAGGTGTGTGAGAGTACGAATACAAAATAAACATCCCGGATTTTTTTTTTTAATTCAGATCACCCAGTGTAATTTTGTAATTTTATAAGCGTCACTTTGTATCACCCAACAACAGACGCTTGCAGCATGGACTACAGCAGCAAGAGAATGTGCCTGCTTTTGGCTTTTGACTACATGGCAAGTGTGAATAAAGGCTGGACTCAACTGCGAAGATGGGTGAGCCTAACTCTTGCACTTACGTTCTGATTCGAACAAATTCAGCTCTAAACTCGATGAAAAAAGGAATACTACTCGCAGCTAGATCCTTGACACTACCGCTTATCGTTATGTGCTAGCTTAGGTGATGAAATCGATTTCAATTATATTTATATCTAACTTTATCTGTTCTTATAAATGTGGGATGGATGCACTAAATAAAACACAGCAAAAAAACTGAGACAGCGCTGAAGAAGGAAGTAGTAGGTGCTGAAAACAGAACGGCTATGAACCGAAAAAAAGATAGTCGTTAACAAAACAAAAACAAAAATTTTCAACATAAAGATAACCTACCTAACGTTTTGCTCGGAACTTAATCCAGATATAAAAACTGTGCGCCTTACCATCGAACGGCATAGCTCACGCTATCTATGAGGGATTACTACGAGCCGAGTAACAGCCAATTTAATTTAACAGCGTTTCCCATACGGCTAAAATCATGCACTGCCAGATGTAAGCAACTCTGAACATGGCTTGAAAGTTAAGTACTGAAATTCAATAACCTGTATTTGTTACTCACACGCAACCGTGAGACAGCCAGAAATTTCTGGACGAACAGATCATGATGAATGGAATTTTGAGTGAGGTAGAGAGGACTAGTGGCCTCATAAATAGCTAGTTATCTAACTAATAACCCCCAGCGGTCGTTTTCGTAAGACGTGATACACACTAACTTAAATTCTCACAGGAATTTTTCTTGTCGCAAAAATCTTTTAGTAACATCATCATCCAATAGTTGCATAGTTTCAGTGAACGAAAACGTTTACTTTCATATAGCTGCTATATAAGCCCTAATTCTCCTTTGTGGTCACCCAAGGAAGTCACTACAGAATCACTAGCTCTCGTTATGCGAGTTTGGCGAGTATTAGTAGTTCGGTAAACCACATCTCTCAATTATTGCAGCGCTTTCCCTCTTTCGGAGAAGGACAGCACACCGTGCTACCGATCTTCTGCACGAAAGTCTTCATCTTTTGATCTTTTTTCACTCTTCACTTGTCGCCTCTTTGAGATGCTAACGATTTTCTTCGGCAACGAATCGCGCTCTGCCAAAAAGACATTGGAATGTCATGTTCTTCGCTACACTCGAATATCAAAAGAAGATTATATCTCTAAATTCTAATAGCGCTGTACCATGGTTAGGGCGTGAGCCATCTAATAATGCTTACTCGCTAATTTTCAGCACTTGTTTCTGGTTCGAACAGTTTCCTCAATATCGAGATGCCCTCTTGGAGTTTCTTCATTAGAGCTCTCAAGACATATGTATTTTGTGCTAAAATATTTGTCTTAATTGACCTTGGAATTTTGTTTGTTCAATGGAAATGAGTTTAGTCATTCGGAGACGTCGATCGTAGCTGAGATCATAGAATTCTGGAATCATTTTTGTGGTTTAACGGTGAATTATCTATATTTTGTTGATATCTCATCTACGAGTAGAAACAAGAGTTGCAATGCATATTTCTAAATGAAATCGGTCTCGTACCTTCTAGATAAGTTGCATGGTGCTTTTTGAGCACGATGCATGCAAAATTTCTTGCTATGCAGTGAAAAATTTCCCTGGCATTCCTGCCCCTTTTTTTCTGCTCGCGAAATGCTTCCGTAGTTAAATATTGTCTTTGGGGTTTGGGTTGAACGGCCTCAGCGGTGAAGTAGCCGATAGTCTTGGCAAAGGAAATGTTGGCCTCGCTGATGTTTTCTGTAGCAAATGAGAAAATTGATTGTTTTACTAATAATAGTGAAGAAACTCACTGTCCGTTTCGGATTACCGGCCCATTTTCTTTATTTTCACTTTAAATAAATGTAAAATCTAGCTTCCCTAGCTTAACCCATCCTATCCCATCCCATCTGCAGTTTTTGAACATCAAACACTAAAAATTCGTGAAATTCTCTAATATGAGCGTAGAGTCTCTATCGATAAATTTTGTCATAAGTTTTGCGTGACGAATATCTTAAACAGTGAATGATGGAATTAACGATAGTAATAATACAATAAACCAAAACAATTAAACAAATCATAGCAATAATAACAATAACCTAAAAGTAGTATCATTTTCGAAAAGGTTAAGAGAATACGTTCGTAATTTCGTTGTGATCTTTTTTTACATTGAATGAAAAACGAGAACGTATCCGATATTTCAGAAGACAAGAACTTCGGTAAGAGGAAGAAATGAAAAAGTCGCTCTCTGTCCCAAATGAACAAATAAGTGCTTTAATGTTTCAAAGAACATCAAACAGCATATTTTTTACTATAAGAGCTCTCGCTTTTGCTACATAAAGCAGTAATCAATCTTTGGAATGAGTAAAAAGGTAATACGAAAATACAGTTAAAAACGCACTACATATTTAAAATCAATTTTGACGGCTTCTGGCCAAACTTAAACTTTCCATGAAACGTTTTGCAAGAGTTTATATTCTTAACTCTTCGAGCGGTTTTCAAACAGCTGTAGGGGGAAAATTTTCCTCTCTAAGTTTGCATTTCGTAAGTAAAACAAAGCAGGCCATCCACAGTGTTTGGATGATGCGATGCGAAAAACTAGATTTAGTCGCCCCCTAAGTGCACTTGACGCGACGCAGGCGGTGGAGCCGCGCCCGCCAGCGCAGTGTGAGGCAGCGATGTGCGAGGCGAGCTTCAAACGCCTGGGCTTCGACGTCCAGACCTACATGAACCTTGAAGCTGAGGAGTTTGAGCCTATGGTTGAGCAAGGTAAGAAAACGCGATCACGACTTGCATCATGAGCTCCAACTGTCTCATGAAAAACATGAAAAAACAGCGGTCCGCGACAACAAATCGATAAAGTAAATGAATGAATGATATAATAAGTTGCACCATGAAGAACGTGGATTCTTCTGTCCGTGTTGGCGAAAGACTGGTACTAATTATAATGTTGACAAATTTAATTATTCCCATTTCTTATTACTGTAATTAGCGTAGTAAATTTTGTCAAATGGTTCAGGTGAGAGTAAAGCATAAATGGTGACATCGAAGCAAACAAGTAGACACAAGAATATCAGAGTTTGATGAGTATATGTAGAGAGATCAATAGATCTCTCTAGAGATCAATAGATCTAGAAACGCAGACATCGACAGATCAACAAGCTCTAAATCCAACACAGATATTAGCAGTGATGATGTAATGCTCATGTTTCCACGTTACAATGGGAGAGACGGGAGGACGGAAAGACTAAGCGAGCAGCGACCAGACAAGCGAGCAGCCATTACACAGTGCGTTACTTCACGAAGGGAAGTCAAGCCTTTGCCTGGCAGTGTAAATTAGATACCGCCCAGCAAATTAGAACCAAATGTGGACCAAAAAATGATGGTCGATGACAGAAAAGAACTATTCTGATTCAACAAAAGGAATGCCGGCGTAACTTTAAACTCAGGACCTAACACATTCCCCCAATGATTGCTAATTCCCATAGATAAAATAGTTGTATCCACCTGAAGAGGAATGGAGTGTAAAACTACATTTAAAAGAATGTTCCTCACCAGAGTTGAAGAACATGAATAGCAAAAAATATCTCCGAAACTCGTGTTGTCCAAGGTCAATGTACTATTAGAGTTCCGAGAAAAATTCCCTTTTCTAAAACTCTTAGATGATGCAAAGTTCTACAGATATTATGTATTCATAGAGTATCTTTAAATGATTTACGACTTTTCTAGCCTAAATCGTATCTCAGTAAATAATTTTAGTTGGGTTTCACACGGATGAGAACACTAAAGCAATTTCAAAATTCCATTTTCAGGAGAATAATAAAGTAATTCCACCAGCCGAATTCATCAATTAAACTCAATATTTGAATTTACAAAGAAAGAACTTTTGCATCACACGCAGAATCAAAATGTTTTGCAGATTTACAGTATGTACAATACGAAGCTTGGCTTCACCCTCGCACCAAAATTGGTTAACATTTTTACTGATCACCAAGATTTACCGAAATATTTTTGCCAGAAAATTAAATTCCTACAACTCACACAAAGCTGCATGCTGAATCGCTTCATATTGGGACATTCATATCATGAACTACACAGGTGTGTCAATGATTTCGAGAAAAATCTTTGTTTTATTTCAGGGGTATATTTCAGAATATACAAATGCTTAATCGTTATCAGTCCTATAATGTACCAAAATTACTTAGAAGCGAGATTTAAATAAAATCACGTGAGTTTATCTTAATTTGACTAATTTTGTTTTTCCTATAATACGAAAACCTATTTGTGCTGGTTTAAAAGCTAATACAGGCACTGTAACTGATGAAAAAGTCGTTTGCAAGGTGAGTGACAAGATCACCAAGTCAAATCTTGTCTCCTACATGATTGGTCCTGATAATGTAATTTGCCATGGTTAATATCGCTGATCTTCAAGCTGCTCTTAAATCTTTTATAGAATATATTGCTAACATCTAATCCATATAAACTTGTTTGTAAAATGAAGCATTCAATATCGAATAACTATCTCATTGATCAGTCTAATGAGTTACTAGGTTAGGTGAATTAGGTTAAACATTATTGTACACCCTAGAATAACTTTTATGGTAGGATGCCCTAGAAGTCGCTGAGCTTATTAGGGCACACAGGTAGCTATACTCAAATTTGACGATTGTACTAGACTTAAGAAACGTTCTACCTCTGTATCACGTGTGGTAAATAAATTGTTTGAAATAATTTTAAATTTTATTTCAAATATTTGGTTTAATTTTTTTTTTTTTTTCAAAAACTGTTTTATTAACCAGATTCAAAATCATGGTGATTTCGGAAGAAATTAGGACAACCATCATTCTTCCTCATCAGAGTGGTCAATAAAAAAGGAAATCGTTGGCAAGCAACTTGCATTATCGGCAACTGTCTACAGATTGATAAAACAATTCAACGAGACAAAATCCATAATAGCGAAAATAGCCCCAGGCAGAAAAAGATTGTCGTTGGTTCGTCAAGATAGGGCTTTAGTGCGCTACTCGTTACGGGAAAAAAACTGTCACAGCAGTTCACAGTTTGCGCTAGAAAGGGAGGGAGATGGCATCCATGCCTAAGCGCGAACTGTTCGACGTCGACTCTCCGACAACGAACTTGCTTCAGGGAGAGCTGCGAAGAAACCTCTTTTGACGTTGAAGAACATCAAAGACCGGCTCAATTTTTGCAGGAAGTACCAACATTGGAGTGCTGCACAATAGAGCAAAGTCATTTTCTCCGGTGAATCTCTGTTCCGCTTTTTGTCACCTTTGGGAAAAGCCTGTGCGACGAAAAAAAAGGTGAGATTTAACAAGCAGTGTGTCGTTCCAATGGTCAAGAATCGTGCCATTCTTCTTGTCTGGGGCTGCTTTTTTTGGTAATAGAACTGGAGCATTGACGATTTTACCCAAAAACACAGTAATAACTGCGGCCTGATACCTGAAAGTCTTAGAAGATCATGTCCTCCCAACGATAACTGGTCAGTTTCCCGAGGAAGAGGTGGTTTACCAACATGATGGCACTCCCTATCATAATACAAGAGTGGTTAAAAAGTTCCTTGATGACAGTGGAGTGGAGATTTTGGGTCCTTGGCCTGGAAATTCGGCTGACCTGAATCCGATTGAAAATTTACGGTCGATCATCAAAAGTCGAGAGATGAAGAAAAAGCCAATTAATTTAGCGCAACTTCGAGCCTTAATTGAAGAAGAGTGGAGACCGCTTGATCATAATATCATTGAAGAATTAGTAAACAGCATACATAAGAGCATCAAAACAGTTTTGATGAAGCGTGATCAACATTGCAAATATTGAGAATAATTCCTTTTCAGTTTTGCAGGTTTTTAAAAAATTTTGTGGGCAATTTATGTTTTTATTTATCCTTTATGTTTTCCGGAAGCAGCCAATCAAAAACTGAACAAGACTACGCCTTAGTTTAACAAGAAAATAGAAAAACTCATATTTCCCAAAATCCTTGGCCACGCCTGTAGATGATAAATTTTAAGGACTCTGTGCTTCGTAAAAATGTTTCAAGAATTATGGTTATTCCTATTCACTCCGTACAGTATTGAAAAAGATACCAGATGACGCGGAGGCCTTCGCTCTGGTTATCATTGGTCGAGTGATCAAACTTCACGATCGTTCCGAGAAGGTCGCGTTTGAGAGCGGTTGCGTCGACATCCAGAAAATTCGAGACAGCTTCCAGCCAGATGTGCAACATTCCAAGTTGGCAGAAAAACAAAAACTCATCATCTTTGATGTGAGAATTTCGACATTTGATTCATACGTAGAAGCGTGATTGTTATTGAGGTAATGGAATATTTAATGTCGCACGTTTGCTCATCCATAGATTTGAAATTCTATTTTCGAGTTGAACTACGGGAAACATCTTGTAAAAACATTTTATACTATATGAGGCGTACCCGGATTGAAAAGCCAAAGCACCAATTTTAAATTGCAAACAAATACGTAGTATTTAAAAAATAATAATTTCCCAGCATAAAGCTTCAACCGCAAAAAAAAACCGACAGAAAATAAAATTGTTACATTTGTTCATTACTAACTCTACTTTGTGCAGTTTTGTATACGCAATGGTTCAAGAACAACGAAACAAGGTGCTTTAAACTCAAACATCATTCATCAAAACTACTTATAGGGAGAACCATTTCAATGTTCCTCTGATGCTAAACAAGGACACTCAACGTTTTGCTCACAATGAAAACGGCAGCTCATATAAAACTTCATAAAGTTGAATTTACCAGTTCCGTTCTTTATGGTGCGCAGATTGACGCACCGCGAGGAGGCTGTCATAATCATAACGGTGAGTTCAACACTATTGTTGTATTAGATTCTAACTCGAAATCAGGTCAGCTATTTGCAAATAAATCTAAATCACTTCTTCCAGCAGTCACACAAGATTTACTCAACGGAAATTGACGGGATTTGAAGAGCTATTGTAATCTAAATTTTCGTGAAGTGACGTAAAAGAACTATTGAGAAAATATTGATATTTACATTTCGAGAGATAAGTAATAATTTATCTCTGGAGAAAATAACTTTCAATAAAACCCAGAAAAAAAACATTTTGGAACTGATTCAATTAATGGTCTGTAGTCGCAGAGAGACACTTGAATGGTGAGCAGTCTCATCATTGTCGGCGGCCTGCTTCGATAACGGCGGCAATGTTCACCTAATGATTTGTCCTCACAAAGCGTTAACATAAATGTAAATATGGACTAGAAATATTGAAATGAAGGTGCTTTTGCCATTTGATTATGAGTCGATTCCAAAACCTCTTGAATATGATGTTCATTGGCAGAACTTAAGCAAAACAGTAAAAAAATTAATCATTTGTAAAAATCACTAAAAATAAGTTTAAAATTTGAAACACAAATTTCAAGTGTACCTCTTAGCTAGTTTGGTCGAATGTACGTGTATTTATTGTACTCAGTTGGATACACTAAAACGAGCCGCAGGATGTTCTCTGGCAACTCAGAGTCTACGCAACCCCCCATTCCATAAGCTCCACGTTATAATATTTGAACATGCGTCGTCATGACAAATGATTAACTTAGGTTATAAGTTGATTCAATCCTCCCTAAACACAACAAATATATTCCCATGAGGGTAAGAAGAAAGGAATCATTTAGACTAAAATTAAGGGAAAAGAGAATCTGAATATCCAAGAAGGGTTTTCATATCCAACGCGTAGAAAGTGCAAAATTGAAATACGTTTATAGACAAGATACAAGTTGAGAAAATGATTCATCAGCGCGGAAAAAAGGCAGAAACGAATCGGAGTTAGATGATCCGTAACATAACCAAAAAATTATTCTACTTCGACAGAAGGAAGGGCTATCTAAGTTCACTTCAGAACTTTACATATTCCACCTGGGAAGGGTGATACCCATGCATGATTTAGTTATAGTCCCTTGAGGGGACGGAACGACATGAACAAATAAAGAAATAACGACATACTTAGTTTAGAATTTAGATTCTGGAATAAGAACGAAATATTTCTAAAGCCAATATACCGTAACTTTAAGCTACCGATAAACTTGAATTTTAATTTCACTCCTAGGGCAGGGTGAAATGATGTTAGAACCAATAAATTAATCATTCTTTACTCGTTACAGACTTTTCAACTCATAGTAACACACTAAAAGTCAAACCCCATTTGAGAGTTACGGAATACTTTGCTCCTCAACGTAACAGAACAGGGATAGCAGATAGTATTTTTTGTAGAGAGTGAAAATTATCAGCGATAATTTACTTGCAGGGTTTGGTGGCCAGCCAGGTAGGGACATCAGTCCAGTCATCCGCCAATTGACGCAGGAGCTGGACAAACATGACCCATCTGATGACATCGCCCACATCCTCATCTCGGTGCGACTCTGTGTGGCTCGTTACGACGATGTGTCAAACGTTTTGCACACATGATCTAATTTATAATTTTTGTTGCATATGTTATCAAAATACCAAAAATTTCGAAAAATGAATGTGAGGCATTTGTAAAGGTAAATGAGATTTAACTAGAAAGCACTGAAACCCATAATTACTGCCTCAGAGAGCGGTTAAAGTATTTATTTTTATCATGTTCGTTTTCAGGTAGTGTATGAGGTGCGCCAAGACAGCGAGGAGCAGCAGCAATATTTTGCTCCTCCCAAGAAGCATGCGTCGATGAAAACTCTCCCGTCTTTCCGCTCACCGGCATTTCACCATAAAACTTCACATTCGTGGTAATGACGAGTGTCAATAAGTTACCTGAAATTGACTTAGCACGGATATTTTGCACGAACTATCCGACGCTATAATTTATTACTTCAGCTAGCGTGTGAGGCAACAAGTAAGTGAATAAACATAAAAATTTTGGTCCAAAATTTCAAATTGATCTCGGTACAAACTCCTGGACGCATTGCGTTTTTTTTCTATCTCAAGCTCTTATCCAGCTAAGCTGTTGTCTGTTTTTGAGAAATGTTTCTTGAAATAATTTATAGCGACAGTGAAACGCTTTGATTTGAAAATGCTTTAGTGTGGTAGCCCTTCAGCTTTTCTCTATAGAAGCCGTAAAAAATAAGACAGCCACGTGAAAACGTTCTCTATGCTGATAGTTGATTGTTTTCAAAAATTACGGAATTTTCCCAGCATCCAAAATAAGACGAAAACGTAGCTATCATATATGATCCTTACGTTGGAAACACTGCAGTATGATGACAAGATTTTAAATTGGATAGCAAAAATTGAAATGTGAAAAAAATATCATTTAAAGCAATATTTTCTCACGCAGAAATATTTTTGATAAATAGAAGTAAGAAGAGTCGATGGAAATATTTTCCGTCATAGAGTTCAAGCTCATCTGAATAGAAACCGGATACAAGTGTAAACATGCGTTTGTTAAAAACATGGCTTAAAACATTCCAAATATATCCATTTCAATTAAAGTTGAACCTCAAACAGTATATGTCACATTTCAATCGATAGAAATTTTTCTTAATGAAATTGTTTCAGAATGAAGTTGAATGATTTGTATTCAGGAAAATGCTGGCCCCTCATGTACCTAAGGCATGTCGTGATTCAGTCGACATTTTGCATCGGTGCGATTTTTATCCGAACCAAGTATGTTCTTGTTCAATAAACTTCTGGAATGTTTCATAATTTGTCTGTGTACAAAAGTTGTTACAAAAAGTAGTAATTATAGTTTTAAAATCATTTCCTGAATGATTTAATACTTTTTTGTGCACCATGCATGTTCTTATAGCGTATAAAACGGTGTGAAAGAAAACAGAACGCTTCATTTTACAGTTTAAGTTCAACCTTTAGGAACTATTATGTCAATATTACACTAGATATAATTTAATAAACACAAAATTTCTTGCAAGTAAATTTCGATCCCCACCTGTATAATGACCTATGATGGTTTATTTTCTTCCATTATTCATAAATTGGCAATTGAAAGAAATACTAGAAAATATTTGAGGGATCGCGATCACTTTGATCTCCCTCCTCACCCCCTAGCACACAATATGTGTGAGTAAGAGAATGCTCCAAACCAAGCTAGACAACGCCGTCAGCATCAGCGCAGGTTGGCGCGGTGAGGCCCGAGCAGCGCCACTCGGGGCAGCAACGTTCGCACGAGGGCAAGTCGCCGCAGCATCTCAGACGGCGGCCGAAGCTACGCCAAACTGCACCTCTTCAAGCGAGGCTTAGCTCAGTTTAGAGACAAATAATTACTAGCATGTCTGTGTTTTCTGGCATTATGCCGCGAAAGGACTGAGACAATTATTGCTTTTCTGAGAGTTGAATAATTTTTTATTTCAATCAACAACTCATTACGGTGGTAAAAGAAGGCATAAGAATCTCAGTAAAATAATATAATAAATGAAAATGAAAAATGAAAGACGAAATCAGCCCTGCAGGAAGTCGGATGAGCGATGCGTCAGCCTTCCTCACGAAAGTAACTGAGAAATAAAGAATGATAGATGAAGATTCCATAACTCTAAATCTAAGCCCACAACAGACTCCTGAACAAGTTTTGCTTAATCTGTAGTAGGGAGCTGAGCAACCACTGAGGAGCTCTTCTGCCTCGAGGTACACGGACGAGGACGGACACCATCAGGACCTAAAAATTCAAATTTTCATAACTCTAAATCATTTCTCGTAATATGCACAAGACTTGTTTCACAAAAAACTTGGAAATTAAGTATTTTGGCTTTTATATTGAAGCAGCTCTGCAGAATTTATTTGCCTCGTGCCTGAGTGGATATTGTCAATTTTCACTCGCTATCGTGAGAAATGTTCCTCACTCCAAATCCTCGTTCATAAAGCACCTCACCACGGCATGAGAGCACACTGCTCTGCATTTCCATGCGAGCCCACGTTACTCGCTCAGTTCTAACGCTAGGTGTTCAAACACCTGATTTGAGTGTCCGTAACCCAGGCGGCGCGCTGATGTAATTACAGTGAACTTCTTTGAGAAAAAATGCTCAGGAATATAATATTAAATACGTGATCGAACGGGAGCTTCATCACCATATTAATCAAATAATTAATGTAAAATGCAACTCAATAGAAATTCTGGTCATAAATTCGGAGCTGGAAAAGATAAGCTTGAGAAGTAACACACCCCACATGACAGGGGAAATGTAGCCCAACTGTTGCTGATTCAGTCGTGGGTAACTAAAGCCTGTGACACACCTTGCATCAGGTCAGCACCGAAAACTGACGCAAATCGACACACCCACCTAAGCATAGCTCGGGAATCTTACATAACCAAACGCCGCACAGTTATAGTCTCTAAGATGCGTTGAAAGACTCTCCAAAGAGGCAGGATGGTATGTGTTACTGAATTAAATGTCACGAAAATTCATTTTTCTAATAAATGAATAATTTATTTCATTTTAATATCACAAAATTCAAAATAAACCTTGTTTCTTCGCATTAGTGTTGAAGAAATCTTCAACAAAAAAACTTCTAGGCAACCCACGCATGGTCGACGACAGAGACATGCCCGTCATGGACTCTGCGCTCAATTCAGATTTTAGCTGAGCTCAGGCATTCTGAGCAAAAACCTAAGTTTAGGCTCACGCGAATAATTCATATTTTTTCTTGTTGCTTCCAAAGTTTCCATTATAGTTAGTTCGCTTAGGAGTTAGTAACTACACCCGTGGCAACTGTGGCCAAGTGGTTAAGAACGCGCCCTTCACAGGAAAGTGTTGGCGGTTCGAATCCTGGCATTGCCGCCCGGTGATTTCTCCTTGTGGGAAAAGGGAAAACTCAACCACAATTCCCCACTCTACCCAGGTGTCAGAAACGAGTACCGGCTTGAACGTTGGTACCCGTTATAGCATCCTGGTGTTAGTTATACGACGGCATTTGATAAACCAATGTACAAGATGATATGTTAAGGTCTGATTGATTAGAATAAAGCATCATTACAACACAGATGATCTCAAGTGAGCGAAGAGAAAAGGCCAATTAGTATGGCCTGATAACGAGGAATTTACGCACAAAAAATGTTGCGCTCAAGATCCTGCGCATAGAAACTACAATTCAGGAAGAGAGAGAAAAGAATGACAAATTCCAGGCACCGGAAAAACAATAAAGTAAAAAAAAGGGGGCACGAAAGAAAGAAACCCCGCAGGCCTATCTATGGCTGAGGTAACACGCAGGCCTCTCCCTCCCAGGATGCGCCTGTCCACGTATCAAATGAACATAACTAACCTAAACTTACTGCCAGTCTCATGCCCCAGAGTGGTGTAATTTTTCAAATACAATTTAGAGGAATTTGAGCTTTGAAAAGCTATATTGAGTGGGATAAATGATAGATGGCATTTGAATCGTCTAATATTCAGAAAAAATAAAATAAAAATTGGACCACGACCTCATCACTGAAGTCTGAAATGGTAAAATCTCAGATGGAAAGCAAATTTTCTGTACGAATAAATTACCTAAACTAGCCAGCGTTTTTCAATAAAAGAATCTTCCCAGATAAATTTCACAACTACAACGAAACCATGACCTGCACTCGCTGCCGCCTGCCCACATGCAGTCGCCGTGGACACCTCAGAGGGTTTCATACTGACAGCACAATTGAAACACAAAACGTACACTGTTTCATTATTATAAGCCTCACATGACCAGCTGAATCAAGCACCGTACATGAATGTTGAAACTGCTGTGACTGGTTAGGCTATTTAAATATTTAGTTCAGGCTCTATCTACAACAGAAAAGTTCTTAAGAGAGAAAGGAGGAAGGCACCATTTAGTGTGGAATGGAACGTGATAATAGTTGAAGAAAACTAAAGGTGTTAACAAACCGGACAGCATTGAACCGAAAAACGATTACCCATAACAAAACAAAAAAGAAAGTTTTATTTTCACCAAAAAAAAGGACTAACTTTCAGCTCGGATCTCACATTTTCTACAGGGATTTCAAATTCCCATAGATACAAAAGTTGAATCCCTGTGAGAGGGTATCCCTCGTGAAACGATGGTCATGCAGTAACCGTTCACCTGAAATCAGAGTTGGGTCAATTCAAGATGCTGGGAAGCATGCTTCCTTCGTTATTTTCCAGGTTAAAAGCAATTAGAAAAAATTCGATGAGAATTAAATTGAAAAAATAAAAGGAATTCTCCCTTCACATCCACCAAATTTCAATTTTTCCTCTACAACATCTTTTCCATTCTGTAAATTACACAGTCAATAGTTTGGTTTTACGTTTTTTGAACAAAAACTTGCCTACCTGAAGTTTCTGTACGCACCCTCTCTTTGTGTTCAAATAGGATACAATACAAAATGCCTTGAGATCTTGAATTGATGAAAATGACTTGGTTCCCAACTAATTTGCATCGTCCTCGTTACCTGACGGTGAGGAACGCGTTTTGGGCATTTTATTGGGGACTTCTGCCTGGCCTTTTCTGCCGTCTTAATTTTGTCGGCAGCTTCTGAATTCAACCGCCGAACACAACCTCCTCAGTATATATATGTAGGATCGAGAGTCACACCCCAGCATCCAACCCCGGCAGTTCTCTTGACCGGGCTTACGGAAGTTTCGAAGATTTCTCAGGTGTACAACGGATGTTCATTTTATTCGGTTTTAAGTTACCGAGTCTGATGATGGGTGAACCACTAATCACCTTACTTGGGGGGAGGAAACCGGCGAGTACCTGGAGAACACCAACCCTTGGACGGGGTAATCGTGCCAACGCATTGGCGGACGCGGGGCCGAGGTGGGTCATTAATTTTGTCCTGAACGTTCCGCTTGTCACTTTCCTCGCTCCTTGAGACCTCAATATAAATTTAGGAGCCGGTATTTTCATCTATGAGAATTCCTAAGCTATTATTTTATTTCCTTGTTTTCCCAATTGATAGGTTACTTCCTAATTTTGTCAATTGATAGTTCATTACCTCATTTCTCAATTGATAGTTCATAACCTTATTTCTCAATTGATAATTCATTTCCTCATTTCAAAATTTAAAGTTAATTTCCTTATTTCTCAATTGATAGTTTCCATGGTATAGTTTAACTTTTCCCACTTTTTAACGCATCCCACTTTTAGCAAAATGTCATGGCAAAGTCGGACCAGAATACGCGGGTGGGCAAGCACTGGCGACTTCCTACCTAATGTCGCCGAAATTTTCTCGAATAAATTAACTCTAGCAGCGTGATTTATTCCCTTTCTGCAGTTTGCCATGACTGTTATGAATCGAAGATTTCAATTTTTATCACTATTTTACCTCTAAAACCTCTCTGTCATATAACTCATGACATCTATCATGAGAAGCGCACATCTGAAGGTTATTGGTCTCTCAATATTGTGGTTTTCAGATTGCGCAGAAAATTGTTCAAGAATGCAAAAGGAGAGTTTATAACTTAAAATATTGTATTTCAAAATTTATCAGAGATAGCTCATAAAGGTGTTACAAAGCATAGGTACGCTTCAAAACGCAGGGAAATTTTTTTTTAAGTGAAATAAAAACAAGATTCCCTACTTAGGGTGCGCAACTTGTGGCTCAGGAATACTGTACACTAAAAGTGAATCGTCATCACTGGAATGCGCGCGTACGATAACGAAAATGCTATAGTATCATCGCGTCAGATATTAGATGCTAAGTTTGCATGACATGCGGGTGATGCGTTTGACTCAATCATGAAGCACGTTAGTCGCAACTGATAAGGAAATTAACTTTAATTCTACTATCAACAGATTAGCTATCTAAAGTTCAAAGAGACACAGGGTCACGTGCAATCGTGACTCCCACTAACTTCAACACCAACTACAGCATAGGATATTAAGGTGTCAACAGATCACGTTCATCTACTTGCGGTGATCTCATCCAGTAAGAACATCAAGTGTTAGTTTATTGAATAAATCATGTGCAAGCAGTGATTTAGTTGGATTTCGTTTGGCTCGAAAAACTCGGTGAATTAATGTGTTTTAAAACAAGAATAAAAATGGCTTTCCCGCCTAGAATTTTAAAAGGAATGTAAGACTTAAAGTTGTGGTGTAGAACAGACGCAAGCATACCTGAGTATCATCGGTGACCATTGGAAACAAGTTAGTGAAACTCAAACATCTTTTCTTTCCCAGGCTGTAGAGGGTCACCTGTTATAAGATCGCATAGACGGATTAAATTACGAAGGAAGTGAACGCATAGCAGATACTGACCCGACCAATTGGAGCAGCTAAACCGCACAAATTTTGATTTGTAACTTAAATACCAAAATCCATTTGGGCATCCAACGGGATAGAATGCCTTGACTTTCGTACTTTACCAAATTACCACTATGACTCCGCTGGTAAAACTGAGATTTAATGTTTAATTAAAATTTAAAGTCGTTGGTAGTTAGCATTGTTGAAAGTACCAAACATTAACTGGATCATGTTTTCATTTAGTTTTGATTACATTTTTTTTTTATTTGAGTTTGTGGCTACTGGCTGCTCAGCAGCATAATGAAAACCCAATCAATGAGCAAATATAGCTCGCGTCGCAGTTAAGCTGTTAATTGGAGTTTCAGTAGTGGTATTTTACTTAGCTCAGCTTTCTGTTGCCATAATACGCATATCAATGCAATGTATAGAGTACATCAAGTTATGTTTTTGCTCCTTATAGTCCATCAAATTTTATAAAAAAATGTTTTGATTTACTTGGATTGCACTGTGAATCAAGCTACCTTTGTGATTAGCGGAGAAAGTAGGAGTTCCAATCTACGAAGATAACAAGGCCTAAAAACACAAATGTCCTTGCGAAACTAATAGAACGTCTCGATTTGAACGTCTCGTTACACTTCTACCAAACAGCCTGTACTTGATGCAGACAATGGGTATGAAATCAAACTTTAGTGAGTTTTCTTTGCTCATTTTACGTTCATGTCGCCATGTGAGGTTGTTTTGATAGCATTTCCCATTACATTCGAAAGTTCACACGCAGCGATGCATAGGTTATTGCTTCAGAAACCTAATTATCAAATAAATAGTTCCGAAAGTCAAGACACATGGCCGAGTAATTTATAAGAAGTTCTAACATTCTACACCATTCCAACCTGAACTGATGAAACGGTACAAGTTGTTGCTGTCGAATCTTTTGTGGTGTACGAGGCTTACTTGCGTACGAAACAAAATAAGTGCCCCGGAATTTCATCACAATTTATATCACCCCGTTTCTTTCTCATGCGCAGCACTAGCAACACTGGCCAAGAAGGTTCAGGCGGCTCACAAACAATGGGAGGCGCATACAGCAGGGACCACAGCAGCAAGAGAATGTGCCTCATTTTGGCTTTTGACTACAAGGAACACGTGAGTAAAGCCCCGACTCATTAATTGCGAAGACGAGTGAGCCTGACTCCGCACTTGTGTTCTGATTTGAACAAATTCTGTTTTGAATACCGATGAAAAATGAAATACTGCTCACAGCAAGGTCATTAACGCTACCGTTTTTCGTAGTTCTAGGATGGATGATAAAGTCGATTACAATTATATATTTATTGAATTTATTTATTCTTATCAATATTCACCTGATTTAATTACATGAATGTACACAGTAAAACAAAACAAAAATACAAAGACAATGCTGAACTATCCAAACTATCATGATGTATGAAACACATTTTGATTGACTACGAATCCTCATCCAAAGAATAAAAACTGTGAGCCTACAATGGAACAGCATTGCTTACGCTACCTATAAGAGTATCATTACGAGTCGAGTATCAGCCAGTCAATTTGATTACGTTTTTCTCGCAACTAAAATCATGTCCTCTTCGGATGTAAGCAACTCTGAACACGGCGCGAACGTAAAGTACTGAAATTCAATAACCTGTTTTTGTTACTCACACGCAACCGTGAGCCAGCCAGCAATTTCTGGACGAACCGGCCTTGATGGCTAAAATTTTGAGTGAGGCAGAAATGAATGGCGTCTCTAGCTAGTGTTCTCATCAATAACCCCTAGCGGTCGTTTTCGTAAGACGTGATACACACTAATTTAAAATTTCATAGAATATTTATTACCTTATCGAAAAGTCCCTTGAGCAATTCGTCATCCAGTAGTTAAATAGTTTCAAAAGATGAAAAAGTTTACATTCAAATAGCTGCTCTCATAACCCCCATTCTAAACAAAGGTTACTCAAGTGAGAAACTGTAGAATCACTAGCACTTGTTACTCGAGTTTCGCATAAATTTTTACATGGGTAAGCCTCATCTTCAAATTTCTGCCGGTCTTTTCCTCTTCTGGGGAAAGACAGTGCACACTATTGCAGACCTTTTGCCCCAGAGTCTTCATCTCTTGTTCCTTATTCACTCTTCCCCTTTTCGTCTTTTTGAGAAGCACACGATTTCCTTCGCCAACAAATCGAGCTTTTCTAAAACGACATTGGAATGCCACACTCTTGCGGTGCACTCGAGTATGAAAAGAAGATTATATCACTAAATTCTTATAGCGCTGTGGCATGCCGGATCCTACACCAATGTAGCATGAGGCAAGTGGACCGTTTCCGAGTTTTCCCTAAGTTCACCGCCGTAAGACATCGGTCACGCTAAGGCCCCAAGGAAAGACATTTTTAAACCATAATTTTTACGCAAATTCATTTCAACACTGAACCTCTGAACGCCGCCGTTGCGAAAAGTGTTGTCCCCCTGTTTTACAGTTTATTCTCATTTTTAGGCGTATTAAAGCCACAACACCTCTTTCGTTCGCACCACGTTGACGCATGCTATCCAATAAGGCATCACCAATGAAATCTCGAATGCCTCACACAACGAAACACGGTCTCAGATAATTCTTGCTGAATTACGCACACAATTTTTTTTCTTAAAATATCCCTGAAATTTGGATTAAGCCTCATACTTTACATAAAATATCGGTTGATTGCCCACCAAGCAATTGGTAAGGACGATTTTTGGATGTATTCACCATATTTTTCGGAAAGCTGGTCGTAGATTATAACAATTTTTGCCATAACTCAGGATTTGAGCAATCCTGAAATATTTAGTCAATAATTTTCAAGACTTCTTTCTGGTTCAGACATTGTCCTCAGAGCCGAAATGCTCTTTTAGATAGGGTTTCATCATTAACGCCCTCAAGAATCTAATTTTGTGCTTAGGTACATACGTGAATTTGCCTTGGAATTTTTTGTTCACTGGAAACGAGCTTAGTCATTCGGAAACGTTTGTCTAAAACCACAGAGTTCTGAAATCATTTTCGATGTTTAACCTGAATTATCTACATTTCCTTGGCGTCTCGTCTTAGAGTAGAAACAAGAGTTGCACTGCGTATTCTCAATGTGATCGGTTTCGCACCATATAAAAGAGTAGCATGATGTTCTATGACTCGCATTCAAAATTTCTTGCTATGCAGTGAAAAGTTCTATTGACATTCTTAGTATTTTTTCTGTGGTTAAATTTTATCGTTGGGTTTTATGTCTCCCACGCCTCAGCGGTAAAAGCCGATAGACTTAACGTTGAAAATTTTTAGCTTAGCAGGTGTCTTAAACATTATATGATGAACTTAACGATTGTAATAGTAACAAAACCTAAATAAGAGGACAGAGCAAGTGTTATTTTCGTAATAGTTTAGAGAATACGCTCGTAACTTTGATGTAACGTAAACGTTCATTTCAAACCAATGAATGAAGTCCACAATGCACGGGAAATACGCAACATATTTTGACATGTACAAATTATAAAAATAATCTCTAATAATGCGTTAATTAAGTAAGTAAAGTGGTTTATCATTTAGAAAATATTTTTAAAAAATTATCGAAAGAATGATAACGTATCCGATGTTTCAGAAAACAGTTACGGTATGAAAATAAATTTAAAAAATCACTTCCTGTCCCTAAATAACAAATGAGAGCTATAATCATTCACAAATCAAACAGTACACTAGTACTATAAAATCTCTAACTTTTACTTCATACAGCAATCATCAATGTATGGAAAGAGTAAAAAGGCAACACGAAAATGCTTTGTTTTCAATAACAATTTCCACTGCTTCTGGCCAAACTTTAACTTTTCATGAAACATTTTGCTTGATTTCTTATTTCTAACTCTGCGAGCGGTTTTAAATCACTGAGGTGGACGACCTTAGAGAGGTGGACAATTTGCCTCTTCAAGTTTGAATTTCATAAACAAAACGAACAAGGCTGGGAAATACTTCCATAGTGTTTGAATGAAGTGGTGCACAGCACCAGATTAGGTCGCCCCCTAAGTGCACTTGACGCGACGTAGGCGGTGGAGCCGCGTCCGTCAGCGCAGCGTGAGGCAGCGATGTGCGAGGCGAGCTTCAAACGCCTGGGCTTCGACGTCCAGACCTACATGAACCTTGAAGCTGAGGAGTTTGAGACTACGGCAGAGCAAGGTAAAATAACAAGAAGATCAGTGTTTGGATCACGAACTCCAACTGTCTCATGAAAAACCGGTGGTCGTTGATGACTTATCGACAAGGTAAATGATTTGAGTTTTTTAAATGTATTCTAGGACCCATTTGTAATCTTTTAAGCCAGAACATTTAATATACGTATTATCCTGCGAAGGAAATGTCTGATAACATCAATTATTTACGAAGTTAATTCGGTTAGAGTATATTTAGAATGTTCTCGTAAAAATGTGCTAAAGAATATAATATTACATACAATATACTGAATGGTTCCGGTATGATATTAGTTGCACCAAGAAGAACGTGGATTCTTCTTTCTTGATTGGTTACAAACTGATACCATTTGCAATGTCGAAAAATTTCATTCTTCCCTAATCTTATTACTGGAAGTAGGGTTCAATTCTGCCCAATGTGACAGGTGAAAGTGGAATAAAAACGGTGACGTTTAGGCAAACAAGCCTACACAAGACTATCAGAGTTTGATGGGTAAATATAGAGTGTTGCCAATAAAAGTACACCGAATTCAATTTAACAAATTTCCGAAAAACTATAAATGTTACCAAAATTTCGAAAATTACATATTGTTTATCAACTGTTTCGGCATTTATTTGAAAAATTTGAAAAGAATAAATGAAAGTCTGCATTTTTAGCAAAATTTTTGATAACAGACACGAAAAGCATGCTTGCACAAGCTAGTTTAAATGCAAATTTCTTTGTGTTAAAAATATTTTCACTGTAAAAATTACTTCAACTAATTGTCAGTAATGAGACATCGCTAACATTTCAAGAAAATAAAGAATTATTCCAAGTTGTAAACTAATAATTTCCTACGACTTACGAATAATATCAACACGCAATTGCATTTTTTCTCATTCCTGTCATCACTCGTCTCATGAGAGCATCATTTTCTGCAGTCAAACTAATTTCGTTGACAATTCCTTGCTTCAGACCATCAATGTTTTTCGGTGGAAATTATAACTTTTCTTTTTAAATGTCCCCTCAAGAAAAAATCACAGGGTATCAAGTCAGGAAATCTGGGTGGCCACTCAATACGATGGTTCAAAGAGATAATACGATCGCCAAATACCTCATTTAGTTTTCCATTATAGCCCCAATTCTGTGAGCAGGAGCGCCAAAATGAACCAACCAAGTTCTATTTAATCTGTTTCCAAGGGCTTCTCGGAGTCTTAGAATTATCTATTAATTGTCAGTTCAAGAATAATTCTCTTGTCTGTCTCCAAAAATATTCCTGAAAAAGTACCCTTTCATTGATCATCCTCAAATTTCCAATACAGGTGCCAAAATGATTGAAAAGCTATTTGTAATTTTCGAAATTTTTGTAACATTTATATATTTTGAGATATAATTATTTGAAAATCGGTGCACATTTTTACGACACCCTGTATAGAGAGATCAATAGATAAATGCGTAGACATCGACAGATCAACAAGCTCCAAATCAAACACAGATATTGGCAGTGATGTAATGCACATGTATCCAATGAGTGAGTCGGGAGGACAGAGAGACTCACCGAGCAGTGACCAGGCCAGCGAGCAGTCATTGCACAGTGTGTTACGTCACGAAGCGATTAGATAGAGATAAGTTTAAGCCTCCCTAACCGCTACAAAAAAAGCATTTCAAAAAGAGGAAGAAGGAAGGCCCCATTTGTTATGGAGGTATAAGGGAACGCGTAATCTATGCAGAAAGGGCATAGAAACAATAAGTTGAGAAAGAAGTTCATGAAAGAAGATGAAAGTTGAACAAGAAAGTAGTAGATGCTGAAAAACAAGAGAGCAGTGAACCGAAAAAATTTGGTCCTTGACATAACTAAAACATTTTATATCAACAAAAAGAAGTACCTAACTCTCAGCTCGAGCCCTAATATATTTCACCAGCCGAATTCATGTATTCAATTCTAATATTTGAATTCACGAAGGATGAACTTTTGCATCAAACGTGGAATCAAAATGTTTTGCAGACTTAAAGTACAATACGAAGCTCTGCTTCACCCCTATACCAAAATTGGTTTCCATTCTAACTGGTCACCGAAATATTCATCCCAGAAAATTATTCTTTCAGAGCTCACACAAAGCTGCTCGCTGAATATGGGAAATGCCTCTTCATACCTCAAAATAACAATTTATAAAACCCATTCGTATCGACCGTTTCATGAGTTAAAAAGGAGACATTTTAAGGATTCTGTATTTCGCAATAATGTTTCAAGAATTGTTATTCCCATTGACTGCGCACAGTATTGAAGAACATGCCGGATGGTGTGGAGGCCTTCGCTCTCGTGATCATTGGTCGCGCGATGAGACTTCGGGATCATTCCAAGATGGTCGCGTTTGAGAGCAGTTGCGTCAACAGCCTGGAGATTCAAGATACCTTCCAGCAAGCTGTAAAGAATTCCAAGTTGGCAGAAAAACTCTTCATCTTCGATGTAAGAACTTGATTCGTGCGTAGAAGTGTAATTGTTGTAGATGCACTGGAATATTGGATGTCGCGCGTTTACCTATTTGTAGATAGGAAACTAAGTTTTTGAGTTGTGCGAGAAGTATGATGTGAAAATATTTCATCAAATATGAGGCATTCCTGATTTGAACAGCGAGAGCACCTATACCTATAACTGGGAACGTATGTGCAGTACATCAAGAAAAATAATTTCAAAGGAAATTGCTTCAACCTACAAATAAATAGTAGGGTTACACAGAAAATATTAGGGTTACACCTGCTCATTTTTAGCTCCACTTCGCGCAGTTATGAATCAATAGCCCAAGAACAATGGTCCGAGAATATCGAAATAAAATTATTTAAAATTAAATATCTTGGATAAAAAATTCCTGATCTCGAGCTTGGCATCCATTAATTTTCCCTTCAGAGGGAAGACCACATCAACATTTCCCTAATGCTACGCAAGTACAATATATATTTCAGCGTTTTGCTCTCAACGGCAACGGTAGCTCATTCAAAGCTTCATAAAGTTGAATTGACCATTTTTTTATAACACACAGATTGACGCACCCGGAAGAGGCTATCATAATCATTCTGGTGAGTTCAGTGCTCCTGTTGCCTTAGATTTAAATTGCTTGATTTAGGTCAGCTATTTGCAAAAAAAATCTATATCACTTCTTCCACCTGTCACACTAGATTCACTCAACAGATATTGACGAGATTTGAGAAGCTACTTAGATCTAAATTGTCGTCAAGCGACAGAATGGTTGGTTGAATTTTTTTAGGATGGACTACATTCCAAGAAAAAGTATCGACAAGTCTCTTGAAAGAAGAACTCCAAATAATTCCCAAAAGAACAGTTGCGAAAAAATGTAACGATCAATTTGTGCGGTGCAGCTGCAGTCAGGCACTTTGATGATGAGTGATCTTATCACTGCATATCGGTGGCCTGCCTTGATAATGGCGGCAATGTTCAGCGTGGATTTGTCCTTACAAAAGTAATAGTAGAAGTAAATAAAAACTCGAAATATTTAAATAAGTGGGTAAAATTAATAAATTAAAAAATCTTGAATATGATGTCGATTAGCATGTATAACAAAAACTATGATTTTCAAACTAAAGCAGAGCATTAAATAATGAATCATCCCCCAAATTCGCAAAAATGAAATTTAATGTCTGTAGTAAGCAGAAATTTTTGGTATACTGTTAAGCCAGTTTAGTCGAATAAAATTTAATGTGTATATAGTGTACTCGCTTGGTTGCACTAAAACTAGCTGAAGGATGTTTTCTGGCTACACAAAGTCTACGCAACCCTCAATTCCAGAAAGTCCAGAAAGTCGATGTACTATTTACGTGCTGAGAAAAATTCACGTTCCGAAAACTATGATATAATGTGAAAACTAAAAAGGTGGACAGATAATAAATACACATATAGAATCTTCAAATGATTAAGTCATTCCTCTTTTAATCACAACAGATATTTTTCCATGAGGGGAAGAAAAAAGATATAATTTTAAGGGGAAGGAGAATATAAGAACAAGAAATGTTTTCAATGCTTGTCGCTTGTTTCAATGCTTGTCCAAGTGGTACGCTGAAGAAAGCAAAATACGCTCTCTTAACAAAGTCAGCAATGTTGCGCCTCGGAGTCTTCAAAGTAAAGCTTCCACATATATAGTAAAATGTATATAGATCATTTGAACGTTGTTTTCTGTGAGATGTCAAGACCATTGTTAGATCAGCAACACACCCTACAGACAAATACGAGAAAAAGTTGTTAGTTACCCGAGTTGTACCTTAAATTTCCATCCAACCCCTACACCTTTTTCATTGTTTTACAACAAAAAAATGGAAGATAAAATCATAAATAACAAAATTTTAAGTAAAATTCAATAGTAAAAACTACCTGCGGATGAGTGTCGTGTAGGTTTACATCTGTTTGTTTACTTACGTGCCAAAAAAAATGGGAATCTCGTGCATGTTCAAAGAAAACGAAGATCTTTTCTAGTTTGTTACGAGACTGAATGAAAAGTAGATTTACCAAAATAAACCATATAATCCGGCTCTCTTCCTATCCTACTAAATAGAAGGATAATTTTTCCTTGATATTCATGAAAATTGGGTACACACCGACAGCACAGAAACATGATGTCAAAGAGAAAACATAAGATCAGATTTCAATTCAGCACCTTCAGATTAGTCCAAAATTTATCTTAAATAATATGTCTGAGAATTTTTTTGTGTACCAGTGTAATTTGCTCGCAGGGACTGGTGGAGAGCCATGCGCTGACGAAGACACGAGCATCAGCCCCGTCATTCATCAGTTGCGGCAGGAGCTGGACAAACACAAACCATCTGATGGCATCGCCAGAATCCTCCGTTCGGTGCGGCTGTGTGTGTCTCGTTTACGACGATGTGTCAAACGACTTGCAAACATGGAATAGTTTAAATATTTTGTCTTGGGTGTTTTCAAAATACAAAGATTTTAAAATGGAAGCGAGGCAATTGTCTTGGTAAATGTGATTTAACTGAAAAGCAGCGAGACCTACAATTACTGCGTAAGAGATCCGTTCAGGGGTTTATTTTTATTCATTTTCCTTTCAGGTGATGCGTAAGGTGGGCCTACACAACGGGAAGTAGCAGCAATATCTTCATCATCACCAGAAGAAACGTCGAAGAAAACTCTCAAATTTCCTATCAATTTAAGTTCAATCCAGCGTAAACTCCAAATTCGTGATAATAAAGAGCGTCAATAAGTTACCTGAAATAGAGCGGGCCCGAATATCATGCAGGAACTATCCCGCGCTATAATTAATTACTTCAGCTACCGCGTGGTAACTAATTACAAGTAAGTGAATGAACGTAAAAATCTTGGTCCAAAATTTGAAACTGATTTCGCTACAAGTTCCTGGACGCATTGGGTTATTGTCTCAGCAGTTGTCTTTTCTCGGGATATGATTCTTGAAATAATTTATAGAAACATTAAAACGCTTTCATATGAAATGGCTTTAGTGTGGCAGTCGTTGAGCTCTGCTCTATAAAAGCCCTAAAATAGACAGCAACACGATGTTTTTTATGTTGATAGATAATTATTTCCAAAAATTGTAAAATTTCCCAGCATCCAAAATAAGACAAAAACGCAACTATCAAATGTGATTCCTACATTGGACACAATGAAGTTTGATGACTACAATGTCAATCGAACAGCAAAAAAAAGTAATAGATGAAAAAATTATTCCAACATTCACAGCAACACGGCTTTTATATTTCACGGCTGACATTCTGGAAAAATAGAAGTGAGGCAAGTCAATGGAAATCTATTCCTCCAAAGAGTTCAAGCTCATCTGAATAGAAATCAGATCCAAATGTTAAAAAGCGTTCGTTAAAAACTTGTCTCTAGAACATCGTAAATTATTTGAACAAACAGATCAAAAATCATCTATCCGTTACAAAAGCTTAAATGCCTGAAAGCCTTGGAATTCTGGCCTGAGTAGGTAAACGGCCTTTGTTTACCTACGCAGTGTTGATCAAAAAACTCGATCGTGCTACGGCGTATATCTCGAAGAATAGCACGAAATTCAACTCAGTACTCGAGCGATGAGGTAGACACGTTAAGCAGCTCTCTTCGAAAAAGATCTCTGCAAGTCGAATGATCATCCCGACTGAACAGTCATGGGTATTGGACGTGATCATTGGCCGGCTACTGTCCCCATTGTCCCAGTGCCGGATCCCACTGCTCAGTTCAGTGAATGCACATCGAGATCACAGGGCTAACATAGGTACATTTAAAGTCCTTGGCTCGACAGCCGCAATTCGAACCGTAAAATTTAACTGATTCAAATGCATGAAGACACCTTCAATATTAATAATAGAAGAAATTCTGAAGAATAGTAATAGTAATTTTTTAGACTTAAGGAAACTTGCATAGAATACTTGTACTGGATGTCAATATTCCTGATAATTGACATGATTTCGAAAGTGATAGAAACTTTAATAACTGAAAAAGATTGCTCAGCTAGTTCATTTTTAGTTAGGATGTCGCTGCTTGCACATTTACTGCGTAATCCTGAGCACTTATCATAAGTGAAGTGTGACCTGGATTGCGGCGTCAGCTGCCCCGTACAACTCAGCTCACCCCAGACAGCAACGTTTGAACGATTAAAATGCAAAATTACCTATTTGACATAGAGCTAAAAATATAAGGTTTCTTGCATCCGTCATTTCAAGTAACTTCAACGTTTGACGAATTCGAAACTAACAAGTTTAAGATGTTAATTTTGCAGATTTTTCGTTTTACAATGTTATTCATTGAAATAATCTCTCTGCGAAAATATCATCCCACGAATAGAGATTCTGAATTCAACGAAACACTTTTAAGCCATGTACATGACAAACAATGTGTTCTTGTAACTTGTTAATCTTTTTTCAGACTCGTAATTGCCATTCACTAAATTAAAAATAAGAAATTTCATGACTCAAGGTATAGCCTGTTCTTTCATTGAATGGAGCATATATTCCTCATACATAGGTGTGCGACCAAGCGTACGTTTTATCCGTAGAACTAATATCGTCTGAGATATTTTAGTTCACGAGTTTCTTTACGCGGTGGCATACAATTTGTTTGCTACTGAAGGATTTACTGCCAGTGAAGGGGCGAGGATGTCCTGTCCTGCGTAAATTTACTTAGGCTGAAACGGTCTGATTTGTCGGAGATTCTCGTCGGAGAAAAAATTATCCGTTAACGTGTGCTAAGTGCAGTACATGTCGAAGAAATTTTACTGATCGTTTCAGAGCAATTATTCTTTACCTAAAAAATTAATTTGATTCAAAAATATATCCACACATTAATTAAGTGCCTTCATTCTCAAGTCTTCAGAGGAAATAGAAATTCTAAAGTATTCTGTTTGCTTTGTTTGATTGCACGTTTTAGTGAGGGCCATCATGTGAAAACAAACGGGATTCATATTTCAAACATAATTTTTGTGGATACCCAGGAGCATGAAAAATTAAGAGCGTCATTGTACACGATTTTCTTCCTTTTGCCATCAAACGAATGACTGAATTCCTCAACTAAGAACACGTACCCTAAATCAAATGCCCGAAATTTTCTCCCAGGTCAAAAAAAAAATAACAGCGCCAAAAGCTGCATTTTAGTGTTCAAATGTTGCAGTCCTGTGCCTCTAAAGTGCCGCTGATCGCGGCGCGCATAGCACAGCAGTGCGCACTCAGTACAGAGGCTCGGTGAGACTAGGTACTGGTGCACTGTCTTCTACGGTCAGAATTGTATAGAGGCTTTACAACGCCGTGATATGTTCAGAGCACTTTACACACTAAAATAATGATAATGTTGTTGAATTACCATGATAGGATAAAATCGCAGTACTTTGACGGTGAAGAACATGAGTAAAACATGCTCAAGTTTCCATAATTTTTCTGCACATTAGAATGAAGTATACAATAGAGACTGCAGAGCTGCATGCAGGAAGCTTTCTGGCTGTTAAAAGCATTTAATGCCAAAGAAAGAAATATGTAGATTCAGTTATATTGGAAACTTGTTTGGGCATCCTTGACCACTACAAAGGAGTTCTCAAGAGAGGAAGGAGGAAGGCCTCATTTAGTACGAGATAAAGGGAACCGGAAATCTATACACAAGGTGTCTCCCCAGCACTCTGCACCAGTTTATGAAAAAACTTAAGTGTTGAAGAAGAAAGTAACAAAAAAGGGAACGCAGTGAACCTAAAAAGAATGGTCAATTACAAACAAAACACTCACCGTATTTCATTCAAGGGAAGGCCTATACTTAACTTTGAGCTTGATTTCAAATCTTCTCCTTGGAAGCACTCCAAGCAAGATCTTAGCAAGCTACTGCAATATGAGTAATGATGCACAGAACGATATCCACTGTTTTTTTCGTTTTGGCTTTACGAGGAAAGTTTTGAGCTCGGGCACTCAAACTTTTTCACTTAACTCTAAAAAAGTTAACTGTCAAACGAATAGTGAAACTTAACTTGTAAATTAAAAACACAGAGCTTAGCTTACTTCAGAGTAAGGTTCCAAATCTTGAGGGGAACTCGGGAAAAACCAGGATCTGCACTGTTACGTACGAACCTATAACGCCGACTGCGGAGCGAGAGAATAATAGCGAAAATAAATGATAGCAGAACCATAATTTTCTCCCGTAGCTGCACATGAACTGCAGTGCAATGGTATCACAAACGAATGATGTGAGTTCGATTCTATTCAAGTTAAGTTTAATTAGTTATTTATTCTTAATTAGTCAAGCTTACTACCCACGAAGTATGCTGCTTTAATGCACAAATCAACAAATAATGTTATGGTACTTCTTAATAATCCATACAATTTTCTCCACTTCTCGAACTGTTAGTCAAAATACGTTAATTCTAGAAAAAGTTTCAGAAGTTATTAAAAAAGGTTTATTTATGACAACGGTTAATGCAGCCTTCTTCAAACGCAGCAACCTAGAAGCATTACAAGTTCAATGAAGCAAAAAATGAGGAGAAGGCCACGAACTTTTCGACTGACTCCACTCTAGCTTGCAATGAGGAAAGCTAGCAGAACAAAATGTTATTCACGAGCTCGTATGACGCGTTCGGTGGTGGAAGGGGCTATGCGCCATTTTGAAAATATTACAGAAACAGTTTATAAAGTTTTCCAATTAATATTGACAACTACAACTAAAATGAGTAGATATTCGCTTTATGATGAAATATTACTATTTAAAGGGGGAATGAAAGCTGGCAAATGATTCAAATACTTTTATAATGTTAGGTTGATCTTGACCCGAAAATTTTTATTATGTTACAAATTATCATCAAATGAGAAACAGATAGGTCAACTATATTTAATTTATCAATACGATTTTAAAAAATTAAACGATTTTACCATATAATGTGAAATATACAAATGGAAGTGAACATCTGAAGGTCATTAAAAACTAATCTTCGAATTCTATTGTCGTATATGCTCATCTTCATCTTTCATAGCAGCTGCAGCAGCGTCGCGTGTAGAAAGTTGCTCAGTTGTAAGTTTGTGTAGTATTGAGCTGCATTTGCGGGCATTAGTTTTGTTAGTTCCATGATATCTTCAACTTTTTCTGCGGATATTGGAATGCAGCTAATATATTTTGCCTTGAGTGTATGTTGTGCTGAGTTAAATGAGTTTGCATTATACGGTTTTCTACCTTCCTGCAGTTTGAAGTTATAGCCACTGGCTTGCGTTCCTGGATAAGACATTGTTATAACGTAACCTTCTTTGTAGTTTTCATCTAGTATTACCTTTCTAGCATCTGAAAACTTACATGTTGCTACCCTGAGCAACGTTTTTTTCAAGAGTTCAATTCTAAAAAAAAAACAGATCGTTTCATTCGTTTTCGTTTCCATGTATCTATAGATCTACCCCTTTTTTAGGCCGTTCATGGGTGGGAGCTTAACTTTTGATGTTCGAGTTTCAAACACCAGTTAGACAAAGCCTCTGTCATGAGCTGCACGGAGTTTCTTTCAACCACACACTCTTCGAGTAACACTGTTGTAAATTGTAATCTGCGCTGCGAGCACAGCCGTCTTACTTGCTACATTTCAATTTTTGAAATTTTATAGGAATTAGTGTAAATTGGACCGTAATATTTGACACATGCATTAATTCGATGTTAAGAAAGGTATTCCACGTAATAAACAAAAATGTAAAAATATGGCGTATGGCTCTATCGAACGCGCCATATTATCACCCTATCAATTTTCTCGAGAACAAACACGAAATATGATTTTATTTTTCTTCGGATAGCGGAAAAGCTCGGAAAAATTTTAACGACTTTTAGGATTTGAAAAAAACGGCCGCTATGAGCCTCGCTCATGAAGCGACAGTGTTGGCGGGTCAGCTCGGTGGATCTACAACCACCGGTGGATCTACAAGTTGCTGGGGGACAAGAATCGGCGTATAGCGCCTCTTTCTCTACTCGGAGTTAAAAAGTGCTCTTTACGAGTATTCTCCATTATCAGTGGCATGAAGTTAAAATTTTAAATTTCAGAATAACTCACGTTCTGAACATTGTGGGTTTTGTATTTTATGCAACGAATTTTTTTCTTAGAGAGCGGGAGAAACCAAACATTCGTACTTCAAGAAGTTCTACATCAAACAAATTTCTGAAGAGTCAAAACAAAACTGTCTTCAAAATGTTTATATTAAGATGCATAGAAGCAGAATGTACGATAAAAATCAAGACTACTGAATTTATTAAAATGAGTACATCCATTTCTGCTTCGTATAGGAGAAAAAAGTATTCTTACATAACCGGTTTCTGATTATAGAAGGCTCAAATTGCTTTTTATCGCTACTGTTTAGTACAGGACTTTCAAGGTTGTTCCTTTAATGCACCGAGTAGCTTGTTTGAACAATATCCGAATACTTTTGTCATCAGTCAATATTGCAGCATGGTACAGTGCGGTGCAATCATTGTTAACTGCCAAACATTTTTAATTCAGCAAATAATGATAATTAAGAAAATAGAAACAGGTGAGACTTTGAAGTGAAGATATCAGAAAAGCTTAAAATTCCGTTTACGACCATTGCTTCAGTTGGTGCTGGGTAAAAGAGTGAAGAAATTGCAGAAAACCATAGAAGATCTGGCGCACTGCAGAAGATATCTCCAAGATGATTCAGGAAGATGGGCCAAAAAGTACGAAAAGAATCTAACGATCACACGCCGAGTTTCGGTAAAATTTTTCAGCATCCGCAGGCACAGTTGTTTTATATCGCACTATAAGCAATGAACTCCATTGAAATAAACTAAAATCGCGTTCTCCATGAAAAACTCTGATGAAGAACTCTGAATTTGCTCGTGAACATGAAAATAAATTTGAAACATTCTGGGCAAGTGTTCTGGGGACAGATCAGATCAAAACTGAATTATTAGGTATCAGTTCATGAAATCATGCTAGGAGGAAATACAGTACTATCTTTATACCGAAGAAAACAATTTCTACCGCAAAGTTTCGCGGGAGTGGTTTTTCATCATAGGAGCTGGCTGTCTACAAATAACAGGTGGTGGAATGGATGCAGAACTATACCAAGAAGTTTTTAACACACACATGCATGTTTCAAAGGCAAAACTGGGGCTCCAAGTACAGGCAGATTGGATCTTCCTGCAAGATAAGATGTTTTGCACACAGCAAAATCTGCGATAGAATGATCACACGAACGAATAACGAGAGTTCGATTCTATTTAAGCCAAGTTTAATCAGTTATTTATTCTTAATTTGCAAAAGCTTATTTCTCCCGGAGTATACTTCTTTAATAATTTCGAAAAGAATCAAACGATCAGACGCAGAGTTGCAATGAGACTGGTCACCATCAGGCACAGTTGTTTCATTTCGCACTTTAAGCAATGTACTTCATTGATTTCATAGCATAGTTTCTATTGATCACAACGCAGAGCAACTCGATTGGCCAAGCAAGTCCCCAAACTTTAGCCCCACTGATGATTTGTGGAGTTATTTGAAAATTAATTTTCCATCAAAATATTCAAAATGCATCCAGGTTCTGATGACGAAATCCATAAACGAATAAGGTAATATCTCTAAAGAAAGGGTAAATAATTATTTTAAAATTGATAGACGTCGATTTATTGCCGTGATATTGAATGAGGAGTATGCTAGAAAATACTTATGTATGATTCTGTTTCTTATGTATGATTCTGCCCACTCACCTCCTCCCCAGTCCCCGAAGAGCACCAACTCGCCTCCCTCTCGAGGGGCTATTCATCAATAAGAATCCAACATTTTGACCAGCCGTCGGGTCCGTTCAGCGAAGCGTGGTACTCCTCCGTGAAAGTTACTTTAGACAAGTCAACCTTAATATTCCTTCTGGCCCATGAAACTTTTTCGCCTCATTTCACTGCCTTATTGGTAGCCGAGTCTTTGGCAGGACTACTATTCCCAAGTTGTTCAGTGCGCTACACCGCGCCTCACCCAAACTCCACTAACCCCAACGGCGTCAAAAATAGCTTTAATGCTCTGCGAAGATATTTTCTTTGTGACCATAGTAATTTTTCAAATTTCCTCGAAAGATCGTATTTTACCGATTTTGTTTCACACTTTGAGGGTAAAGTTCATATTTGCGATGGCTCTTTTGGTTATCGTAGCTCTTTCACAAATCCTAAATACGTTTTTAATCAAAAGGCAAATCAAATTTAAAATCTCCAACACAGAAAGCATTTTAAAATTCAAAATTATTCATTCGAATAATACCTCAGGGTGCTTAAAAATCAGTTGAATTTTGTTTTTGTAACTTTAACTTGATAAATTTGGACTCAATTAGCGAGTGCTGCTATATTAGTTTATCTTAAAGCAATATATCGTTTCCATTTCACCGTCAAAAACTTTATTCGTGCAATAGCTTTAAACGTAATGTTGTATACTTTCCTTCCTTTCTCCAGCAGTTAAATTTAATATTCTTCTTAATATTACTCCCAGCTAAGGGTATTTCCTTCCTACTGATTTGTACTTTCTCATTAACTTTTTCTTAGTCAGGGCTTTTAATTCACTGTTTGGCATTTTCATTATTTTATTTGATCATTATATTAGAAATATTTAGATTGAAACATGTTCAATATTCGCAGGGGTCGTGTAGTTTTGGTGCTAATATTTTATCCCATAGTATTACGCTGATCTTCGCGTCGCAGCCGTTCTTGTTTTTGGTTGACCACCGTCGTCAATAAACCACTTATCTCGCAAATAGCAAACCCGGTTTTAGCAATTTATCGTTTAGTTTTGTAGTTTACTCTTTTATAAAAGTGCGGATATATATCGTGATTGGTTCATCCCTTTTTCAAATATTTTCCATTTGTCCTTGCTTGATAATGCTGCTGCCCTGCCACTTGGTATTTTTTACGCTCCGATCTGTTCGAATTCCTCAGCCTTTTTCCTTCTGCGACCTCTTGCCTCCTTCATGATTTGTTTAGTGCAATCTGGCAGCCGCTTGCTTCATTGAAAGATTTAACTGGCCTATACGCCACACTTTTAATTGCTCACGGCACAAACTTAGCGGTTCAATCTGATGGTAAGTTGATTTTAAACAATAAAACAAATGTGAACTAAAATAATTTATATACCAGTGAGTATACCTACTTCCGTAGATGGACTCAGTTGAACCGTTAGCTTGGCCATTTTACTTCAAATACAAATCGTGACTTCTGAATGAATTGAACGTATCGTTGATAAACCTAATCCCATCAATATATAACAATAACTTATAACAATAGTACAGATGGGAATTAGCCCCAAACTGAATGTAAGGTGGGCCTTCCTTTTGTTGAAATAGCGTAGTTTTTTCCGTTCGTTCTGAACCATCTTTTTCCAGAACCCATTGTTTCTTTCAACTCTCATCTTGGTTCTCACATTATTTCGATCCTGAAGTTACTATGCGCTGGATGAGGGAATACACCTTTATTACGCATGGATTCTTCTTTTGTGATTCCTTTGTTGCGGTTGGGGAATCTTCAGGCTAATTTACATTTTAATCTTTCAAGTGAAAAAACTTACCATACGGATGGTGGGTGACTCAAAATAATTATTGGTTTGTGAGTCACTAAAAAATTGCTTATTTGAACAGAAAGAAAATCAAATACGGTATTCATATGTTTTTTGCTCACATCTGTTTCTTAAATTCCCGCATGGATCCTCTTTAACTTTTTCTGATCTTACATTTGACGGCTTGTTTCGAAGGTGACCACTTCGAGGACAATTTTGGATAGTTCCAACTTCATTACATCATTACCCAGAGTGATGAACTGCAGATTTTAACGCCTTTAAATTATCACCTAGAACGCGTGGTAAGCCGTAGATTTTAACGCCTTCAAATTGTCACCTAGATTGCGTGATATTTATAAGCCGTAGATTTTAACGCCTTCAATTTATCACCCAGCGTGATAAGCCGTAGATTTTAATGCCTTCAAAAAACTTCACTACGTCTGATTATATCGTACTTGCATTTCAAGTTATAAAATTCAATCAGCTACACGTTCATTCCTTTTTTCTTACTCTGGGTGCGGTATCATATGTATTATACTTGAATGAATATGAAAATTAAACATGCTTTTATATTTATGAGTCTCTACTTCTATAAGCAAGTGATTTCAATTATACTTTAGTTTACTTTCACTGTAGGTGTAAGAATTTTGAACGTACCCTCACAGCTCATTAAGCTGCCAAAAAACAGCGACAACGGGATTCTTTCATGAAGTAATGACCAAAAATGGATTCACGAGGTGCAGATATCACGATATCATACGGCTACACACCAGAGGTCATGATTTGAGACTCATTCAATCTTGAGCCTTACATCTGGGCACATATAGATAACCTACTGATAAACTCTGAGTCATGCACACAGGCGGCAAAATGTACAGTTCGCAGACTGCATTTCTTTATCAGTTGGTTGACAGACGTCAACGTTAGTGTTGTGCGTCGCAGAGGTTAATTAAGTGATAGTGATGCTATTTTCTGCCTATGTTTGAGTGTACTTACGGTGTAAATGACAGTAACACTCATACAAAGTAAGACTTTTTTTGATACGTCCTTCAGCCTTGAAAATTAGAAACGCCAAAGTGGAATTTCCACGCTTGTAAAAATCAATTGCCAATAAGCCCGTGAAAGTACTTTGAAGTTGCACCGTCCCACAAAATTAAATGACGAAGCCACTCGATCACACAAAAAGGGGAAACGTCATGAGAAAATTTTGAGGAAACTTAATACGCCGGCCAGTTCGCATTTGCTTTTCCTGCTAAAGCTTGGAGGCCAAATTCTTTGTTAGTTCGTATGCTGAACTCCGTAAATGAATTAAACGTTGATGCGTGTACCACCGCCTGATTTGAGAGGGATGAATTTGAGAGATTTCTAAATTCACTTCAAAAGCTCTAATGAAACTGAAAAATCCTCAATACCTTCAATTTGTATCATAAATAATCTTGAAATACATCAACTGACCCAAATCTTATGGGAGAGGAACTTCATTACATAACAATCTAATCCAGTTCATGTTTGGACGTGTAGCTCATAAATAATGGAGCTCAGGTTTGAGCTGTTCTATGCTGTGTAAAATATGCAAAGATTACCGAGAAAGCCGTAAACCAAAGCGGAAATAGAAAACATATGGAAATCTGAGATAAAACTATTATGTATTGGGTTGGCCAAAAGTCCGTTTTTAAATGTCATCTTTCCGACCTCCCAAAGATCATACTTATATACCAAGCAGGACACTACCAACATCTAATGCTTCTTTTTTAATTTCAGATAAGGAAAAGAAGCAACAGAAACTTGCAAAATATATGCCCCGTGTATGGGATAGTTTCCACTACTTTATTTCCTTTTCTGAAGTAAAAAAGTATTAGATGTCGGTAGTCATCTGCTTGGTGTACTATTTCAAAAGCTAGAATGCAAGCAAAAATGTTAGAACTTCTTTACTTGGAGGCTAATCCCACACTGTAGCAAACATGTTCGCGGCCCCAAATAAAGGATTTAGAGAAAAAATGTAAAAACGATCTTCCGTCGGAAAGATGACATTAAAAAAAACTGAACGAACTTTTAAGTTATTAAAGGACAAACTAGACCGCCGGACACCATGCACTTCCATAGTCTAACCACCCGAGGGTCAGATTCTCAAATGCAAAATACTCCAGTATATAAAAATTTGTCCAGTCTCTTTCACGCCGCTCCAACATCTGGCTTAACAGCGAATGAATCTCCACTATTACTGTACAAATAAAAACAGTGGTTTCATTACCGTAGCCCGTCACCAATGGATTAGATTAGATTATTAGTTAGTTTAAGCCTCCCTATCCGCTACAAAGGCGATACAAAGAGAGGAAGGAGGAAGGCACCATTTAGTTTGGAGTTTAGGGAACGTGGAATCTACGCAGAAAGGGCATAGAAACAGTAAGATGAGAAAAAAGTTTATGAAACAAGATCAAAGTTCAAGAAGAAAGTAGTAGGTGTTGAAAAAACAGGACAGCAGTGAACCGAAAAAAGATGGTCCGTAACAGAACAAAACCCTATGTTATTTCAACAAAAAGGAAGCCTACTTAACCCTTAGCTCGGGCCCTCACATAGACCCCCTGGGAGCGCTAATTCCCATAGATACAATAGTTGTATCCCCCCTGAGGGGCCCGTCACCAATGATGAACGCTGCTACCTTAACGTTTTTTGATCCCAGCAGAGTTCTAACATCTTCGAATATATAACAATTAACATCAGTTCTGAAGTTAGTAATCATGGCAGAACAGAACACTAGCACCAGCACCGGAGGTCATAATGAAGAGATCATCGACCGAACTGATGGAACTGAGTGAGTAATGAAGTCATTTCATATTTAGCACACTCAGCGGTTCAATTTGCTACTATAACTCGCTTACAAGCGCAGCTTGCGAACGCTTTATAATTCAATGGAAAATTCAATGCTTAAGTTCAAGTTCTAGGAAAAGCCAAAACCTTTTACGATGGCCCACATTCTGAAAATTTTAAAGGAAACACTATATAATAATCGATTTTACATGTCAACAGCATTCATTGGAAAGCAATTAAAATTGATTCGTTGACATTCGAAAAAAATGGGTAGATGTTAATTTGATATGTACATAAAAATTCCTAGTGTTATATTTCTCTCTAAAGAGACGTGTCGGCCATACCCACTCGGTGTTTGGGTAATAAATGTTTTTATTACAGGAGTCGGAGTGAAAAGGCGGGCGAGTTATATTACCCAATGAATCACGGCCGCAGAGGTGACTGCATCATCTTCGCTAACAAAAAGTTTGAAGAAGTAAGCGGTTGTAACTCGAGTGTTTCAATACCAGCACTAGCAGGTATCTGAGGTTGGGAGGCACACAGCATCGAATTTCTTGCAAAGTACAGTCCATTCAACTATGTAGTCTACTTTGTTTCTCATTCGGTTACCATTTTGCTATTTCTTCTTTGAATGGTAACTAGTAATACCTTTCACAACATATTCAATTCGTGAACACCATCATACACGTCAACAAGCATGCATGCACACAATAACCATGACGGACAGCATCATGCAGCCTCGTTACAGGGCCACTCGTACAAACCATCAAAATCGCTACGATTGACGTAACAATAGAAATTTCCTCGTTTTTACCTCTTGCACAACGAGGGCCAGAATCAGTCCGTAATTTTTGAAAAAATCAAATAAAATGATTATATTTTCCGTATAAATCCTATCAACTATCGTATTATCCTGTTATCCTATCGTATAAATTCCATCAGTTTAAACATGAACAACTAATTATTGAAAATCAACAAACAAGTTTTCCTTCTAATATGTAAATTTTCGCACCAAGAAAGTAAACGTAAAATAAAAATCAACATGACTAGGACTTCCGCTCGAGAATAGGGTTTTCACAGTTGCTATTTGTATTCTATTCCTGCAAATATTTGCAATCAAGATTATTAGGACAAGCCCAAGTAATTCGAATCTCATCAAAAGCTCAATAGCGCACTCGTAGTTTATCTGTGAACTGCTCCATTGTGAGCAATAAGGAAAGGCAGAAAGATGCGACACTCTACGCACAGCACAAGCCTATTCCCTCATACTTGAGACTTCAGCAACCCGCATATCACCAACTACTGCACCCACTCGACACCCTAATTATATTCTAGAGTACGACGTTCTCCATTCGCTCAAGAGAAAAAGTAAAATGTTAATATCTTTCGCCTTTCAGCATAAGAAACGCGAATCTGCAAAAAGGGATGCAACGCTGTGTGAAAATGCATTCAAAAAGCTGGGCTTCAAAGTGGAGCAGTATGCAGACCTTGGGAAGAGGGAGCTACTCAACACGCTGCAAGAAGGTGAAGTAACATACCTGAATGAAAATTCTGTGATATAGTTTAGATGACAACTTCCTCCATTTAATTCGCAAGTTAACAAATACATGAACTACACAGTCGCTTCCGTAAAAACTTGTGCTTCCCATGCATGTTGAGCTTAAAGTGATACCCTATGCAACCAAAGTTGATTGTACACTACATGAAACGAGGATACGAGTATATAGTAATGAAACGAGTAAATAAGTATATAGTAATGAAACGAGGATACGAGTATATAGTAATGAAACGAGTATACGAGTATATAGTAATGAAACGAGTATACGAGTATATAGTAATGAAACGAGTATACGAGTATATAGTAATGAAACGAGTATACGAGTATATAGTAATGAAACGAGTATACTGTACTTTCTTCAAGCACAAAATCGATTGTTTAGCCTCGCCCACTATACACGACCCTTTCTTCAGGTCAGAAGTGCGTTTCCTGTATTACTGTAATTTTCGTCATCTCCTATTCAAAGGATACGCCATGGGAAAACTTGCTGCAGACCGAACAAGACAGCACGCCTAAAAAAAAGATGTTCCTTAACAAAATGAAACACCAATGCTATTTCGAAAAAAAGAAGGATATCTGGCAATCGGCTCGGGACCTCACATTTTCTCCCTATGAGTGATAATTCCCACAGATACAATAGCTGCATTTCCCTGATGGGAACAAGTCTGAGAAACTTTTCTCACTCAACTTTTCTTTAAGTTTACTGAAGGCAAGAAAACAGCCCGAAAAATTATGCAAATTTATACGGGGTCGCCCAATCTTGGGATATGTACACTATTTTGATCCTTCAGACACTTGGATTTTTGCTAGTGAACACAAACCATAAACTTGAGAAAAAAGCTTTGAAGCTTTGAATTTCTCACAAAAGAAGAACTTTTACCCCAGAAAAATAAAACGTATTAACCTCCTTGAGGAGTTTATCAAATTGATCGATGGAGGTCATTTGCACGTTAACTCTACAGTGTTACTTCCGCACGAGATTTTGAAACGATGCAGCAGAAACTCTTTTACTAACACTAAATACTTTTTGTTGAAAGTTGACCGTTACATTCGTTCTTCATACGTTGCGTTCGTCCAAGTTAAGTATTGCGTAACCTTTGGTTAACTTTTATCTTAGTAACGTGAAGCATTGAAAGCATAAAATGAGATGGCGCCACACTGAATAGAAAACTAATTTATGTTTAAAAAAATACGTGAATACTTGTCAGTTTGTCTTGAGGAAAAATATCTCCCGTGAATTTTTATCAATTGTTTTTCTTTTAAATGAAAACAAATATATTTCAAATTAAATGTAGCTCAATGACTCAAACGGAAGTACTCAGATAAATTGAAAACTTATACAGGTATAATATTTGCATTATAATTCGAATAGTGTGGATTTGAACGTCTAAGCAAACATTCGGTAGGATATTTAAATATATAAAAATGTGTACAATTTTGCATTTTATTCATTAGTTCTTCGACTCTCTGTAAATAATCAGCTGAACAAATCGACTCACATTGCATTCAACTTTTGAAAGCGCAAGCAAGGACAGAAGCGTGAATTTCTATTTCCATTATATTGTGCAGTGAGCAAAAGGGACCACAACGCGTGTGATACTCTGGTGGTGGTGTTCATGAGCCACGGAACAATTGCAGCAGGTCAAGAATTCGTCTGTACACGCGATAGTCAAGTCCCAACGTGTGAACTCTGGGATTCTTTTGCTCCGGATAGATGCCCGTCTCTGAAGGGAAAACCGAAGCTTTTTTTCATCCAGGTGAAGTTTTATTTAGGCTATTTCTGGAAAACTCCCAAAGGGTCGTTTTCTCCCAGACTTTCGCAATACGACCGATGAAAGCAGATCCAAAATTATATATCAATTTTTAAATGAAACATATTGGTAATTCAATTATTTACGACCAGATTTGCATTTTAGCTCGCAAATAACAATGATTTCTCGCGAAAATTACTCAAGTGGAGGGCAACGTAAAACGCTTTTCACATATTTTAATTACTCACATTGGCTGATGTTTACAGTGATCCCTTAGCAGCGTTATTTACCTGCATTAAAAAGACTATTTTACTTTTCACTTCTCGGTAAGTAATCGCTGCACAGAATGTTTATGGATCAATGATATACTCATCAATTATTGACCAGCCAGTGCACGGAAGGATGATCGACTTGTAATGTCCACACAATTTGTTTTTGCTCGCATCAAAACTTGAGCAACTTCCACACGACACGCGCCTGAGATTATTACGCAGTTACTTTTTCTACCACTTTGAAGATAACGTGAATAATCTTATCGAATGATTGGCATGTTAAACCAGCGTGGACGTTCAGAGACAAATTTAAACGTCCAGATACAAGAAAAAAATTACTTATAAAATAAATGAACCAGAGAACAGGGAAGTCCACTCATTTCCTAAGTTTTCCACTCATTCCCGCTCATTTCTTCTCCGTTATCTTGTACACAATATTTTATTGAAAGGATGTTGGTCTGAAAAAGGGAAATATGGAATTATTTTCACCCATCAGTAACCTGACTTTAAAACGTTGACTCCTACAGCTACAATAATTATTGACGATGCAGTTTTTAATGAGGTTGAGGTTGAATCAACAATATCTGTTGACTGCTAATTGTTTATTTTTAAGGCTGGCAACAATACTAGTACTTGACTGAAAAGTATAAAAAATACTTGAAAACGTAATTTATGCTAAACTTAGAAGTGAGAAAATAAAAAATTACATTCGAAGAAATTGCATTTGAAATCACGAAATTAATAAATTTTTTCAAAACAATCAACACTTTCCAAAAATGTCTATCACAAGACTAATTAATATCCTCGAACAACATTACAACAAACATAAAATAACAATGATTTCACAGACGTTACTTCTTTTGGCGGCAGAATAGATGGTGAGGGCTTTCGGCACCTGTGAAGTTAAACGATTCTTGTTTTCAGGTAAAATCTGTCCATTTAGAGGTCACTGCTACATTTCCATATTTACTTCTTCATTATTTTTCATTTTCAAACTTTTCTGGTCTCTCCTCTTCCATAGCCAATCTAATCAACAATTTCTTCCTCAGTCTTTACTTCCCATATAACTGGTCCATACTGACTGAATCAACGTCGAGAGAGGAATCTGATTTATATGATGTAAATAATTCATCTGATACACCACATAGCACTTGTTGGATTTCTTCAGGATCCACACTTTTTATACTCATATTCTTTTGGATTTTCTAGTATCAAATGGTGATAATACTATTATTGTTAAATATTTGATCTCAAAATATATTAATTTGTTAAAAATTACAATAAGAGACATAAAATATGGGTCATGATCTTACTGATACAAATTAAATGAGGTCCCTAGAATCACACCGTATCAAGCGGCGTCTTTTGAAAATGACTTCAAAGCTCGGTGATTTTGATACAGTATATTTCAGTAACGGAAAGAGGCATTCGACCATTTTATTCAGGTATTTGGACATAGGAAGATTTGGGGATGACAATAGTGTACAAACTCGTTGTCGCTATGATGGCTCTTGGTACCGTATGATTCTGGGGGCCTCATGTGAAAACATACATTTATAATGAAAAATACTAAACCAATACATGTCGTCAGTATATGTTGAAATGGCATCTTATAGCCTCCTAAATCTAAAACCCTTATTAGCTTACTACTACATTGCTTCAGTGAGACGTTAAGCTGGTCAGCGTTTGTAAAGGAGTTTCAATATATTTCAGGTTAGATAATTCATGAATTTGCCATAAATAGAAAAATATGTGTCAACAACTTATGTTGACATGGCCACGTAGTGTAAATAGGATTTTTTTCGCACTTTTCCAGAGCACGTAAAAGCTATAGAACACTGAAACCAAGTGGAAATGTATTTTACCATGCATTGCGCAAATTTTACAAATTTTTTATACCCCATTGACATATTACTGAAAGCCCTGTATTCAACGTGTTAAAATAGAGAATTCAATTAAAACTTAACTAGTAATGCATCGACACAACTAAGTCTCCCTTCAATTCATATTGGACAGAGGTTTTTCTTTTGTGCTGCAATGAGCAGGCGTGCCGAGGAGCAGCACTGGACAAGGGCGTAAAAGTGATGACAGACAGCGCCAGAAGTGAGCGGCCTCCTAAGAAGTCGGCTGTGCCTGTCCTGGCAGACCATCTCGTCATGTGGGCATCCGCTGAGAGTGAGGCCTATACTAGTCCATGTTTACCCTCGAGCTCAGACAACAAATGAATAACTAAACAAAATCAGTTAGGTCAAAACGATTAGAGTTTCCTGTAACTCTCAAATCACGGCAGAAAAATTGGAAAATGAATTTCAAATTCGACGTTTTGATGAAAAAAAATTACCGATAGGAGGAGAACGGCTATTTAATTCTGCCGTATCATATTTGTTGAAGCTGTGTAGACCTCTCTCACGAGTATCTCCGTTGTCAGTACGGCCCATTTTACACTGAGCTAGCAAAGCAGCATCTAGCAAGCTCGCATGAGCTATCTAGCAGATGGTCTGTGAGACTGGTAGGCAGGAATAGCATTTTCACCTCGCATGCGGGATGCTGGACAAAACGTGCGAGTTCAGTGTGGAGGCAACGACTCGTAATAGTGCTATTCCTGCCTACCAGTCTCGCAGACCATCTGCTAGATAGCTCATCCGAGCATTCTAGATGCTGCTTTGCTAGCTCAGTGCGAAATGGGCCTAAGCATGCCAGTATAGCTTTCATCTAGAGAAGACTAGTTTAACGATATTGTTGACAGAGGAGTTTCCACGGCTTTTGAACTTCAATTTATGTACTGCATGTCTATAATATTAATAGCTTCATTCCTCCTTGTGTTACGCCTTCACAATAACGGGGGAAACAACCGAGGGGCAATTTGTACCTCTTGTTCTGAAACACCCTGCATATTTACTAGTTACAGTTGTTACCAGGTCAACTGTCATCAAAATCAAATTCAAGGTTAAGCATGATCCGCTTAGATAAGAATTTTTATTTGTGATCTGTTTAGATAGGCTAGATTAATATATGAAAGATAAGGCTAGGTTCAGTTCGGTTATGGTGTTATAGGTTACAAAAGATACAAATATGTTAGGCTAAAATAGAATGCGAGTGGTTAGATTTTTTCAGTTAAAAAAATAACCATGAAATTCTACATGGTTAACTATTATGTACATCAAAGGTAAACAATTTTGCACCGTTTAGTTTTCAAGTATCCATTTCCTTTCAGTAACTGGGCAGCTAAAATAATATTTTTCAGCAGGATGACAACTACTTAAAATTAAATTTTTAAATTCCACAACTATTCTGCTAATTATAGAAAAGTAAAATTTTCCAAGAATATGCACAAGAGGAGTAAGGGACATGAGAAACCCGAAAACTTAGGTGAACATTATTTAAGATTATGTCTAAAAAAGGAAAAACTAGTTATAAACAGAGGATTTGTGAAATTCAAATCCAGCTGTGGAATAATTCTTACAACCTAACTTCTCTCACAACTCGACAGATCATTACGCTTTTCGTACATGTCAATACAGCGGAAAGGAAGAAAGTGTCTTCATTCACTTTCTGGTAGGAGCATTCTCAACACACGCGCATCTCACCGACGTTCTTCTCAAAGTAAGCACATTTATACACAGTTCTCATCGGAGACAATGACCAATCTGGTGTCCAGAAATAGATTTCGCTAGCACCAAGCTGAAAAATTTGCTGTTGATGTATTCGTACTTGAACAATAACCGCTGTGATTCAATAATACATGTAGGGCTTCCTATGAAGCTTTCCAAGGTTGACTGAAGTCACTAATTAAAAATACAGGAAGCCGTGTGAATAAATGTTTTTTATAATTTAAGTCCTTGAACTTTATTCTCAATCAATAAATTTTTAGTTTAGCCGTTTTTAATGAGAAACTTCATACAACGTTTGTTGTCATAATTACGGCTATCCCTGTGAAGAATTGGATTCTCGGGTACATGGACTGGTGTCTTCCAGCAATCCTGTTTTGGCATTTAACTGGATGTAAGCATGTAAGGTCGAGATACTCAGATATTTATCAATCTTTGTTCCAGTTCATGTACAGCAGTTTATTAACAGTTATTCGGTTCAAGCTCTACATTTAAGTGCTATTGAATGCAAGATAAACTGAGTTTATTAAAGCACAGGAAAATTACCAGTTTTTTTTTGTCACGACTCCAATAATTTATTTAGAGAAAGAATTGAGAAACTTTATTAGTATTAGGGAAGATAAAATATAAGTTCTTCAAGAATGCCAAAATAGTCAACATTTTTTTTCAAAGCTCAAAATACCGCAATTTTTCCGATGTGTTTTCTCATCAGTTACTCAGAGCGTTTACTTATCGAGATAGTTCAAACATTTAAGTTTCCGTTCTATTTAGCAAATGATAGCGGCGCAAAGCTTGAGACGATGCGATAATTCTTTAGATGGGCATAACCAAATGTCAGTATTTGCATGAAAAGTAATTGAGTCACAAAGTGTGAAGATATTGAAAACATCTAGATCTACACAATATTTTAGATCTACACAATATTTTAGATCTACACAATATTTCAGATCTACACAATATTTTAGATCTACACAAAATTTTAGATCTACACAAAATTTTAGATCTACACAATATTTTAGATCTACACAATATTTCAGATCTACACAATATTTTAGATCTACACAATATTTTAGATCTACACAATATTTTAGATCAACACTTGAAAATATTTACAAGGCACGTAGAGCGCAGTAGAGTATGAATTAGGTCTGTGTTAGCACTGTTCTAGTATTGTTTTCACATTTATCACAACACAATATGTTGAGCAGGTGTCTCGGGACGTGGCCGTCGAGTTCCAGTCCGTTAACAGACAGTATCCAGAGTACCACGGCAACAAGCAGGCACCCTCTGCATCCAGTACGCTGCTCAGAAATATTTGCTTCTCTGGGGGATGCAACAAATGCCTCTAGTCTAAGATCAATGATCGCTACTAATTCGGTCAACTATTCAGCTTTGGCTGCCTACGTCATGTGATTCATACAGACCAACATCTAGCTACTTCCGCTTTGAAGATTTAAAAAATTTCGAACCTCGTATTGTGTAGTATCAAACAAACTAAAAATGGATAAATCGATTATGATTATGATTTTTTAAATCTCAGGATTTAGTTTGGTAAATGCTGAATTTGAGACCAACAAATTAGGGCTGCATTCGATAGAGCTGCGAGAAGCGGCGTATAAAAAATTGATTGGAGGAGTAAAAATTTTTGCTGCTCGCAGACGCCTGGTGGTCTCCAATTAGCTCGTGGAAACAAACGTGCACCGGCGATACAATTCTGTTTTACTTATGCTCGCTCTGCGTCACCTTTAACATTCGCGTAAAAAAAAGAAGAGATAGTTTTTACGAACTACCTGGTATAGTAATCTACCATCTGCACAGTGGCAGAATTAGATCTCAGCTAACGAGTAAGTAAATTAGGAAAAGGTCAAGGAGGTAATCTCCCTGAAATATACTTAAGTTCATAGGCACTCAAGCGCAGTCTGCTAGCCTGTTTTAGCTCGATGACATTCCATGTTAAGATAACTTCAATATCAAGAAATTTTCTATTTGCATGAGTAAACTTCTAATTTTCGCTTGAATGTGGTTCAAGATGAGAATGTGACTTTATGTGGATGTGATTACAAGGTAATACATTTAATGTACGAACAAAATTTTCTTCTCCTTTCTGAAGTGCAGTGAATTGTCTCATTCAAGAGTAGTGTGGGCACACTATAAAGAAAAAGGAACGTATTTTGAAAATAAGGAGTTATTTTTTGTTTCAACACTCCAACGTTTTATGCTTTCGTTTTTCTAAGTATACTCTATTGGTTCAGCAAATGTCATTCATACGTCGTACAATGTTATGTTATCAACTATTTTTTGTTTCGTGGCAAAATAACAGTCGTAATGCAAGTTAAAAGTGATCATATGTTTTGTTAAATTATATTCAACACTAGCGGTAGACTGGAATGTTGTCATAAACATGAGTATCTCTAAAACTTAAAAAGCTACAAAAAAGCAAAAACTATAACATCGATCAGAGGTCGACGGGTCCAATGGAGTACAGGGTGTTTCAGGTAAATCAGTACAATCTCGTTTTCAATCATTATGAATAGAGGAAAAATTAACGTATTAGTTCGAAATTTTAATAGCTTACTTTGCAGACCAAGAAAAAAAAGTTTCATTCGATATGATTGTCTTCAGCTACATAGACGGCTTCTAAACGCTTTCGGAAACTGGAGACGGCAAGGATGACTTCTGCTGTTCCCAACGACTCCACGGTTTTTTGGTGCCCTTCTCAAGGGCGGTGACGCCATTGTTGAGCTTCGTTCGCACAAGCATCGACCTCGATGAGAGACACAAATAATAAGTTCAACGGATTCAGCTCAGGCAAGTTGAAAAGCTAAAAGTCTTCCTCCCAAAATCACACACCGAACCTCTTGAACAAGTCAACGGGTTTGCTCGCCGTGTGGGCGGGAGCGGAGTCCTGTTGGTACATGAACTTCTTTTTTGAAGTTTTTACTTTCATCCATGGAATGAATTCAGCTCCAACAAGATCACAGTAAAATTCTACATTCACTACTCCGTTGTCGGCGACGAAGGAAGTAAAGGCGTCACTCTTATTCGAAGCCATGTAAAAGGTCAGTCTCGAGATTGTTTCTTCGTGAGCGCCGTCAGTTCTCGAAGAGGCAATTTAACGGTCGTAGCGTCTGTTATAAACCCCATCAACTGAAAAATTATTCTCATCAGAGAATAACCTAATGGTAGGCCCGTTAGCCTTCGTACATTTCAAAATTTTCTTGCACCTGTCCAAACGAACGTCTTTCATCAAATTAATTAGGAGAAGCTTCCTATCTCTTGTCTAAGAGACTAGACCGAAGTCTTTGATCTCTCTGTGAATTGCAGTGACGTTGACGAGCTTTTTTTCAGCCAATGTCGATAATGACATGGTTAGATTAGCTTTGACACTTCTTTTGAGGCAAGTTAGAGAGAGGTTGATTAATTTGATCATTTTTTGAATTAAAAATGGTTCTGCAATCTCGGCCAGATTCACCACAGCGCTGACAAACATCGTGCTCCGTCTGCCCAGGATACTGGTGTAATTTTGTAATTTGGCTCACCAAACAAAGTTCACAGACAGTTGAACGTTTCGAATTTTTTCTCGCGTAATGTTTTTGCAACAAAATCTAAATGTTAATAACAGGCTTCATAAATGACTAAGTATATCTGATGCATTTCGGTCTTGCCAACTTTTAGTGGGATCAAAATTACCAATGTTTTTATTTTCGCACGGATCTATCTGAAACACCATGCAAATACGAAAGCAAATACGACTGAAGCAAATCATAAAGCTATGATTTTCGAGTTGAGGGGTTCGCTTTCAAGTGCCTGCGTTGCCTAGGGGCAGTGAATGTAAACACAGGAGGAAGCAAAATCAATGCCCTCATTTAGATGAGGGGAGGGACGATTGTTTGCACCGCCAAGTTTTTTGCAGGGCCATGCGATTAAATTATATCATGATAAACATTCAAAAATAAATATAGACGGGAAAGAGGATTCTTCGAAGGCATTGATTGATAAGTTAGTTTCACTCTGTCTTCCCACAACAAAGATGTTCGAAGAGAGGAAGGATAAAGGTATCATTTAGCATGGAGTTAAGGGAACGCAATTCAGTGTAAAAGATGAGCTCCTTTACACGATTCCGAGCGCAAAAAAACATTAAATTGAGAAATCAGGTTAGGAAAAAAAAGGGTTAAAGGAGATAGTCAGAAATGCTGAACAGCGAAACAGTAGTGCACTGAAAAAATAGTTCTTAACAAAATAAAAAAAATGATTTCAACAAATGGAAGACCTACATAACTTTCACCAGAAGACCTCACATATTCCCCATGAGAGTGTAAATTCCTTTTGATACAATAGTTGAATACCCCTGAGAGGAAACTCGGAATCCCAGAGTTAAAGTGTGCCATATTAATCTGCGTAGAAAAAATTCTCTAGGCAAATGAAACGCAACAATACAAAGTATTGAGTAGTATTTGAATGTTTCAAAATACCTCTGATGTTGACTTTTACACATTGTACTGTCATTGTTAGCGATATGGTGTAACATTTCCGCAAAAGTGTTAACTTAGAGTGAAAACTGATGGGATATGAAAAGGTGATTGATTAATGAAGGATCGAGAAGGAGAAATTCGAGAAAACAATTCCATTAAAACCCAAATGATAGCATATCATGGCGTCACCTGCCAGCAAGGAGCGTAGGAGATTATGGATTTTTCTCTCAAAGGAAGTGCTTCCAACTTTTGCACTGGCCCTGTCTGTACCTCATGACGCAGTGCGCCAGCAATTATTGTAAGGACGTCAGCATCTTGTCCTACTCACATGGCGCATAACTCGAGAGTAAGTCATTCTGTCCTAATTTTCCCATTCCGTCTTCATCTAATGTGCACTTCTGTTGCGACAAGATAGATTCTATGTACCTTGGACTATTTTCTGATTGAACAAGAGGACTGGAATTATGTGGGATGAATAATCACAAAGGCCAAATGTTTTGCGAAAACAGTACGGCAGCGCACAACTCAGTACATCTACTTCCTTTGCGCCAGCCGCCCGGCTTCACTTACCCCACGCACGAGCAAATTCAAGACGCGCATCTCCATTACAAATGAAAATACGTCATCATCTGATAATTTAAAATGAAGTTAACTCTACTCAAACTTGTGTGGATTTTACGGAAGGAAATTCTGCGCCAGATCTGGATCTGAAATCAAACGAAGAAATAAAAACAATTCAAGATTTCGTGACTGATTAATTTTTATCGAACAGAAAAGAGAAATACCTCTTGGAAAACAATATTATTTAAACTAACGTAGAAGTTCTTCAGGACATCTAAATCACGAGCGACCGATGCGATGTGACCAAGACAAGAGCTTTTCTCTTCATTAGGAGAGTATATATAGAGTAAGGGTATGGAAAGCTATGAAAGAGAAAAAATAATCTATAGCAGTTGGCAAATGCCAGTCGAAAAAATATCAAGCAGCTATTGAAGTGCGTAAGTTTTCTTAGAACACCATAACAACATCCACTTTGCAAACAAATTTGCGGCTTTTTGCTTCGTTCTGCAGGGCCATTGATTAATTTATAATAAGTTTTAGCTTCCCTTACCACAACAAAGATGTTCAAAAAGTGGATGAATAAAAGCATCAATTAGTATGGAGTTAAGGGAACGCGGAATCTATGCACAAGGTGTGTTCCCACACAGAATCCTGTGCGCACAGAAACCGTAAGATAAGAACGAAGGTTATGAAACAAGATTAAAGTTGGAGAAGTAAGTCAGATGGGCTGAAAAAGGACAACAGTGAACCGAAAAAACATGGTCCTTTGCAATGCAGAAAATCATTTCATTTCAACAAAAACAACAGCCTACCTAACTCTAAGATCGGAATCATTTCCACATGGGAGTGCCAATAGTTGTCTCCCTCCCCTGAGAGGACGCCTCAAAGAATACGCTGAATCATTTTTCTTCAATTCTGAAAAATTAAAATAAGAACCCAAACTTTACCTTCTGTAAGGAGCGCATTTAGGTATCAATTAGAAGGTAATTTAAGTTATGGTCCTTATATCACTCATGAAATGAAATCCAAGCGGCACCTTGGTGCTACGATGGTCAATAAAATGCGTTATCAGTGAGTCACATTTTCACCGCAGCTTTTACTGAGAATGACTGAGAACATTTCACTGAGCGAGAACGACCTCAGCAGCGCACGCAGGCGTCCACAAGTAGCAAATACGCGCGTGTTGTCAAACTGGTTGCAATGCATTGGTTCTTGTGTATCATTTTGCTTCGGCTAGAGTTGCAATATATTTCCTTTAAAAATGAATTGAGAAATTTAAGCATAAATTATTGAAAGCACTAGATTTCAAGGGAATTACAAAGCATAACAACCCAGTCTAACTTTTTCGCCGCCTCTTCGAAAAGTATGCACACGGTTCGCCGAGTAGTATGCTTA
>JACJUY010000454.1:194351-216708 GCA_014220935.1 Platorchestia sp. MABIK | reverse complement strand
GGGATGCTACTTAAATGGGCCACTTTGTTCGGTTTACCAAGCCTAACTCTTCTCCAGCGTGTGTTTCTTCTCCGAATTTAATTTTTTAGACTCTTGGTGTGGCCTAGGTTAGTACCTGGAATGTTGATGAAATTTTCTAGCATGAGATCTAGGTGTTACATGATCTGACTCGGCGGTACCCCAGTTAGTCACTAATTCATTCCTCCTTACTAAATTGCAGTTCTGTGTTGGGCTGGGAGGTGCCGGAACTATTATGGCCGCCAGTTCTCTTTGTTAAACTTCGAGACGTAAGAGGATACGCCCTAAACTCGTTTGGTACTCTTGAACCATGGAGAACGTTTAATTCGATGAATTCTCCTAATTAGGAGCTTATCGTTGACAGTGTGTCGTGTTAAAAAAGTTTAAAATTATTAAATGTTTTGAGTTCTTCTGTGCGTCATTTCCTGTGTTCCGGTTAAAAAATCCCACAACATTTTTAACAACCAATAGCATGACCTTTCTTCTTCATAACGTTTAAAAGCCTTTTATTATAGTTTTTGACAAGCTACTCCGTAGTTTCAGATGAAATATTGTTCCATTCTTCAATGGCGATGCGTTTCAATTCTTGAAGATTCTTTGGAGCTCTCTTGTTAATGTTGACTTTTAATTCCTGCCATAAGTTTTCAATAGGATTGAGCTCAAGACTCATCGGAGGCCATGGCAGCACATTTATTTTACTTCTTTGGAGCCAGCTAGTTGTAGACTTGGCCGTGTGCTTTGGGTCATTGTCTTGTTGAAATGCCCACCGCCTTCCAAGTCCCAAACTATTAGTTGATGCCTTCAGGTTTTTGTTCAAAATAGAAATATAGTCATCAGACTTCATCTTCCCATCAGTTGCAACCAATTTACATGGACGCCGACCTCGAAGGACTCGACTCCGCTCCACAAACCATGTCATGTTGCTGCTCGCTTGAACTTCGCAAAGTCACACTTTGGTAAGGACAGAGGCTTTTGGGAGAGAGTTTTGTGGAGTGACGAAACCAAAATCGAGCTTTTTGGGCACAATGACATGAAAAAAGTTGGGCGTAAGAATGGCGAAATTTTCCTGCCGAAGAACACTGTGCCAACAGTTAAACACGAAGATGGATTACTGATGTTTTGGGGTTGTTTTGCTGCATCGGGCACTGGAAAATTGGTTGCAACTGAAGGGAAGATGAACACTGATGACTATACTTCCATTTTGGACAAAAACCTGAAGGCATCAACTAATAGTTTGGGACTTGGAAGGCGGTGGGCATTTCAACCAGACAATGACCCAAAGCACACGGCCAAGTCTACAACTAGCTGGCTCCAAAGAAGTAAAATAAATGTGCTGCCATGGCCTTCGATGAGTCTTGAGCTCAATCCCATTGAAAACTTGTGGCAGGAATTAAAAGCCAACATTAACAAGAGAGCTCCAAAGAATCTTCAAGAATTGAAACGCATCGCCATTGAAGAATGGAACAATATTTCATCTGAAACTACGGAGTAGCTTGTCAAAAACGATAATAAAAGGCTTTTAAATGTTATGAAGATGAAAGGTCATGCTATTGGTTGTTAAAAATGTACTCAAATGGTAGATTCACCTCAATAAAGTGTAATACTACTCGCTGTATGAATAGTTTTGTCTTCTCGTGTTTCTGAAGTTCAGCTTGTTAAATTTTTTTAAAATAACATTTTGCTCTAGAAACTTCGTATTATTGTCACTAATATGTGCTTCACACCCTGTGAAAATCTTATGCCTGTGGCAACAATGATTTTTTAGTAATTCTAGAAAGTTTTGAAAACGAGGGGTGTACGAATAACTTTGTCGCTAACTGTAGATGACGAAATGAGAAACCAATTCCCTCGTTTATCGCGGTTGGCCGGTTCGGAGTCATAAAACAATGCTTTATTTTTGTGAAGTAGGGACAACATATTTTCCATATTTATTTGAGATGCATTTAGACTTATAAAACTTCCCAGTACTGTTAACAACCTACCTAGTACTCCATTAATATCAGGGACTGTTAAGCAATAACGCTTGAGAAATGATATAACTTTGCTTCGCGATTTTCCTAGAATTTTCTAGAAACAACTTTAATTGCTTTCCATAGAGGTATTTTAGAAGCCTTCGAAATCGCAAATCCGTGATATTCGTATCGCGAAGTAGCGAGGGAACATTGTATCACCATAGAACTGGAAACTTCGATGTTACTTACACTTTTGTTTGCAGATCTTCAGCTGTTCTTCAAGCGAGATAACGGTTGCTGCCGATACGGCACACACACGCGCAGAATCCCAGCTGGTCGACCTGGAAAATTAGACTAGATTAGAAATTAGTTCAACACTTTAACCTTTTAACGTCTGCATTTTTGTTCTCATATTACGGTTTTCACAACCACCTTCACTAAACTGGCGCCGGCATCAGGTAATCACTTTTATCAGGATGAGGAAGGAACTGGCACTCGGCAGTGAACTCCAACGAACACATTAGGGAACTAATTTAACAAAACATACAATACATTGAGGCTATTTTTGAAAGAGGACCGTAGAGTCCACTTGGGCGTTAAAGGGTTAACTGTAATTGGTTAAACTGAAGTTCAATATTCAACTTAAATTTGAAGTAAACTGTAGGGAGCATTTTTGAAAATAGCAAACATGAACTGAATAATGCCTTCACTTAGCTTTAAAAATATATGAAAATTAAGTTTGTGACTACTGGTTAGTCAGCAGCTTATAAATTTTTTTTGTGGCCGCCGATGGTGCACGTTGGGGTCAAGAGTTGAGCCTTCCTTATCACAACAAAGGTGTTCCTAATAGAGGAAGGGGAAAGGCATCTTTTAGTCTGAAGAAGGGTTCCCAACACAATGCTGATTGCTTGACTATAAGTTAGCTTTAATTTCCTTTACCACAAAAAAGATGTTCAAAGAGAGGAAGGATGAAGGCACTATTAAGTATGGAGTTTAGGGAAAGAAGAATCTATGCATAAGGGTGTTTCCCCACAAGATCCCCACTGCATAGAAACTGCAAGTTGAGAAGGAAGTTCATCTAACAAGATGAAAAATGAAGAAGAAAGTAGTAGGTGCTAAAAAACAGAACTGCAGTGAACCAAAAAATGTGGTCCTTAACACAACAAAAACCTACTCTATTCAACAAAATGAAAGCCTATGAAACTTTCTGTTCAGGACCTCACATTTTCCCCCATGGGAGTGCTAATACTCATAAATACAATAGCTGTAGCTTCTGAGGGAATATGAACCTTGTAAATTAAACTATATTGAATGTCGTGTATAATACACAGCTACTGCCTGAATAAAGAAATACCAATGAATCGGTCCTTAACAAAACAGGAGGGTTTAGCCGTTTATGCTTGTATTAAGACATCTTGGCAATTTAACCCTTTAACGCCCAAGTGGACTCTACGGTCCTCTTTCGAAAATAGCCTCAATATAATGTATTTCTCGTTAAAGTAATTCCCTAATGTGTTCTTTGGAGTTCACTGCCGAGTGGCAGTTCCTTCCTCATCCTGATATCAGTGATTACCTGATGCCGGCGCCAGTTTGGTGACGGTGGTTGTGATAACCGTAATATGAGTACAAAAATGCAGATGTTAAAGGGTTAAGATTGGACATTTGAGACATGTTGCCACATGGCTATTTACATTTCAACATAGGAACATTCAAGAATGTGTGAGTATTTAAAAAGGCAGTGATATTTTACAGCATGAATGTGTAAATATTTAGACAGGCAGTGATATTTTACAGCATGGATGTGTAAATATTTAGACAGGCAGTGATATTTTACAGCATGGATGTGTAAATATTTAGACAGGCAGTGATATTTTACAGCATGGATGTGTAAATATTTAGACAGGCAGTGATATTATAAACTATGGATGTGTGAATATTAAGATAGAGGTATTTTAGGGCATGGAGATGTGAATACTAAGAGATATTATAGGACATGGACGTATGAATATTTAAGTATGATACATTTAAGGATGTAGATATTTTAGACCAATACACAAAAAATACAAAATAATGTAAAAATGAGAGCACCTTTCAAAGAGGTATGTATTTGGAATATATCTCAATAGACAGCACAAAAAAAGGAGTGGAAAAATGCAGCATCATTGAAACCATGAAATGGTGATTGAAGCTCAAAAAACTCAATGAATATGAACACTAAAAAAAACAAGATACAAATGTCCCCCAAAAAAATCAACCTAGGTCCCAATATAAGAAACAAATAAAAACATCCAAGAAAAGAAGATACAAATATCCCCCACAAAAATCAACTTAGGTCCCAACATTAAAAATAATTAAATACTAACACTACAGAATTACAGTCAAAATTACAGGAACGTAGATATACACATGGCCATCATAACCTGAAAGTAAAGTTTGAATAAATGACACCAAATAGAAAAATATACATAATGGCATCTCTAATGGTAGGAGGTAACATCAGCATAGATCCCAATAAAAATAAATAGATTGCAATGCGTGACAACAGATTTCACACTCAAAACGGAAATTTGAAGCCCATTAAGTAGTGTTCCGAGACCCAGTTTACGAGGGTGGCAGAGGCCACGGACACACACACACACACACATTAAGCAAACTCACACACGTCTTCATTTGGTGAGAATACTGCATGTTAGCTTTAGTTTCCTATGGTTTAAGTTAGCTTTAGTTTCCCTTACCACAACAAAGATGTTCAAAGAGATGAAGGATGTAGGCACCATTAAGTATGGAGTTTCCTGTATCATATGTGCACCACTAGGTAAATTGCTCAAGCATGTACAGGTATAGATGTATGACATTTCATGTTTTGTGACCTTTTAAAAAATAACGTTTTTCATAGAAAAGTTCCTAGTTTATACTACAATAAGAGCCACGTTTGTCGTCTGTCCGAAGCCAGCCATACAAGCTTCATCAACTCCACAATTTCCATATCTGTGATACAAGCTTCATCAACTCTACAACTTCCATATCTGTGATACAAGCTTCATCAACTCTACAACTTCCATATCTGTGATACAAGCTTCATCAACTCCACAATTTATGTATCTGTGATACAAGCTTCATCAACTCCACAATTTACGTATCTGTAATACAAGCTTCATCAACTCTACAATTTCCAGTGCATTAATCCATCAGATTCAAGTAGGAATGAATTTTAGTAAATTCTTAGGAAATAGGAACGTGTGTCATGTGATTTGTCAAACATTATACATTTTTGACGGGCCGTGTGGTCTCACCAACTCTCGAGAAATTGAATTTTTTCATTTCTTACGGCCTTTCTTCCATCTTGCCTTTGTTTATTTCAAATTAAGGGAGGTGGACTAGTATTAATAAAGAGCTTCCTTGTATCAACATTAAAGGAAAATTTTATCTGGCAATTTTATTTTTCATATATCTTAACGCGTTGACTCCGATTGTGCAGTTGCTTACGGTCAGTTTGGTTAGGCTAGAAGAAGTTGTTTTGAGAAACCGGCTTTTCTGCTCTAATACATTTTTAACCTTTTTGAAAAGTGTAAAGAGTACACTTGAACCAAAATGAGTTACCTTTTACTTTAAAATTTATTTCGGAAAAGGGAGCAAAATAGTTGAAATATTATTTGTATATTCCGGTACAGAAATGAACAATTTACTTAGTGGTACACATATAACACTTTGGAGTCAAAGTGTTAAGAAGGATAACAATGTATTTGAATAGTGAAGCCAATTTTCCTATTTGAGAGGGGTGGATTTGTTAATGATGCGTACATTTGTTACACACATTCAAGAACAGTGAGTGGCTCTAACTGAATACATTCAAGAACAGTGAGTGGCTCTAACTGAATACATTTAAGAACAGTGAGTGGCTCTAAATTAATACATTCAAGAACAGTGAGTGGCTCTAACTGAATACATTCAAGAACAGTGAGTGGCTCTAACTGTATACATTCAAGAACAGTGAGTGGCTCTAACTGAATACATTCAAGAACAGTGAGTGGCTCTAACTGAATACATTCAAGAACAGTGAGTGGCTCTAACTGAATACATTCAAGAACAGTGAGTGGCTCAAACTGAATACATTCAAGAACAGTTAGTGGCTCTAACTGTATATATTCAAGAACAGTGAGTGGCTCTAACTGAATGCATTCAAGAACAATGAGTGGCTCTAACTGAATACATTCAAGAACAATGAGTGGCACTAACTGAATACATTCAAGAACAGTGAGTGGCTCTAACTGAATACATTCAAGAACAGTGAGTGGCTCTAACTGAATACATTCAAGAACAGTGAGTGGCTCTAACTGAATACATTCAAGAACAGTGAGTGGCTCAAACTGAATACATTCAAGAACAGTGAGTGGCTCTAACTGAATACATTCAAGAAAGTGAGCTTCTATTGACAAAAAATAGCACATGCCACATCTGTAATACAAAGTGGTGTCATAGCACACAGATTGATTGGTTATACATTAGTTTCAGCCTCCCTTACCACAACAAAGATGTTCAAAGAGAGGAAGGATGAAGGTGCCGTTCAGTATTAAGTTAAGAAGATGCAGAATCTATGCACAGGTGCAATTTTGTGCACATAGAAAAACAGGAAGTTGAGAAAAAAAGTTAGGGAGACTATATAAAAGTTGAAGAAAAAAGCACAAGTGCTGAAAAACAGGACAACAGTGAACCAAAAAACAGATGCTCTGCAGCAGAACAGAACAAAAAACATTTCCTTTTAGCAAGAAAAAGGCCTACCTAACCCAGCTCAGGACCTCCCATTTTTCCCCCTGGGCGTGCAAAAACGACACTCAGTGGAAGTATTTTGAAGTTAGTTCACTTAATGGGAGGGTAAATCAACTTTGCTTGCTGAGGTTGCACGTAAATCAAGGTGCTGAGCTTATTATTTCATCTATTATATAAGAAGGTGCTGAGCTCATTATTTCATCTATTATATATCAAGGTGCTGAGCTTATTTTTTCATCTATTATATATCAAGGTGCTGAGTTTATTATTTTATCTATTCTATATCAAGGTGCTGGGCTTATTGTTTTATCTATTATATAACAAGGTGCTGGGCTTATTGTTTTATCTATTATATAACAAGGTGCTGGGCTTATTGTTTTATCTATTATATATCAAGGTGCTGATCTTATTATTTTACCTATTCTATATCAAGGTGCTGGGCTTATTGTTTTATCTATTATATAACAAGGTGCTGGGCTTATTGTTTTATCTATTATATAACAAGGTGCTGGGCTTATTGTTTTATCTATTATATATCAAGGTGCTGGGCTTATAAGTGAACAATATACAGGCGTACCTCGGTACTCGACCATAATCCGTTCTGAGGTGGTGGTCGAGCACTGATTTGTTCGAACACCGAAAGTAATTTTCCTAGAGCTAGAGCAATACAAAAGAGTCTAAATCTGGGGAGATATACTCGAATAAACTGCGCACGTCTTACTTCGCTGGCGGTCCGAGTCAAACTGACGCTTACCTGCTGGCCAAGAAGAGCCGAGGAGCGCGTTCGGGTCGACTCGGACAGTCCAGTTCTAAAAATCTATTCGAGGTCCGATGCATTTTCTACTTGAATTTTTTGGTCGAGCATAGAGGCGGTCGAGCATATAGAGGCGGTCGAGCATATAGAGGCGGTCGAGCATATAGAGGNCCAAAGCGTGAATGTCCTCAGATCGTATAGGTCAATGTAGGTCTATTTCGATGTGTCAAGCGATATCATATAACAGGAACATTCTTTAGGATTGTAATGCGCATTTAATTGATTAAATCTCCATCATGATTACAAGTGTATCAATTCCTGTGTTCTGGAAAGTTGAGAGAAAGTCATAAAGGGCGTGAAAAACGTTACCAAATTATCAGTTTATCAATATATTCAATTTAATATTATAAATATTCAATTGCCCATCGGGCTGGTGGCAGCGTCAATAGCTTACTATTAATTAAAATCATGGCGAGGACGTAAGTCACGCCTTATTAACAAAATAAATTAAAGTGGTATAGTCCAAATATCACGACGAATTACAGACTAAATTGAACATCTCAGCGGACGATCCAAAATTCACAACGAAATGCTGACAGAGAAGAGGATCACGACACATGTGAGACAATGCAAGTCACGCCATAAATTATTTATGTAGTGCAAATGTGTCAGCCAACAACACAGCGTTGCACACACGTCTAAAACGAAAATATTTTCAATTGAGTGAGTATATTTGTATTGCATACAATTAAATTCCCGGTACTCATTTAGCTCGATCATAATAGCCATATTACAAATTTCAATTGCGAGAGTACGATATGGTTCAATACGTGCGGCCCAAATGTTGTTTTTGCCCGAGAGACTTAAATACCTTTGATATTTTCTCCCGCACAGATCAACGTAAGAAATTGAGAGAGAATGAGCGAGAAAGATGAAGGAAAAAAAGATATATAGAATAAGGAGTGGATATTGAACCCTATGTCAGAAATTGAATCATAAGCTCTCAATGGTAACCCTTACAAGTATAATTCTCAGAATTTTGAAATTGAATTCTGGCCTTGATTTCTCTAGCCTTCTGAATCGATTTATTTCTTTGCTAGATCTTTTATAACGAAATTGCGCAATAAGTTTCCGGTAAATTTCTATTTTAAAATCGACACTATTGCCTTAAAGCGTTTCAAATAGTTTATTTCACTCTCCATGTTTATTGATCACTTCAAAGATTGTCTTTTTTTCTTCGTAAATTTCTACGTCACTCTTTTAATACAAAAAATTACAGTAAATTGACAAGCTGAACCTGACACTAAGGCAGCCGTACCGGGCGACACTAGACATTAAATGCTATCACGAACATGTGACCGGCCGATGAAAAAGACGAAGTCACCTCTCACGACACCTAAATAGTGTGAGTGTTCGCGCAACGTCAGCACAGCTCCTCTAATGCCATGATGACAACAAACCATGATAAACATTCCCATTAGATGAAGGCAGTATAGCGAAGTTATAGAGTCAGGAGTTGGAGTAGCTGGAGTCACATGTTATAGAGTGTAGTTGGAGTCATGCTGCAGGGTCGCTTTTTCTAATGTGGTGGAGTCGGAGGCGATGTCGTTTGTTAGCATGTGGTGAAGCCTAGGTCGGAGTCGCTATTTGTTGGTGTAATATCAATTTATTACGGTACCTCCATTTTATCCCGCGTACCCAAATCTGTCTGTTGTTTGTTAAAGAGAATACCGACAGGATGAAAAAGTTGTTGCTCTGAAACTGCGAATTGATTTTCATAAAAATTCTGTAATAAGATTAGAAAATAACTCATTTTTACGTTCCTTAAGTCATTATAATTTATAACTGAATTATTTCTGTCGACAATTATGAGCAACGAAGCCGTCAGTTCGATATAGCAGGGCGACGGTCATTTGCATTATTGCGATTTTTATCCAATTTTTTTTACTTGTATTTTTATATATGATTTTTTGGTCAAAGAAACTAAATCCTAGTCATGAAGATTAATGCTCTAAAAATATTTAGCACTGAACCTTTAATAAGGACTAACTACACATTACATTAGCGAAATTACAAATGCTCATTGCTTCAGACGAGAATTATTGCTACCCTAGTGAAAATAAAAAAGAAAAAGAAAACCAGTTAATTTACAATAGAGTTGAAAGATTAAATGTTTACCATTGGTTTTCAAAATATATGAATCTAAACATTCTTGGTTGATAATTACACATCGGTATCGTAGTACCCATGTAAAATGTCGAAACAAACAATTTTTTGGCAGAAATGCACAAGAAAAATGACTTCCTTTCGTTGCGTAATCTGATTTTAACAGTGCATTGAAATATTAGTGACTAATGAAACATAATCTTCGTAACTCATAGTTGGAAAACACTCTCGTTAGGGCGCGCTTGCATTGGAATATAAGCAAACGAATACAGGAACTGGTGATTAGAGGGATAAATGTTGAGAGTAAATTAGGCAGATATAAAACATTTTGCGTCAAAGATTATGAGGTCGACAGTGGGGAAATTTTTTTTTCGTTCTTAAGCATTGAATAGTACGCCAAAATAATAATGAGCTCGAAGGGAATAAAATGTCTTATCATAAAACAAGTTTACAATCTATACTAACTACGCTGGTAATACTGGCACAAAAGAATTTACTGTTGTTCGTGACATGATAATTGTAACAAGAACATTGTACGAGAAGAATTGGGAAAATGAGCTCGTAATAGGCATAATAAAGTAGCGTTTAGGTTCCAACAAGAAAAGTAGAGGAAGCAAAAGGATAGGCAGAAACGAGGATAAGAAATCTTTGATGGGAAAAAATAGTAATTGGTAGAGATTCAACTTTACTTTAGATTTACAACAGTTTTTGCTCGATTCGAAACGTTAGAAACAGAGAAAATGGCAAAAATAGGGGAGCCATTCCTGGATGAAGTTAAGAAAATACACGCATGTGTGATACCCACACATGAGTATTGTAATACCCATGTCGCTAGTCGAAAAACATGATTGAGGACTATGTATCTCTTGTGCTACTTAAACAGGAAACACGATTTCTTGTATCACAATCAATATTTGAGAATACTGTTTCTGGGGCACACTGGCAGTAAAATACGAGCTCTGTGACTTGCGATATAAGTAATTTGTTGCAAGTAAAACGTCTGGATCGAAATTATTCTGCGTCTAAGGCAGCGAGGTTGACATTCAGAAATATATTTTTATTACAATGCATGGACTAGTATTCCAATCAAGGGACTCGGAAAACATGTTTTACATCATGCAACGAAAATTATGACATTTCCATGCTTATAATATTGCCACACAAAAGTCTACGTTACCAAAAAACATGGAAACTATAATTTTACAACAGAGAAAAAATCGTCACCCATAGCCGGGATTCGAAGTCACGATGCATGTACAGGGCCTAAAACGACAAGGGTATGACCAGCACATTGCATCAGCGCGTCATAACTAACGTCACCGCGGCAGTCGTTAGCGCGGATTTTTGGGCTAGGAGAATCTTGCTCTCTTTTATCCCCAGGGAGCGTATGAGACTTTTATTATGCTCTCTCCTTTGGAGAATGAATTGATGTTTAAAATGAAACTAATTTCAAATTTTTTAGGTGGAATAGTTCAGAAATTATAACGCCGTCAAAGTGATCCTTTTACAAAAAATCAGCTGACCATTGAGACGGTAGGAAAACCTTTATCCATGCCTCTCCAAAAAGCGTATGAGACTTTTATTATACACTCATCCTTGGAGAATGAATTGATGCTTAAAATGAAACCAATTTCAAATTTTTAGGTGGAATAGTTCAGAAATTACAACACTGTTAAAATGAGCCTTATAGAGAAAGTCGGCCGCTTCCTGCCTCCCACAGGGGCGTAAAAAATTTTTTTAATCACATAAAAATGTTGTACTCGTCACGAGCATTAATTTGGTACTAATTTCAAGATTGTACCTCTTATAGTTCATAAATTACCCTTTTGTCAGGGTAATTCGGGAAGGGTCTTTGATGGGTTCTCAAAAACGGCGCACTGGTGTTGCCGAGGCTAAAGTCTGGTGTGAGACAAAATTGATGTACTATCTGAGACAAATGCTAAGTCACGCTTTACCCTTTAACGTTAACGTTTTTAAACTTATATTACCGTTATCACAACAACCGTTATTAGACTGGTACTGACATCAGGTTGTCACCGCTATTAAAATGAAGAAAGAACTGCCACTTGGCAGTGAACTTCAAAGAACACATTAGAGAACAAGTTGAAAAAGAGATGCAAAATATTGAGGGTACTTTAGAAAAAAGACCGTATGGTCCTCTGGAATGTTGAAAGGTTAATTTAGTCGAAGTGACTGCGGCACTTAGGTAAGACTTTATCTGAATGACTTGAAACTACACAAGATGATGCGTGCGTGCGTGTGTACACAGAAAGGTGCATGATTTAAAAGCTAATGGTAGACTTTGGTGATCGCTTGTGTTTTAAAAGCAATCAAGAAAAGCTTATAGTGATTGACTTGGTGTAACTTTGTAAGAGGCTGATCCTTCAGACCAAACTGATGACGTAATTAGCTGACAAATGTATTGGTCAGTGAAATGAGTCACGAAGCGGGCACTGATAATATTCCCATTTACGCTGACAAATTGAAGTTTTTTTAACGTAGTTAAATAGCAAATTGAGTTAAAATCGAAATTAATGCAGACATTTTTGATTTTCTGTGTTTAAGATCAATGGAATTACTATTATAATTTATGTTATTAATATTTTTGTTGAATTATGCACTGTGCATTATTTTAGCTGTTATGAAGTAATTTTTAATTTTTCGTTGTGAGCTGATTTCTATACGTACTTTTAAGACGGCTCTTAATTGCCCACTAATTTTCCTATCGAGGAGATTTAAGGTTTGGGTGAGGTATAGATTCAGTCTTATATCAAATTAAATGAAACTAATTCAACAAAGCCCATCCAATGTTTTTACTGATATACAAAGCGTGTTTTTATGTTGAACGTATCGTATATTGCGCTGTGACTAAATTAATATGCCATGTGTAAACTTTCATTGCCATAACTTCTTTGTGGTTCATGAAATAATCAAGTCTCGCACAAGGATTGCGCACTTATAAATCTTCAAATAGAGTCTTAACTCCGTGAAGTTTAAATGATTCGCGAGGAACAAGCAGCACAAAACTCAGACTCCCAAGAAATCATGAAAATATTCAAGTGAAATTCTCACATTTCACCATTAAAGTGTCGTAGCAGCGGCATCTCCACGTTCGTGAAAGCTTTACAAAAAATTACAACTAATGCGCGCTGGCAATAGCCGTCCTGCGCAGCTCTGATACGCAGGCTGGAGTCGCATATTGCACTCTTAGGGATCACAAAAACGTGGCTTCACTGACGTGTAGTTCTATTCCAACAGAAGTTGGGGTTCAGGGTCTGGTTTGAGCTGACTTCAGGTGGATCGTTAAGACACAGATTCTAAATTGAAAGATGATTTTCATTGCGTAATGCAGCGCTTATGTATAGATGAGTTTGTTGAGTATTTCTGTAACCGCTCGAAGTTGCTTCTGCATAACATTTACTGTACTGTAACATCTACTCTCTCCTTAAACTGTTTCGAAAATCATGCTCATTTTTAGAGCAAAAGTATTTTTTTGTGAGTTATTGAGTTATTTTATTTCTTCTAGATTGATGACCCATTCAAAAAGTGGAAAACAATTTTCTCCATTTTAACTTGCAGAATAATGCGCCTAGTAGAATTATCGGAAGGACTAAAATTCACCTGATTATTTCATTCCAAAAAGGATGTTAAATCCACTAGGTAATATACTAATGAAACTCAAGTAGACATTTTTAACCGCACCGTGTTTCCAACAGCACGACTGGCACCCCAAAATGAATGCGCTTTGCATTCCCATGAGTTAAATGAAAGCGGATCCTGGACTGATACAGCAAATGAAATAATTTTCTTACTCCGAATAGGCGTGTTTTTCACCGTTGAAATTCTTATTTTCATGTACTGCACACCACATTTGTACTGCCGTAACTTGCTGCACTGCAGCCTTTGCTACACAGGCTCACATTTGTACCACCATAACCTGTGACACAGCAAACTGCATTTGCACAGCTAGCAATTGAGCACAACGCACGCTATGCAGCCCAGCCTCACATCTGCACAGCTAGCAATTGAGCACAACGCACGCTATGCAGCCCAGCCCCACATCTGCACAGCTAGCAATTGAGCACAACGCACGCTATGCAGCCCAGCCCCACATCTGCACAGCTAGCAATTGAGCACAACGCCCCTATGCAGCCCAGCCCCACATCTGCACAGCTAGCAATTGAGCACAACGCACGCTATGCAGCCCCAGCCCCACATCTGCACAGCTAGCAATTTTGCCACAACGCATTCAGTGATTGTGCGAGTGCCATGTGCTGCGTTGAGGTACAGGATGTTTACGCTTTCTGTCTAGTCGTGCGCGCTCTTTCTAGCTTTTTACTCTGTGTAATACTGTATTATTATATTAAATTGACTTATTTCATCAAAACGCGACTTCTCCATTCTTTGTGTGGTGCAATTGCGACTCCAAGGCAGACTTTTAAGGAAATAAACGTCTTTTTACATTCTTCTTTAAGAGAACTGTAAATTACTTCGATTCGAGTGTTTCAAACCCTTCTTCGTGCGTTTAATATTGCGCTTTCGCCATGTTACATCTCTCTGCCCATTTCTACTTAATATATAAAATATCGGAATTAAATTTATTCAAATCTATTCTGTTCGTAAATTTAATTTTCTATTTGTTCTCATCCTTGTTTTGTTAGCTTATTTTTTTTCAATAGCTGTTCTCCTATTTCTGAAGCAAAGCGAGATCGTCGTGGCACTACCCTTCCTCTCTCTCTCACTCTCACTCCGTCACTCTGCCACACAAAGCCCCGGCCTCGAAGAAAGCTTAAGGACAGCTGTAACACGGCTTAAGATGCGCACTTGCACCTCCTCATTCATACGAGTTATAAAAGAACGTACGGTGAAACTTGTCATTCATCTCCGTCATTCAAATTGCGCCGCTCATTCATGGCTAAACCTTCAATGTGCTGTGCGACGCTCGGGCTAAGAGACGGGCGAGTTTGGAGGCCTAAGGCTTTGAATTCTGAAAAATAAAACAACAAAATATCCATAATGTAATCGGGCATCCATTTTTGTTAATTTCATTTACGCTTGCATAGAAAGAGAGAGCTTAAAGAACGTTTCGAGTGCTTGCTTGGTCTACGAAAAGATATTTTCTCAAGCTTCAAAATTTTTGTCCTACGTCGCATTTATTGCTTAATGTATGCTATATTTTTCGGTCAAATATATGTTGCATTTTCTATCAAATAATGAAATGTGACATTTTACATCAAATGTGACATTTTCCATCAAATGTCACATTTTACGTTTTATGTTCGTCATATTTTCAGTTAAATTTACATTAGGTCTGCTTTCGAAAATTTAATTTTCCATGGAACTTGGAAATATTTTCTACTATCGATGTCTACCGCCCCACACACGCGTCCGGACACCGGTGAGTGAAATTTTGGAGGTGTTTGGTCTCAGGAGCTGCCGTACATGCTGCAGCGGACGCGATAATTTTCATCCTGCGATTCAATTAGCTTGTTGTAGCCACAGCAGAAATATCACGTAGTTTTCCATTAAAACATTGATGTTATGCAAACCTCTAACATCAATTTTAAACTCATCATTTTCACTACCTCATTTGAATTTGAATCGTTGAATATGCAATTAACGTGTCTGGTTTGTCTCTGAAGAGAATCGCATTCATTCCATGTACGGAGGTAGCGCATTTGGACCAAATATGGCCTGTAAAGGCGTTGACTCTTTTGTCTCATTTTACAATATTTTGAACGTACGCGATGCTTAACGCCAACACAGACCTTCATGAACTGAAAAGTCTAGCGATGTGTTCTAGCCTCAATACAAAGCAGGTCCAGTAGTCGCTTGATTTTAAAACACTTGCAGTCGATGCTATTTTAGTCAATGGAGCTCTAGGCAAGCTTGCTACCGATTCTGAACGAAATCAGACATTCTGCTCTGTATAATTGGAGACATCACGGATGCTTGGCAGGCAGAGTTGCAGGTGCTGGTGCGGCACTTCTGTCGTCTGTAATATTTACGCTAGGGCCTTGACGCTGCGTCAGTCTAATGTTACTAACAATGGGACTTGGGCCTTGCTCGCTGAGGTGAAGCAAGGCTCTGATCTCAAGCAGCCTTCGCTAGTAAGCTGTGTCGCTCATCTCAGGCAGCTATTGTTCTCTCTCGTGATTTCTATCATTCATAGTTCCCACGCAGCCTCTGTAATCCTAAGTGATTACTGATACATTGTACTTCCGGTTGCACTGAGCGGGGTCACTGAAATGAACCGGGTCGATGTGATGCTTCTAGAGACGCTGGCACTTAGCGAAGTAAGCGATTTCGAGTCAATGGCCGGCGACGCTTAATGCAGCGCACTGAAGTAGGATTAAAGCACCTTTCCTCTCCCCTGATGTAAGTGGTATGAGGTCCCCTGCTGCAAGGAGTGTTAGCCCTGATGCACCGAGTGGTGCGAGGGCGCTCAGTGACTACCCAACTGACTGCATTACCCTCATGAACAGCTTCATTGCGACACAGATCACGCTTAGGAGCTTTCGAGTTCCGTCGTATCGAAAGCTTCGCTTTGCACTCTTTTGAATCCGAAGCATAGTACCAGCGTGAGGAATGAATGCGTTCTCCAAATACGCTCACAATTGCACTCATGGACTTCGTATTCACGGAATGGAAGGTCTTTAAAGAAAGATTTACAAGTATGAATCTTAGTTCGAGTTACTTGCGATTTTTTTCCCGGTGAGTGTGTCTCGTCAATGTACTCGTATATTTGTTCCGATGACTTAAATTGATTTATTTTCGCTCCTCAAATTCGTTTTCTCTAATAAAAATACGATGAGTCTTAATTTTGATGTATTTTTGCACCGAAGAAGTTGACTTATGGAATAAAAAACGCTTGAACTACTCAATGTGACTGCCAACTGCATTTCAGAGTACTCGCTTTCAACTCCAGCAATGACATTTCAAGACAGACGGGTCAATTAAAACCCTTTTATTTTAACCACATGATTTACACAGACCGAGTTATCTTCCGGTTCTTAAGACACGTGCGTATCGTTGCCGCATCATCGTTTATTTTGTGTTTAAATAATGCCATGCGCAGAATGAATGGAAAGCCTCACTCAGTCTTTGCTGCGGAGTTCTCCACTGGCCATATGTGGAGCGAGCCGCTCGGTGGTTCGCTTCAACCTCAGCGAGGCGAGTTGTCCTAAAGCCAAGCCCAGACTATAAGAATAATTGATCAGAAGCGAACAAGGTGGGCGCGTCACGATAGCATCGTGGTCGTTTAGAACTGCCGCTGCTTGGGTCCGTCAACAATGAGGCTTTCATGCCCATGCAGGTTGTCTATATGCATATCTGTGACCCTGGCTTGCAGGTTCCTGCAGCTTTTTCCTCGCCAGATTATAGAAATCGAGTTTTTTGTTCGTATCAGGGCGTTTCGATGAATGAATTTAGGTGGAAATTGGGGGCGTTTTTTCAAGCTTAGCTCGCTTTTTACGAAAAAGATCAATATTTTGAGTTTGAAAATGTGTTGGCATACCGCTGGCAATCAGCGCAATAGGCTGAATTCGTAGCCTTACATTTTATCATTCACCGATGTACGTTGTATAAACGATGGATGTCTCCAGATTAGCCCTCTTTGAGACATTGGTTGAAGGAATTTTCTGCTGTTAAGCTGAGAAAATGAACGCGCTCAAACCAGCGACCGCAATATGTCTTCGCCAAAAAATGCATTCTCTGGTAAATACTCTCATCATGAAATATCAATACAATGAGAGAGACAATATACACTGCTGTAGAGTTCTACTTGACGGTGACTTCTCAGTCCTAAAGTCACTCTTTGCTCGAGTTGCTTGGGTATGATATTGGTACGAAACTAATTCGAGATGTTCATCGGTACTTTTCTATTGCAGACAGAGACGAACAAAGAAGGAAACTGTTCTTTATTTAGTTATTCACTTTTAGAAATAAATAGGCAGTCATTGATACACTGCCTAGTTTTTACCCTTGAAATTATCGAAAAAAATAGAGGTACTTCAACAAAAGGTCACTTATGATTGTTCTATTCCACGTCGAAGCCAGGAATATGAGGCTGAATTCTGTTGTGCCGAGGCATTTTAGATTTTAGCCGCCCAGTCCAAGGGTTTTATTTGGACGTCTTGTGTCATTGATGTCTTGGAGAAAAAGTTTGGTTGTGTTGACCCCTGATCGTATTATATGGAAGGGCCACTTGTAAGAATTTTTTTTGTGCTAGGTCGCCGTCACACGGCGACCAAATGGTAACGTTTCATCATAATCATCTACCGTCAGCGGCACTAGTCGGTCTGTCCAGGGTCACGCAGCAATCAGATTTCAGCCTTAGTTTGACCAAACTGGTCCCAAACTAAGGCTGAAATCTGACGGTTTCGTGGCGCTAGACAGACTGAGTAGTGCCGCTGCATGACTGTAGATGATTGTGACGAAACGTTACCATTTGGTCGCCGTGTGACGGCGGCCTAAGAAACCGTCATTTTAAAAATAAAAATAAAATTTGTTTTCGGAAGGAGATATCTCTTTAGACGTACAGGAAGAAGAGAGGAACCTCGCAGTTTCGTACTCAGTATAAAACACAACAGTGGCTCTGTATCAATGTTTAGCAATTAGTACAAGTATTTGAAGGGCAGTGATATTTGCCTCGGCTTACTCCAATTGGATGACATTTTAAGCCCAAACAATTACACATTACAAATGAGGGACTGCATAAGTTGGTGTGATTGATAGCAACAAAAATAAATCGATGTCTGAGCATGGCAGTTCGAATGTTTGTAATTTGAGAGCAAATCTGTACGAAAATAGATGGAGCTAGAGTGAAGCACTTTTCATTACATATCTCTGAATGATTTATAGATAACTATTTTATCTCAGGATTTTTTGTGGAAAAATTGTAAGAAATAGATATCGAAGACATAAATATTACGTTCTTAGCTTCTCAGGAAAAATACGTTCCTAGCTTTTCAAGAAGTTTCTAACGAATTCAATGCTAATATACTATTTCTCAGTTAAAGGTGAATAATGCATGACCGTGTGGGTAACCCAGTAACGATTTTAAAAATATTCGTATATTTATTTATGCAAAATATAAAAATAATCATTTACAAGGAATCATTTAGTAATGCATCGTAAACACAGGAAAGTAACAAAATGTGCACTGCAATACAAATGGAGCGGTAGACTGGATTTTTATTTGGGTTTAGCAATAGTTGCGAGCAAATAATATTAATAAATTAGCATCGATAAAATTTGTAGGTAGCTGCTTGTGCGTACTATCTCACTGTCGAGGTTACACGCGAATACCCCCTTTAAGTACAAAAGGAAAACCTATGAAGATCAAAAAGCAGGAACGTTTTCTAAGTTGTGAATGGTTCATTTGAATGAGTATTTCAGTTCAAATTTTCCCGAACTCTAAAGATTCATGTTTTCGGGGGTTATTTGATGCTGACATTCTAATCTTTGTTTTCCTGTTCCTACATTTTGAAAAAATTTCGAAAAGGTTTACAATATTAAAATGATGCATTCGAAAAGAAACTAGGTTCGTGGTATTAACACATTATATGTTTATTCACCACTGACTGTACAGTTGAACAGCTTTCTAAAAATTAGTTCAGAAATTGGAGACGGCGAAGAATCAGAGGGAGAAGCGGAGATGCGTGATGCGTTGAGATCGCAAGCGTTTACGGACAGCATTTTCTCTTTGTATGCGCGCTCTCTGCTTTTCGAAGCGTCTCATATGGAGAGACTCGTGAGACCGTGCTTTATTGGGTAGTTCAGTGAACAATAAAAACATTTTATGGTCAAATTTCAGATACGAATTCAATCTCACGCTTAACGTTCATGCTCGTTCGAGTACAATACATAAAAAGCTGCACATCTTACCACGTTGTGCTAGTCTTCACATTTCAACTCTAAGGGAAATTTGGCTATGGCTCAACTTTCGCATTTTGCAAAGAAGAAAAGCAAAGTTTAACTCAGCTTTCAGTGTTGAGGTAGTTGTGTACAGACTGATATACTTTAACAAACTATAATATACTAATATACTTATACACTAATTCACTGATACGCTAGTACACTGATATACTTTACGAGAGCGGTGAGAAATGTCACGTCTGTTTCCTCATCCAACTTCCCAGGAATCAATTCTGTTTCTCGTTGCTCACTCGTTTCTGAGATACCAGTTTGAGAAATGTTCATTGAACAATTTGTGTGAATCTTCACAAAATGCGAAGTGCTGATTAGAAAAGCCTTGTGAAATTGCCGCAGATTATGGTAGCGTTATTCGGTTGCCGCATTTACATGTTCTTCGTCATACATTTTCGTGATTGATTCCTCAAGTTTAACCCCCTTATTTGTCCTGATAACCGTCGAGTCTTTAAATCCGTGATTTTTTTTATCAATATACGGATAAATTCACTGAATCTGCTGAAAAAGCTTCATGAACGAAACTCTAACACAGGTTTCATTACCCTAAGGGCATAAATAAATTTAAAACACGGCTATTATTACGACAGATTAATTCACATGGGGCTCGTATCTCAAGACTTACAAAAGAAAAAATTGGGGAGATAGTGAAGCGTGAATGTGATCATCGTACGCTCTCCGTTTTCAATGAATCAGAAAGCGCTCCAACTGTGTTTAACTACCAACTAAAATATAAGATTTACTGACTTTATCGAACACTATCGGAGGCTATCCAAGGCTCGTACTAGAGTACGAGCCTTAATTATATACACTCATTTAAGAATACAATAAACAGAAGTGCGCACCTTTTGCTTCACACAGCATATGAGCGACAAGAGAGACATATTGCTCTTTCTTACCCATGACTGCAGGGAAAAATTGGATTTATGAATATATGTATGTCTCCAATGGTTTTCTACATTTTGGGGCTCTTAGGCACTTTAGAGTTGGTTTAGAACAGTATGTGCCTTGCGCCAATGGCTGAGGTTACAGCGAAGATCCTTTGCGATCAGAAGTAATTTAATACCACAAGAAGCACACATTCGCTACTGCAGCGCATATTGCCCAAAGACACGTGTACTTAAACTTTATAGCTGCCCACTGTAGTTTGGTGCCACTCAGGGGAGTTGATAGACGGAATTACTGCAGAGGCAAGCGCAACTACGATGCTAGAAAAATACGGTAAAAGTTGGCATTACGTTTGTAAATCTGCAAGTGTGTTACTGCGTCAAACAGCTGTAGTACCTACGAAGATTTTTAATAAAGTAATTACACTCAGTAAACATGACATCGCTGTTCTGTATTCAGGCTCAATAAATTCCAATCTCAAATCCTGTGTTTTATGTAAATTGCTCTGAAACTAAATATACTAGTCCACAAAAGTTGGGCAGGCAACACCGGGACGTCCTCATTAAGTTATTGTCCCGGTGCGACCTGAGCTATACAAGGGAATTAATTTTTCAGCATCGGTAGCTATGCTACAAAATGGTGCCTGTTTCGAATTAGTTGCTGTCTGAGGAGGAGGGTGGGCGAGGGGAACGAACGGTAATAAAATGAATGAGGACTCAGTTTCACCCTAATGTTTTGTGCCCTTATTTAATTTTTTAGTATCATGATTAAATGCAACCAGAATTTACAAGTGTGATGTTTAAATCCCTCCCTTTTAAGTTGCTAGTGTGGTGTCAATATCGCTCCGTAATTTCTTTGTTATTGCCATGAATAGGTTCACTCAGCAAAGTATTTGTTCACGTTTTGTTCAAATCTCTCTGTTTCAAGTTGCTAGTTTGATGTCAAAATTATTCTACAAACTATTTGGTAGTCATGTCTAAATTGCTTCTCAGTCTCAGAAAGAACTCAGCGCAGCTCATGTCAATGCATAACAAGGTACTAAACATTGAAACTTTTATGAGGATCACATCGAGCGAACAAGTTAGCGTAACTGTACTAATGCACATTTACTGTGCTAGCAAGAAATTGTGTGTCATTTGTTTTCTTTCTAGATTTACCTCAGTATAGCACTGACATAATCAATTTCATAAGACTGCAAGAGACTTAAAGAAGCAAAAAGTCAATGGTTCTTGACATTGTTAAGTAAAGAGGATGTTTTGCTGTTGACGGGTGTAGAGTGCCACATAAACTGAAAAATTCACAAAGACGGAGAGTCAGAATAGAGTAACTCTTTTGTGTAGCGAGCCAATTTTCTTCGAGCCAGCAGCCCTCGTTTTCCTCTTCTATAGAAGATAACGAGCCCCGTGGATCGTTGTGCATAACATTGTAGCGAAATTTTCCCATCAATCAGTTCAATAAGTTAATTCTTTGCTCATTCAAAAACACTAGTATATCCGAACGAAAATACAAGTGTACATAAAAGTGTGCAAAATTCCCGCATTTTATTACAATTACTAGCCAATTCATCGAAATCATCCATCTGCCAGTTTCACAAACACCCAAACTTCCACGTCGGCCACACCAAGCATTAGTGCAATACTCAGAAGAACCCACCAAGCAAAACGAAGACCCTACCAAGCAAAACGAAGACTCCACAAAGCAAAAAAAAGACCTCATCAAGCAAAACGAAGACCTCACCAAGCAAAACGAAGACCCCACCAGGCAAAACGAAGACTCCACAGAGCAAAACGAAGACCCCACCAAGCAAAATGAAGACCGCATCAAGCAAAACGAAGACCCCACCAAGCAAAATGAAGACCGCATCAAGCAAAACGAAGATCCC